>JACATO010002107.1:1200000-1727978 GCA_018389105.1 Nautilus pompilius | reverse complement strand
TGTTGTTTCCACAGACCAAAAGGTGGCCATGTTCCCCCTGTGTAATCTGTAAGTGTATACATTTAAATGGTGAGATATTTTGTTGGTTAAAAGATGCCCAATTCCAAGCCCTAAATCTGTTAAGTGTTTGAAACACTGTATGACGTAAGCAGCAAAAACCGGCAGAGTTTTCGCTCTGGTAATTTGCCCATGAAATCTGTTATCCATTCATGAAAGGGAAATCAGATTATATGTATATAAGTCGTCGTAAAATCTATTTATTCATTTGGTAAACCATTAGTCTTCCACAAATTGCATACTAGTGGCGCACTTACGGTAGTACAAACCATTCATTATAGGAGACGAAGTGCGTGACCTGTTCATGAAAATCGCCTTAGTGGTTAGATGAAGTGTTACGGGGATATAGGGATACCTCAGGGGGAGGTGCGAGTCAATACGATATATAGCTGCAGCCCAATCAGTCTTACCAACAGGAAAAACAAACGTCGTACGTCATAGAGGAACAGACTGACTGTGCAGGTATACCGAAGTGTTGCTGGTAACCACGTGTTTTATTAAATCGGGCTGATCTTTTCATTTTATAATAAGCCAACCGATGTTTAATACTTTGTGCGCACAAGCTACTTACCGGTGAACGGCCAATAAGCTAGTTACCAGGGGGAGGGGCTCGTGCTCTGGGTGCCAAAGTTCAAAGAGCATAAAAAAAATAATAATGAATGCTTAGATAAATGAATATAAGTAAAGGACCAACCCTTCATCGGCCCGTCGCTATGCCGCAAACCAGCTGAAGCGACGATGGCAGCAGTATGTAAGGAGAGAAGTATGCATCTATTGTCTACTGCTTCTCTCAACGAGCTTATTCCAAAGGATGGATTAGAGTTTTAATAATATATTGTGCTTTATTATTAGTCATAGAATAGAAAAAAAACAACTTTTTCTTCTCTTTTCCTGACTTTCCCCACTTAAAGATTGTAAACTGTAATCCCTTTATAATTAAACAATAAAGTGAATTAAACCCTTTCGGTGCTCAATTAAATTTCAGGCTGGAAAGTTTAAATTATTCACATATGAGATTAGGAATTTGGTCGGAAGAGTTGCGGGGTTTTCAGAGACGTGAGGGTATTGCCGCTTGTCGGACTATAAATGTCGAAGCGGACATATCAGCATCGTAAGGATTAAGTTTATATTGAGCTTTTCACCACAATCTGAAAGCGCTTCACGCCCGAACTGAGTCAGCGATATAGACTTAATTCCACGAACACGCACTGTGTGGGGAGAATGGAGAATTGGCGACTGTTGCAGGCATTTAGTCACGTGATCTTATTTTCGTAATATTACAACTGAAGATTAGCATATACAATATTTGGTCTTCGTTATCACTTTTAAAGATAACAATTGTATTATTAACAAAAAAGTAAGTAGTATTTTTACATATAGAAAGAAATGTCTCTAATACAGCACAACTGTCTTATGTTTTAAAAAGTCGTAGGCTTTTTGTTTTTACACTTGATGGGTTAGCTGTTAAAAACGATTAGCAGAGCGCCATCTATCGTCGCGTCGTTTTCGACTGAGTTGGTGTCGTTACGAGTGTTTCTTCTTCGTAAGAAATGGCTGACGCTTTGAGATTTTGTTGATCGACCATTATCTTGCGGTTTTGTTACAAACGAGTTGTTTGGAAATTACGCCTTTTAATGATGTACGGGAAGACCCTTATTTTTGTACATGCAGTAGATATGCACGCCAATTATAAATGTTGATGTAACTTAAATGAGTTTAAACCAGCTATTTTAGATAATAATAATAATAATAATAATGTTTTAAATTTCATGAAAATCCTACTCATTAATTCACACGCGGACACACAGAACCATACAGGCACACGCATGTATGGGATCACTGACCCCATCAAGGTTAGATGATAAACCCCTAAACGCAGAAAGGTAAGTCCAGCGACAATAAAATCGAATGCTGAAGTCTGCTAATAAAGAGATTTCATTTATCCACAATTTAAACAGGTTTTTCCCCCCGAAATAACTTATCTACATCATCATGTAAGTAAATTCAAAGTTTTGGTACTCTCAGAACGTTTGGGCGACGCCAATCCACCCGCCTCCTGTTTAGAGGACCACACAGAAACTTCCGAGGGGGGGTCCTGGTAGTGCAAAATGGCGGACTGTATCACATTCGTGTCTCTTTTGACCTCGCCACATTTTATTCTCACTTAAGAAAGAGCTGGAAAACACAAGGCGGCGGGATATTTTTTTTTTCCGAAGTGGCGCTATAAGGATATGTAACTAACTATTTATTTCTCATGTACATTTGAGCATTTGTGATTAGTATCCTCAGCAACGAAACGACATTAGTAAGCAGCTGGTTTTTCATCCCCCCCCCGCCGGAAGTCCAGAAAAGAGGCTGAAAGGTTAGTTTCTTACGAAATTACGGCTGCTTTTAAAATAAACAAACGGAGGGGAGTTAGCGACATTCACTCTAAACTCTGTAAAGTCTTTTGAGGTTTTGTTAGTGTTATTTAAAGTAAGAAAATGCAACAATTCTTTATTTCCTTGTCTAATGCTGGAAACACTTTAAATGTCATTAGCCGAGAGTATGAAAAGACTCTGCCATTTGTAGATGTGGAGGTAACATTCAGCTTACAAGGTTCGATGAATGTCAGCTACATGTATATCATCTTTTTTTAAAAATTCTGAATAAAATCAATTTGAAGCACCATTGAAGATAAAAAAAACAACAACAACAAACGTGTAATTGAGTGCGCAGGTGCAAACTGCAACCAATCCCCTAAACTTCTGTGGTTTAAATTATCACAAATGGGAAATCTGGTTTCGTTTAATCTGTGAATGCTGCGATTTAGAGGCCAGTGTCTTTGGAGACCTTTTGTGTGTGTGTGTGTGTGTGTGTGTGGTGCCTTGTAGTTAAATAATATATATATATTATATATATATATATATATATATATGTGGAGATGTAATTTACCCTAGCAAACTTATGAGTATGCTAATAGTTCTTCCCTGAATCGGCTAAAAGTTTAACACCAGTTATAATCAAAACGTATTTTCAGGTCAGCCATGGGCCAAAAGACGGCTTCCGGACCTAGCGGACGTGACGTTGCAAAGGACGCAGACCAGGGAAAGGTAATCAGGCGGACGGCGCTGGCTGCTGGTGAAAAGGCTGTTTTTCTTCCCTCCATTGTAGAACTGGAATATCTATAGTGTTTGGAATGCGGAGTCTTCTGACCGCGATGAACGGGATTTGCGCCTCTCTCTTCTCTCCGCTTACATTAACTGTTCAGCGACAACATCTCTCACCGTAATCGCTCAGAATACATTCCTCCACCTGTTCCAGCTAAGGATGAAGTCAGCCGACGGAATTATAGCGATGGACTGTACACTTACGCACATTTCCCGGCGAGAAGAAGCTCGTCTCCACTGATGCGGGGTTCGGCTGTCATGGTTGCAATAAAGCGTACCCAATCTGTGCGATTTCTGGCCGACTCAGGCTCGAAATTTCTTTAAATTAGTTTTACTGCCAAAGCCTTTAGATGTACTCACGAATTTCGCACCTTAATCAGAACCAGTGACTTCAAGGCCCCTCCCCCCCTTCTTTGGTACAGCTGCTCCCTCCCACATTGTTTACTAGTGTGGCGAGGTTCTTGTCGAAACACTTTCTTTTACCTTCTCTACCAGAAGCCCATCACTCCTGCAGCTACTTACAGTTTCAAAAACCTCCGCTGGGTGGTGATCTGCATAGCAAAGAGGCAGCATCGAGACAGCTTCTCTATCTTGTAATGACGAGTGTTTGCGGCTCTCCTGTCGCCTGGAACCCAGCTTGTCGAGGCCCGCCCGCTCCCTACAGTGGCAGTCTCTTAACCTGCGATCAGAGTGTCGACATCTTGGTACGCAGTGCACACAACCTGTGAAATAGACAGTACATTCCCGGCGACTGCCAAGTACCGTCCAGTTTCCGTTTGTTCGTTGTGTCCAGAAATTTCAATAAACCATCGCCAGAATGGCTGATGATTTGATTGTCTACCGACTCATATGACGGTTGGCAGTCTATCAGCTACCGAAACTTTTACCCGACTAAGCAGATAACCACTGACTTTGCTTCTTTAAAAGCCGTCACATTACGTACTAATCTGCATTATTTTTTCCCCACCATATTTTTGATTATTTAATTTTGAAAAACAAATAAGCGAAACATGAAAACAATGTATCTTTTAAGCATCATCCAGTTTGTTTGGTATTCACATTTGCAGATGTTTACTTTTCGCCATATTATTATTCTCTCTCTCTCTCTCTCTCTCTCTCTCTCTCTTCTCTCTCTCTCTCTCTCATTCGCATGAAATGTATTCAATTTGTGAAAAGGAGAGGTGAGCGTGTCCGTAACGTAGGGATATGACGACTTTCATTTTGATATACTGTATTGTGATATTTAGCCAAGGCAATGTGTATGTAATTGCTGCGTCTTTTCCGATAAAAAGAGGTGTGCAGGTGCAGCTCTATCGCTAAAAGAACTCTAAAACAACAACAACAACAAAAAACCCACAGAGTTATAGAAATTTTAATTTTAATATAAAATATTGAGTCTTTTTTGTTCTCTTTCTCTCTAATCTCAAATTTGTATAACTTCTGCTTCAATGCATTGAAATATAATACATTTAAAAAAAACAAACAAACATTAATTTTATTAAAATTTATATGGAAAACCGCATATAAAGCTAGATAAATGTTTGCTTTGTTGAAATATAAAAGAAATCAAATGACTTCAGTTTTATTTTTGATCAAAATTGCAGAATTTAGCTGGTAAAACAAAAACAAACTGACAGTGTGTTTAAAGAAAGGTTGGTGTCATGTCGGTCTCGCCTGAGATTTTAAAGTAAACGGATGAATGAAGGGCAGTTATTTAATATCCCTTGTTTTTGTCAGGGTAGAATGCAAGGACAGACACCCACAGGTGGCAATAGCCACGGAGGAAGATTATGAGTGAATGTACTACTTTCGTTTTTCTTCATCATTCTTATACATGGAACATATTTTATAATATTACAAAATAATAATAATAATTTTTAAAAATAATACAATTAGCATAAACAAACGGAGAGTCACGCGCAATGACCCGGCTGGTCCCTTGCGTCACGAAATTAAAGGTGTGATGTATTTTTCCGAAATTAGAAAGCGAACTTTCCGACCAATGAGGCCGGCGGGAGGGAGCAACTTCCGGTTGGTGCGGACTTGATGCTGGCTGACGCCATTAGTGCTGAGCGAGCCGAGCCGACCTGTTGTGAGTCCTTATTCGCGTTCGACGATGACGAAGAGCGCTTATTGTTATCACTTCATCTTCTGCGCTGTCACGGCTCTGGTGTTTATTGCGTGCACCAGTTTTGCCGATGGTAAGGGGGCGATTTCAGCCGTTGATTTTGTGTTTTGGTTATTTTATTTCGTTTTATTTATTAATTTTTAAAAAAAAAAAAATTTCTCTTCGGTTTCGATGCCGCGTCCGTCGTCGTCGTCGTCGTCGCCAGCCTCCCCCCTCCCCCCCCCGGGCTGGCCGGCCCCTGCTCCAGGCCAGGGAAGCTCCGGGCTTGTCTGCGCGAAATGGCTGGCTGGCTGGCTGGCTTCTCCTCCTCCTCCTGCGTCGACTTGTTGCTGGATATGCCCTCCCCCCCCCTGGATTTCCTTCCACTTCGTTTCGTTTTCCTTTCCGCTCGGACTTTTTCTAATGGTGTCCGCTGACTGCTGTTTGGACGGATAAACCGCCCAGCCCCCAGCCCAGCCCAGCCGACGACGACGACGACGAGTGAGAAACGGACAGACGGCCCGACGATGTCTCTATCTCTCTCTCAGTCTCGCTCGCCCCTCTGCCCTCCTCCCCAACCCCTGCCACGTTTTGTTAATTCTTTTTGTCTTGCACTGACCCTGGTGTTCACGGCAGGCGCGCGACCTTGCGGTACCCTGCTGCTGCTTGCTCCCTGTCGTGCCCCCTTCACCACCCCCCTTTTTTTTTTTTTTTTTAATAGTTCGTTAACCCAGCCTCCGCGTTAGGTCCGGGTACTAACGCACATACTTAGGTACCTCGGAGTTTATTGTAAAAGCGGTGGGGGGGATAATAATAATAATAATAATAATAATAATAATAATAGTAGTTGCGCTAATCCTAATAAATCTCTAACTTCGAAAATGCGCGATCGATTTTCGTTTGATTTCATGTTATCGCATGATATTCATCATCATCTGATATGAAATAACCTTGAAAGTAATACGATCAGGCGTATTTTTAAGGGGGGGGTGTGAAATCTACCGTTTACCGTAAATCTGTATTTAAACATCAGTTTATTATCCTTAATTTTTACTGCATCCATCCATCCATCCATCATCCATCATCCATCCAGCCAATGGCTCGTGCTCGACTTTCCACGGTTTTAGATGAGTCATCGTGGCACTTTTTTGTGAGTTCTACTTCGTGGTGTAAGTAGAGTCTGGATTATTGGTCTTAAGCTGCGTGATTGGAATAATCACCGCTCTAGTGTTGACATATTGGCATTTGTAGATAGTCATTTAGATGTTTTCTTGATCGGTGAGATTCATTAAAGTTTTTTGTTTTGTTTTCTGTAGTGTGTCCTTGAATCAGCTAGCGGTTATTTACAAAAGTATATGAGCTTATTTCCATTTTTGTCAAGGTTTAAAAAAAAAAAAAAATCTTCCATAGTCGATTTTGATATTATAAAAAGAATGAAAAAAATTATGTACCCCACCATGTTTGACAGATGTGGGTGGGTCTTTTGAGGAAAAAGAGAACTTATTTCTATTGTTCTTCCAGAACTCTTGAAAGTTTGAACTGAATTTTCTCTCAGTGTTGTCACCACACTGGTACATGCACATCAAGCGCGGTAAACCCCTATTGGTGACAAGAAGGGACTAACTTTACCGTCTAAGGCTTAGTCACATGGCCCTACCTATGCTTTGTTTTGTTTTCTTTTAAGTGTTTTATTGGTGGGAGCATTAACATTTCTCTTCTTGCTGATTACCTATTTTATTTTAGTCTACAATTTTTCTGCATTATCTTAAAATGCTAATATCTCTATTTGGGAGGACTGAATAAACCCTATTTATTGAACATTAAGAAGTAAACTTTGGAGAATCTCATTTGTATTAGAATTTTTAAAAAATTCATATTATCAAAGTTAAAGAGTTATCTGATTTGCCTGTGTACAAAATACTTTGTTTACTAAAACTGGACAGATGTTTTCTAGCCATAAATTCCTAATAATTAAAGACTGATTATTCATGATTCCTGAATTGGAAGTTAATATGGTTTGCATAAACATGAAGTGATCAAACTACAAAGATAATAGTTGCTTATAACAGTGATAAATTTTTAAGGAAAAAGCTAGCAGAAGTGACATTATTCATGAAATCCAACCTTATCCATTTGAGTGATGGGGATTATGATACAGAGAAGGTAATGAGATAATTACTGATTTTAATAATGCCAAGAAAATAGAGAACTTGCAAAAGTAAAAAATGTTCAGTTGGTATTTCACTCATTAAGAAAGCCTATTATAGTACTCATTAATTTGAATAGTATATGTTTAGTTACTACACACAATGGCATCGTAGTCTGTCTGGTAATTAGGTACTGGATTGTTAAGATTGAGGGATGCCTGATATATTATTGTATGGAATGGCTCAGTTTGGTAAACTTTCCTTGCATGGTTCCTTCACCAGTTGGTCTTGTGTATTTCCTCCCACATCTAAAAATGAAGAATTCTAGTATGGATCTTTGATCAATTTGTTGGATTGGTGAAATCTGAGTGCTGGGCACTTGTGTTGGCTATACTTTAGTGTTAAACCGCACATGGATGGTGTTGCAGATAGGAGAGACAGTGATTCTAATTACACCCATAAGTGCCCATCTGTCCCTGTAACCCTAAAAAGCTATTAAAAAATGCCCTTTTTTCTGCATTTATAAATACTTCCAATAAAAGCCCACCCACTGCCACCTTGTTTGTATGGGTTGATATGAGAAGTGACCAGACATTACATCGAAGAACTTGAGCAATGCAATGGCAACATATAAAAATGAGAGTAATAAGGAAGTCAGATCCAGTGATAAACCTACAAAAACAATGTTCATCTGATGTGTTGTCCATTCATGTTTTTTTTCTCACATCAGAATGCCAGAACATTTGCAGGACAGCTTTCTCTTTGGATTGAGTTTTTTTTAATTTTTTTTAGTACATGTAGATATGTTATCCGTCAAGTGTGTTTGGGGTTACATGATTTGTATTGTTTTTGAACATAGTTCTCATAATTTAGTTCTTGTAAGAGATGGGTTAATTACTTCCAGTTATAGGAGATTTGGGTTTCAATAATTCTGATGACTGGAACCAATACGATACAGCACGATGCTGTTTAGAACTAAAAGCTGAATATTTTCTTTGGGTGATACTGAACATAGTTTAGAAATAGTTAGTTTACTGTTTATTCCTTTGTTAATGAACCACATTATCATATTACATTTTATATAAAACCATTTAAGCAAGTTTTGTTCTTAATGTTTTAAGATAATGAAAGTGCAATATAGTTATTATATTCTGTTGCTCTTAGGTTTCATCAAAACTAGGTAGACTTATTAAAAAATTTAAATACGATAGTTTTCACCAACATGCACAATTTTGAAATTACACTGAAGATGATACCTTAAAATGTATTTTATATTCAGTCTGCACCATCGTAATTGTTTAACTGTTGCATCATTAGAATGTGTGGACTATACAAAATGTTAGTATTCTTCTAGAAAAAATTAAAACTTTTGAATAAAACCAAATCCATCATTTTCTCTGATCTTAGGAATACTGGCTACAATTTATGCCTGTCAGTCAAATCTTGTTATATACTGTAACTATCAAAGAACAAATACCTGATAAAGATTTTTCAAGGTTTATCTGTGCACGAACACCACATGCTCCGAGATCCCATTTTAAAAAAAAAATGTATTGACATTGATAAATGCTATTTTTTATTTATTCTTTTCTTGGTCAGAATATTTAATGTTATTGTAGTCTCTTTCCCATGTACTTTTGCAATCCATGATTATACAGTTATTGTCTCTAAATTTTTCATTTAATTTTTAAATTAGGTTACAAATATTTATCTGAAAATTTAAAATGAAGTACAGAAGCAAACAGTATATGAACCAGCTTTATGAATTTCAACTGTTTTGGTGATGTAAATTCCGTTTCCAAGAACTTTCTTATAAATTGTCCTAGAAGCAGGGCAATCTTTGTGCACATGTTTGAGGGGTCCATTACATTACAAAAATGGTAGACTGTATTTATAAGACTTGGTTTGTACACATGACATTTGTACTTTGTTTTTTATTTAATAAAATGTTTCAGGTGCACGCACTATTTTTGGATAATGTAAGACATGGTAATGAAAGGATGGAAAGTGTGAGGGGGGCTGATGAAAGCAAATTTTGAAAGATTTTTTTGTGGTTGGGCATAAGATCACCAGTCTTTCATTTCTAACTTCCAGAGAATTCTGAAACGTGGCTGGTGTTTGAATTCAATTTGTTTATTTTAATGAGCATACATGTTAATATCCAATTATTCTTTCATAATAAAAACTTTCAAGGCAATCTCCTAATTCCACCATTGTTCCATATTTTATTTTGCAAGGTACTTAGAGTGAATTCCTTCAGAATTAAATAAATAAATTCTCCATAATTATGTAGTGCCTGATTTTGTTAACCTGCCAATGTAAAAATTGTGCATCAGATCGAGTTTTATCTTGAATGATAATCAGAAAACTTGGATAAATTGATGCAATAAATAAATATTTTGTTTGTGTTGGGTGGTTTTGTTACCATGATCAAATATTCTAAAAACTATTAAACTAGAAAAGATATAGCTGAGTTACTGCGATAAAACAACTTCGTGTCTGATGTATGTGATGAAGAGTAAAAATAAAAAATAAATTAAAATTACTTTTTTAAAAAGTTTTGATGGTAGCAGTTTTTACTTATCTTTTTTTTCTTTGTCATAATAGAGCATTGTTTCCTTGCCATATTTAATTACCATTGTTACTGGCTGAAAAACAAAGCATGATGAACTGCTGGGTGCAAAGACCAGCAGCCATTGTCTTCATTTAAGGAAAATTCTTTTATGAGTGGGCAAAGTTACAAGCATTTAAGTGTTGTTAAAGTTTCAAGCTGAAAAAGTTTGAAGGAAATGATTCTTTTAGCAGCAGAATTTAGCTTGTTTTGAACAATTATTGATGTAATGAATGTGTGTGTACTAAAAAGAAAAAAAAAACTTGTAAAAGATGTGCTGTTAATTCAAGAATTGTAAAAGCGAAGCATTTTAATCTGAAGCTACTACTCAAAACAATTTACTAGATAAAACATTTTTCGTTATTGCTTATAGATATAATACATTTTGGCATCAGTTTGCTTCTTGTACAGATACATTATAATACAACTAGCAAAATAAAATTTTAACAGTATTGGAAATAATAATTGAAAACATGGGATGTGCACAAATGAGTAATTGCAACTGAGGTATGTATATGATACACAGAAAGCATTATTACAGAAAATATACAGGAACAATGAATATACAGTACATTAGTATTTGGTATGGGATAGATTTCCACCACAGTGGCTATCTATTTGGTGGTGTGTTGGAAGATGAATCCTCCACATTCAATGAGATATCATCTTAAGGGAGTGGTGATGGATGACAACTTTTCCACACTTAGCAGCAGTCTGTATACCTTTTGATTTTATGAAAATTGCCAACACCCTTAGTTAGCATTCAATCCCACACTTGTATTGATCCACTCCCTTCATTGTAGCTTTTCTACACTTATATTGCTCCCTGGTCTGCTTTTGAATGAACTGCTGTTGATTATTACCAAATGGTTTAAACTTGGAAGCACCTTCCAGGTTTGGTTATCTTGCTCTTATTTCACTGCCATTTTTAGCCTTGCTATTTGGTTGTCTCTCCAGTAAAGGTTTTTGGGCAGTTATACATTTAATGAGATCGTTTGTGCTGATGTGTATCTTACTCTTGTGGAAACATTAACACCCATACTTGCATCTAGGTCTCTCGGAAGATCTCTTCCAGGTACTTAACATTACTTTTGGAGAATTCTGGCTTTCTTTCTCAACTGTCTTTTGTCAGTATTACCAGTTTTGCATATTTTCCCCTAGGATCTTGCATATCCTGCTGCCTGGAGTAGTATTCATTAGCTAAGACTGATTTCTAAGCACTTGCCATGGGATATTTTCTTCCTAAGAACCATAGTATTCCCCCACACTACAATGCTATCACTGCCTATACTTCTATAGTTTTGCAGGTGTGGCACTTTCTCCTTGTTTGCATGACACCTATTTGTGAGATGCGATTCTGTCACATTTGCATTTTATACCCAATTTTTCTTGTTTGCATAATTATTTTCAATACTGTGTTTAAAAAAAAACTTGGTATATTGTTTATAGAGCAGTTTTGTCAGTAAATGTTTCTACTTTTTTCTTAGACAATGTGCAAGTGCTAGAAATGTTGATTTTGTTCTTTTTCTAACAGTTGTCTCGTTTAGTTTTACTAATAAATTGTCAATTGATTGATTTTGCTTTCATTAAAATCATGGATTGTAAGTTCGATATATTTTAAAAATAGGTTAATATTAAATAGCATTTTGTTTTTTCTTAATCTTCTATTAGATTTTTTCATTGAATATTGCTAAAATATCAGCTGTTTTTAGGATGTAGGTTTGATTATAATGTATTATAAATCTCTATAAAGGTTACTTATTTATTGTAGTGTAATTAAATCTCAATAGCACATTAAAATTCTTTTTAAACTTAGGAAATTGCACTCAATCTAGAAACCTTTTCTATGTCTATGACTGTTTTTCATTTGTTTATTTCTTCATAAGTTAAAATGTCTTAAATATATGATTAATATTTTAAGTTTTGTCACCATAGTTGCAAAAAAATTTTTAAAAAAGCAAGGATACCTATTAAAGTTTTTTTTTTTTTTAATATATTCCTGGTTGATTTTTTTCTAAAAATGTACATTATAATTATTCCTTGATTTAACACCATTTCTAAAATTTCATTTCAACAGTAAATTCTTTAGGGGCTTAATAAGTTTGACATGCATTTTGTATCTGTACAAAATTTTAACTTCAACCAAATCACTAGTGAAATGTGCATAAATCTCATGATACTAAGGTTAATTAGTATTTTCTGGAATCTGTCTTTGGATATCTTAGTGAAAGTTAGTCATTCTTGTAAAACAATGTAAAATAATAATTATACATTTTTCTTTTAATTAGCACGTATCTGCCATTTGCTAAAAACAAAATTGTGCTTTTGTGGATGCAAACCTTGCATCTTTAGAAAGGAAACTTACACTATTAACTCGCGTGAAATTTGTTAATATTAATAGTCATTTAGTCTTCATTGGTACTACATTGAAATTTGTTTTCTGAGGACCTCACTACTAATGTTGTGGGTATTGTTATGCAATTTTTAAAAAAAATATTCAGTATGCTTGCTTGCTTATTTTTATTTTTAGTTGTGATGATGATAAAAGCATTGGTTTAAAATTGCATAATATCATTCTATGAAAATCCACAAATGACTACTGCAAGATAATTTTTGTAATGATCTGCTATTGTGTAATGATCAGAAGAAAATCCTTATTTGTATTCTTTCCAGGATCTAATGTATGATCAGTGTTTAAAGGTATCAATCAACATTTGTATTGTTTGAATTTTTTTCAAATTAATTTTGACACCATATAATGCTTTATCAAAAACATTTTAAAAATTATCAAAAATTTGAAATTACTTATGATTTATTTGTCCAGTCCATACAGTGAATTCTTTCTTTAAATTCCAAAAAAACTTTAAGGAAATGTACCCAAACTTCTAATAAAATTTCAGTTTCTTTTAACCAGAGATATCCAATAATCAGAGTGGGTGGCATACCAGTTATTCCATTTAGAGGGGTTCAATTTAAATCTACCTGGTATAAGTGGAGTTTAAGAGAAATGTCCATGGATACTGTTCTTTTTACTATTATTTTCGTTACACATTAACTTAATATAGTTAGATCTGAAAACAATTACTGAAAATGTTTTATTCAGTGTTAGGTAATTTGTGTATTAATTCATTTATTTTTTCAATCATGCATAATAAAAATTATGAATGTACTTAATTTATTATTTTATTGATAGTAAATTTCTGCAAAATGTAGATAAAATAATTATGATGAATGCATTTTTTAATCTTGCTGTCCTCATTTTATCTGAAATACCAATGTTGTTGCTTGTTGAATGTAACTGACTGATTATGGTAAATTTTCGTTGACTGCATATTTAATTTTGCCAATAGTTTTTGTGAACATTTCTTGTACATTTGGCATCTGTGACCTCACTATCCTGTATGGTTATGTAGTTGATTAATTACTATCCATTATTTAAATGAATGTTTCAAGTTGTTGTTGTCGTCCTTGAAAATCGTAGTTGTAGCTGCAGTTTCCCAGATATGACCTAGATTTCAACATCAACCTGTAGGGTTTCCAATGGAGCATCATCACAAGCACACAGGGTTGGTGTCATTGAGGCTTTACTTTCAGGAGTGTGGCATAAGGTTAATATGAAATGTGTAGTGCTATGATGTTGCCATATCTGTGTAACATGGGGCTTGGTGGTACTTTTATCAGTAGTTCTTTTTTTTGTTTTTTGTGCAAGACTAGTTAGACCTGTACAACTTTGTTTGTGAAGCCTTTTGAGTTGCTAATACACATTCCATCATAACAAGGTTGCAGGAAAACTCTAATTACAATGTTGAATGCTCTAACAAAAATTAAAATTGTTTTCAGATTTTAATTCATATTGTGATGGTAATTGTAGTATAACAAACTTGAATGCTGTCTCTGTCTTGTCTCTTTAGATGTTGTTGATGGTTCCAACTGTACTGAAAAGACATATGAATGCTGTAAAATTAACTGTATAAATTTGACTTGTGCAAATAACAAAACTAGTAAGTATTTATTTTTTAAAATTCTCTTAATGGTAATCAGCACAACACAGGTGATATGTAAGTTTGGATTGCTTTTGTTTCTGATAAATCTTGAACCAAGAAAACCATGGGAGGTTAATCTTGTGCAATGATTCTTTAATGTACGTCTTTGAACATTGGAGGGTACTAGAACTCTCATACAGTTGACACACATGATACATTAATTAATTTTTATTGAAGCATGGATATTTTAGCAGATAAAATTGCAAGAATCGATTTATTTAAAAGTTAATTGGTTTGAAGAAAAAAACTGAAGTTTATACATCAGGTAGATGCTCACTGTTTACAGTCTGGCACCCATCTTGGATAATTTATTCAATTATTGATTTAAACTGATCAGGAGGAAACTGAACATTTTGAATTCATTGGAATAATATATACTTACCACCACCATGATGGTAAATATTCAACTGTACATTTGTGAAATGCCTTTCCTCACAGAATTTAACACTTTTTGTTAACTTGTCTTTCTATCACTCTCTGGTTAACATTAAGTATGTACATCATTTGATTATTTGAAAAATTAGAGCTGGCTTGAAAACCAAAATTACATCCCGCAGGACGACATGGTCAAAGAAGAGTCCTTGATTATATAAAATTACTATTTTTTGATTTCTCTTAATATTAAATTTATGACTAATGGTTTTAGCGACACTGAATTTGGAGTGCTGGATAACTTTTAATTAGCACTTCAACATAATATATAAGTGATTGATGAACTTCATTTAAATGTTGTGGATAGAGACTTCTGATCAATAGTGTCATGGTGGTGGTGGTCCCCTATGGGTTTTCTCCTGTACCAGCCTTCTCTTCATGGTATTTCCTCCCACTGCCCATGTGGTAACTTGTGCAGCAAATCTGTTTGTTTTAATGGAATGAATAGGAAACTTGATTGGATGATACAACATTTATAGATGAGATTATAGAAGTAGCTAAATATGTTCTTAGGATCATGGTTGAAAGTTTTGACGTTAATTTGTTTTTTGTTCTGTTTTTTTACAGATTGCACAATTGGTGTAGATGCAAAAAATTGTATAGATAATTGTAAGTATACGTTATGGATTATAACAGCTGAATGTTAATATAGGTGTATTAAGTGGTATGTCTTGCATGTTTATTTTGTTGTATTGTTTCTTAAAATAAAAGAGACAATTGTTAAGTTGATTTTTATTAAACATCAAAGTTTAAATGCATTATAACCATAGTTCATCAGTACTTCACTAACTTTATGAATATTTAGATTCACTGACTTCATAATTGGAAAAGTCAAAAATGGAATTTAGCATCAGATGCACTTTTTTGAATTGGCTCGTTAAGTAGTACCTTCTTGTTTCAGGATTACACACACACAATCACATCTCTGAACTAATCAGGGATTGATATGCAGTATTATTTGCTTGTTGACTATTTATATCAAAATACTGTGGTAACTAAATTAAGAATTTTTCTCAGTCTGCCAAAAGAATAAAACTAAGATAATGTTTATTATTTGTTGTCTTTCTGCAAAGTTTAGGTATCCATGTCCAAAATCTTATAGGTAAAAGTTTATAAACAGATTCTGTAATAAACTTTTTCTTTGAGTTTACCTATTCTTTAAGATTGCCAACTTTGAATAGATTTAATGTACAGTAAACTGTAAATAACAGGGAATCAGGGATGCCATTATGTTGAATATTCTGTTATTTGGATTGTCATATAAGTAAGGTATGAGGGAGGTGTAAATAAGTAGAATATTAAATAGACGTGTGTGCTGCCAGTTTAATCAAAATATTAAAAAAAAACCAAGTTGCATATGGAAAATACGCATAAATAAGATATAATCCACTTTAAAAAATATGCGCATCAAGTTATATACAAAACATACATGTGAATAAAACATGATTAAACACTACACAATGCTGTTTACTTCTCTTCTGTTACCTCCTGCTGCATCAGGAGAACGATTGACAAACCAACATACTCGCGCATCAAACCATCCCTGCTTATATCTTTTTCTAATTTCTTGACTATTCCAATTTTATCAGCAATGCTAAGTGTAGTTGTCCTTTGTTTTTATCCAGTACTTGCTTTGTCAAATTTAGGAACCATTGTTGAGGAGTGCAAAAGTTATCATATGATAAAAGGCAAGAGAAATGAGCTATGTGCACTTCCAAGATGGTGACTGTAAACAAACTTAAGTTGGTTGCCGTGTCTGCCGTCAGAGCTGTGACATATGCCGTTAGATAGGCATTTCCATTAGATAGAGTGCCGCTATATTCAGAGTTAAGAAAGTTTTTGATGTACACTAAGAAATGCATAAAAATCGTTTTAATAAATGAAACAAAATCTTTTTGGTCCTTAGCTGGAGTGCAGTTCCTAATAATGGTCATACCTTTGTATTGTATAACATCTGTATTAAATTTCAGTATTGATTACCAAATAATGTACAGTACATAAATTCAGGCATGTTATCATGAAAGTTTTGTCTGAAAATGAAGCATAATCAGAAATTTTGGGATTAAACAATCTTTGTTGTTGCTAGTTTTCAGCTTGTGTGTGTAATCTTGTCAAATGCTATTTGGGAGAAATTTATTAATTTTTTACTTAAAGAAAAAATGCATGTGAACTTTGGATTCAGATGAAGATAATAAACCCTCTAAGATACCATTTATCATAATCTGTAATTAATGCAATTAAAAATTGATATCACCATGTTGACAGACATGACAAATTTCATCTGAATAATTCAGCACAAAACACTAATCTAATAGCTGTGTCACAGTATTGTTCATGCACCTTCATTAAAGTTCAAAACATTCAACATCTGCAAACAAGAGAGTGAGATATGCCTGTAAATTTGTTTCACTGTCATTTTTTTCTTCTAGTGTCTTTTTCAGTTTGAAACACTCATTGTTCTCCCAAAGGCTTCATGATAAAATCTACTACAGTAAGAACTAAATACATAGCCACAAGTCATTACTCTTGTGTATACCATAAGTAGTGGATGCGGCTTTTGCACCACCTACCTTTAATATTTAAATTTCAATCCATTTTATCAGTGTGACTAATGCTGGGCTTGGTCTTAAGTTTTGTAAAACCTAGTAAGTTAAAGTTTCTGGTGTCTATAAATGTAACTGCATTTACCTAATGACTCATTAAAATTCCACATATAGACCATTTATTATTTAGCTAACTGTGATCTTTTTCATGATTATAGAATGTTCTAGTATATTTACAGAGTTTACTGATCCCACTGTTTTAATTTTGAAGTCCTCAGTATTTACAGAGAATTTAGCAGAATTGCCTCATTTACTCCAAAACAAATAACAGATGCTCAATGGTGGTAAGGGATCAGATTTGGAACTCTCATATCTATCTCCTCAACAAAGTAGTTCCTACATAAATTAGACCCGTTAAGTGTGTTTGTATGATAGCATCACACCAGGTAACTGATTTATCTATTATGCATTATATCTTTGAAAACATACCAAATTACTGGACTTGTATTGCTTATGATTCAGTAATTTACATTATTGCACTATCTTCTTAAGCAGAATGGTGTGGTGTGGAATTTAAAAATCTAAAATCAGTTTATGAAAATTGCAAAACTATGTTCAGGTATCAGCTCTGGGAGTGGGGACTGCACTTATTAGAAGTCAGGTGCCAGTAGCCCCCAGCGAGTTAACAGTTTTTCAGTCAATGTGCTGCTCACCATTGGTCTGTCTTGCCCAGAAACAAATTTGACATCATTGAAACAAGCAGAGAATCCTGAAGTATAATCACAGTTGGGAATAACTGATACAAAATCTAAGTATTAGAGTCTTTGATGTTGGTTTGTAATAGATACTGGCCTGGCAAACTGAGCTACTATTAATGCTGCTTTTGTGTGTATAAAGCTGGAACACCTCTGGTGCAATATAATTTTAAAAGTTAAATTTTAAATATAAATGTTCATTCCTAAATGTTTGCTAGGTTATTTCTAGAACTATAAACGGGTTTTATCTGATTTTAGAATGCTAGAAGCTTTTGATCTAAAACACCTGGCTGACTACAAGTGCGATAATGTGATGGTGGTGATTTATATCTGTTAATTAAAGAATGCTTTGTTTACCTAAGCAGAATAATTTAAGATGTCAGCTTCAAATTGCTCTTTCAAATCATAATTTGACTTTTATTTTAACTCCACTTCTATCATTTACATATGTTTAAAATAACATTTATTCAATACTTTTCTTTTTTTTTACAATTTAAGTAAAATGTTAACTACAATTGTAAAGAGAAATTTATCAAAAAATGCCACATTGATTATTTAGTAGAGCAACCCTTAAAGATGACAGTTTGATTGAACTTAATAAATCAAACAAATACTCATATTTGAACTTGAGGACAGATTTTTAGAAGAGAAGTTTTAAAAAATATTAAATCTCTTGCAGCTTTAAAATTTGTTTTAGAACAATCTCAAAGACTTATAATAAAAGAAAATGCATAACAAAAAAATCTTAGTTTATTTGAAGGATTTGAGAGACATTCTAAACTTTGCTTAACCTCAGTTTTTAAATTATGATGATGAAAATTTACATAATAAAATTTCATGAAAACATCTTTAACAATATATGTATTATATATATTTGCTTTAAAAAAGAAATGGCAGCAATTGATAACTTTTAATCACATTTGGTTAGTGATTTAGGCTTATGAGAAAAATTCCAGAATCCATGTTGTAGTTAGGATTATATATTTTTCTTAAATAAACACTGCTCTTGGTTATATGTTCTTGATTTAGATCACAACATCAAAATGTACATCTAAAGACTTGTCTTTTTGAGTTAAAGCATAATTTTATATTTTGGTTTAGGTTATAAACAAAATTTAAAGACAAACTAATGAAAAGTGAATAGTTCGTACTCTACTCGAGGTGTGTTATGCACTTTCTGAGGGAGGTCTTTTCAAGTAAACGATACCTTATGTAGACAGTCTTCATGTGTCTAGGTGATTATGCTGCTCTTTTAAGTGGGTCATAAATGACGATTCCAAACCTTTCTTCTTTGACCAGAAATTGGCCACCACCTGAACCGTTATTTGATTGATTTCCATTTTTTGATTATTTACAATTAAAAGGAATCTGTAAGTTTGGGTCCAGAGATTTTTTATTCAGGGTCTTGAAATGCACAAATGTATGCTGAACCACAGATGATGCTCGTTTAATCCCATCAAAAGAAATTCATTTGAACTTGCAAAAAAAAAAAAAAAAAGCTACTTGAAACAAACAAAATGTTAGAAGAAAAAAATATGGTAGGAAAACTTAAATTCAGATGTAAACTCAATGTAGCTTGATGGTACGGCACTTAATACTCAGGAATGGAGAGAGCAAAAATCATCCTTTGGAAATTCTTGATAAAAACTAGACTTGTGGAAAATGCATCATATTTAGTTTTGTACTGTAGGCTGGGGTATGAATAGATAGAGAATTTTTTTTTCCATTGGTGGGAGTTTCCCCAGCATTTCAAGCATGTTTTCATGTCTAAAAAACAGTAGATGATTGTTTGTGACTGGTTTGGGTCATAGGTTAGGGTTGGGAACCACTGACATATATTAGTGAAATGCCAAAATTATGAAAGGCATTACTTAACCTGTTGTGGTAAACAGTAAATAAATTTTAAAGCAGAAACATCTCAGTTGATGCATACATGTCTGAAGATGACAAAGTTGTAACACATGTAAGGTCTGATCAAGAAGTTCTGGAACAAAATTTCTTACAAAATTAAAAAAACAGATAATCAAATTTATCCCCTTCAAAGTAGTCTCCTGATTGAACATATTGATTCAAGTGGTCCTGAGATTTTGTTGTACTTTTCTTTTTGGGGATGACTTTTAGTTTCCGGGCTACATTTTGGTCAATGTTTGATGCATCCTGAGATCTTTCCTTTTAAGGTCTGTTTCAGTCTGGAACAACAACGTCATTCGGTGCCAAATCTCTCTGGTGGTGGGAAACCAGTGGTATGTTGTGCTTGGCCAAAAATTCTCATGTGAAGAGTGCTGAATGTGACTGCTTTTTTGTGATGCAACATCTGCAAACCCGACTCCCATTTTTTCAGGTTGTTTCAGAACAGCCAAATAAATAAAACCATTGATTCACCATCTGACCTTGTGGAATGAGCTCATGGTGCACAACACTTTCACTATCAAAAAAATACAATCATTGTCTTCACAATTGAGTGCACGTTTTGCTTTCTTTGCTTGAGGTGATTACAGGGTCTTCCACTAAGGTGACTGATGCTTATCTTCAAGGTTGTAGTCATAAACCTAAATTTCATCACCTGTAATGATGCTGGGGAAGAATTTTTCATCATTTGCTGTGCAATCAAGTTACTGAAATTGGAGTGATGTTCTGGAATGAGAACCTGTGGGGAAAAACTTCGCCAAGACCTACCTCTATCTAAATCTTGACTCAGAATTGCTTGCTATGTGCCATAGGTGCTGCCAACTACTTGAATCATCATTTGTCTGTTACCACACTAACGAGTGAGTGGTTTCTCACTGAGGTTGATGTGCTGGCCATTTTTCCAAGCAAATCAGTCGTTTTTTTGAACGGCTAAGAGCTTCATTCCAAGATGCAGTTTTTAACATTTATAGGTTTCCGTGACTGTTTTACAGATTTTGATGCATGCTTATTGCTGCTTTCAGTCAGACATTTAACAGTGACACAAAAAATAAACGTGTATATACAAAACAGCATGAGACAAGATGGCAGCATCTTGCCAGAGGTGTGATGTCGCCACATGTTGCCAATAATTCCAGTTGTCTAATATCTCTATAGTATACTTAATTTCCCTACAAAGAATTTGGTCCCAGAACCTTTTGATCAGACCCTGCATAATTACAAATTTAAATGTTGGAATGTATATATTTTGTTTAGATAGTTTAGAATTTGGAACAGATTAATTAGAACACAGCATAAATAAATACATTTTTAAAAAATCTTTATATGCTTCAACTTTTTGTTAAATTACAGAGATGTGAAAACTGATTTGTACTAAATAGTCACTATTTTACCTACGTTTCCTGAATTTTGAAAAAGTTTTTTTTTTTTAAAAAATGAACAAATTAGAATTTTAACATTTTGCAGTAAAATCTAGTACCTTTCGAACTCCAAAAATCCATATCAGTTGGGATGGGGGGGCGTGTGCACAGCAGAGTGAAGATCAAGTTTTGGCTCTACTGCTGGGCCACTGGCTACCCTATAAGTTAACAAATAACTCCTTTTATGGTAAAACAATAGGAAATTTATAATTGTAAAAGTTTGTACAATCCTGGAGCAACTTTGTTGTTTTTTAAATAAAATTACCAAATGGCGAACCTTCTCTTATCAGAAATTTTGGCATTTGAAATATTATGAAGAGTGAAATGAAATTGAATTCTGATCAATAGATCAGGAATCTAAACAAACTGGCAATTTTTTCAGGTTAAAAAAAAAACTAAAACTATCAACCAAAAATTCCGATTTAATTCTCAAAAAAAATTTAACCAAAGAGTAGTTTTTCATGACTTGCCATTTTGGGTAGAGAGTTCCTGTAACAACATTGGCCAATGTAGGTCATGTGACCGCCAAGAGCAGATTATCATACTATAATTGAATATTATATTAAAAATAATAGAAAATTCAGGCACTTTATTTCAAACATAAGCTATATATATATATATATCCAAGTTGCATATAGGTTATTTTGAGATTTTATGTGGTGGTAGGATAAATGTTTTGAATTAACTCCCTATATATTTAATGTTTCTGATGTCTTGCTTTTGATCCCACATCGGAAATTATCTGATTGATTTTTATCTATTCATACAGTGAAGTATTTCCTTAAATTCCAAAGAACTTTTAAGGAAATGTGCCTAAGCTGTTTTAATGGATATTTTCAGTTAATAGAAACTAACCGAAATGGGTGCCCACCAATTATTTTGGTTAAAGAGGAGCTCACTGTACTACACTAGGTAATATTAATGAAAAAATAGTTCTTACATAATGAAGATGAAGTTAAACTTTAGCAAGCCTCTTAAGAATGTGTATTTTAGATTATTCCATATTTAATATTATGAGGTCAAAATGCAAAAATAAAACATTTTCAGATAAAGCTTCTCTATATTGTGACATAAAACAATATTAAAGATGATTGCATCAAAATATGTTTGTAATGGAATTTTAAAAAACTACAAAATCATGTAGATACTTTATATAATACAGAACAAATATTAATGTTGTTAGATTGGAAAAGCATGCAACTTTAATGAAATAAATTTTGTAAACATCTCTCTCTGATATTTTATCTGATAGACAGTCTACCAACTTCAGTCTTTAATCCAGTATCACCTTGGTGAAACATCTTATGTTTTTTATAACAACTCCAATAAAATGATCCTAACATTTCTTCTCCATCTGATACTTCTAATTTAAGTTTTTCAGTCCTTTTTTTTCAAAATGTTTCTTTATAATTTTACCAAATCATTAGCTTTCATTATTTTATCTATTATTTTATTTGCTGCTTTTGGTAGCATGTCAATAGATCTGTTTTTTTTTTTTTTTTTTTTTTTTTTTGTTATGTACGGAAAATGTTTATCCAATTATTTTCTAAGCCTTTTACACATTTTTGAAGGTTTTAATCTCAGCTATGTTTACCTTCATTATGTACATAGTTTTTATTTCTTTAACAGAACTTCTTAAAGCATTCACTTTCCACATCAGTCTAATTTATTTGGTTTTCTACTAAATTGTATAAATAACTAGTTAAATGTGTCTGTTGTTAAGAATTTTTCAGTTTCATTTCTTAAAGGAACACTATGCATATTTAGATAAACATCTTACATTTAACACAATTTTTATTTCATTTAGGAAAAAAAGCTTACATATCAAGTAAAATCTGCCAACCAGGTATCTGAATGAACAAACACCTGCCTTCTGGGATAATTTTTTCTAATAGTTTTGTAACTCGCTAGTAAGAGATGGATGTTTTTGCTTTTTATACTTGACCTATAATACCTTTGGAATCTCAAAAGGCTATTTAACCGTTCATTGCAGTTTTCGTGAAGCCTCTATCAATTTTTTCTCTTAAATTTGGATTTTGAATAAGATTTAATTCTTGATCTAAATAAACAGCTTTTTTGCCTGGTTATAATACAAGCAAAGCTGCTTGCATAACCATCGACTTTATACTTTAGATCATGTTATGTTTACAGCACACTCGATTAACTTTATTATAGGTTATTCTCTATTTTGGTGAACCAGTAAACGTTTTTCACCATCAGTACTCAGAGACATTAATCCTGAAACAAAAGCAATTTTGTTTTTTCTGCAAATTGCCGAGCTTTGCTTAACATTAGTTGGCTAATTTTACTGACAAAAAAATGAAGAACAGGTTTTACTTTTATATTTTAGTAATTTTTATGAGTCTAAATTCAGGATCACAAGAGTATTTTCATTCAGATTCTGCTCTGACAAAAATGATTAATATAGTTATTATCAAGAGGGTTTCTTCTGATTGCCTTGAGTTAGAGAAGGAACAGCAATGTGAGACTGAAACTAAAATGAAATTAGGATGATGCTTAAGTTTTAACTGTTTATTTTTCTTTTTTCATATATAATGAATGTATTTTAAAACTTACTGGGCAAATAAAGATCAGATTTTTATTGCCCAGAAATATACATGGATTAGAAAGTGGATTCAGCAAAAGTACAACTAATACATGTTATCTAGATTTTTAGATTATTTGAAATTGTGCTTTTGGTAAAAACATTTTTGTGAACTTCAATATCAAATGATAAAAAGTGGCTATGTTAATAAATTTAATAAATATATTTGAAAATTACTAGTACTGGATGGGTAGGGTGTTAACATTCTTGATCATGATGAATAGCTTATGAATCCTGGAAATGTTGGTGCATTGAATCACTTTCATGTGTCCTTTGCTTCTCTTACTGCCATGACAGACTCCTATAACAGTGTATGACTCATTGGGCATCAGTTTGAAGAAAAGTCTTATTAGATCACAATTAAATATCTGGCAAATATTCACTTAATAAGTTGGGCAAGTAACCAGTTTTTCAGAACTCTGCCTTGTCAGCAAGTGTTGTCTGATTTTCTGCTGATTGGCCAATAAATATCCATGATGCTGCTTGAAATGACTCGATCACCCTTCACTGCCGTTGCAGAGGAAATATTGGTGTCCAAGTTTTTTTTTCCTTTTTAGTTATTTGGCTCTGGAGTTGAGCAGGGGCTGGAAATGTTGCTGGCATCTTTTGAACCATAGAGATAGATGGCTTTTTTTGTTCCAACATCTAGGCATTCAATTCTCATCTCTGTTGCTGGACCAAATGTGAATTGCTTATATGTAGTGATAATGTCTTTAATTTGAGCCACTTGGGACCTTAAACTGTTAGGCAATTTGTGACTGCTTGACATATTCCAGTTTTTATGGCTTGATATTTATCTTCAGTGGACTCGCATATAACTAGTGTATTTTAGATTCTGCCATGCTGACAGAGTTAATGTCGAGCATTGACTACAAAATACAATATTGACTTTAGTTTAATTTTGAATATTTTATTATAAATCATGCAATTATATATTGAATTATTATTCAATTCACTTTGACACCTAACTCATAACAATTGGACATGCAATTCTCACTGAGTGTGATATTTTGATAATCTAGAACCGTTATTGTAGTCATCTTTTGTTTTACAATGTTTTTGAATTGTCAACTGTAAAAGTGTCGAACATTTCTGTGACGATAGCCAATGTTTGCCTTCCCTTGATCAGCCTAGGAGAGTAATTGATTTCACTTCATTGGCCTTCTGCATATTTATCAAATCCAAACATCTTTTCAGGGAAGAACTTTGACATAACTGGAATATTTTGCATTAGGGGATCAAGAAAAAGGTTTGACAATCAGACAATAGGTGGGGTAAATTTGATTAAAGTGAAAGTAATTTTAGTTGGAATTTGAAAAAAAGTTTGAGATAAAAGCAAGGTACTATATTTGGGATAATTTGGTTGGTAAAGATAAGACTACTAAGAATATTTTGCCGAAAAATGTAATGAGACAAATCTGAAATTGTATTATTGTAGCCAGCTATTCTTAGAAAGTTTTGCTTATGTCATTAAACATTGCTGTTTGGTGCTTTTATTGACTGCTTTTTTTAAAAATATGGATTAAATGTGTTATGAAATTGGAAAAAAAAAATAAAACCAGGAAAGAGGTTTATAAAAATGTAAGGATTTCATTCCATAAAAAGGAATTAAAGAAATAGTTTCTTAATGAAAAAATAAGTGAGCAAGAAAGATATTAATACCAAATTAACTAAAACATTTTAGCTAATTATAAATGCAAATGATTCATCTCCATGTTTAGACAGTAGGACTAACCAACCCTCTTCCTTAGCTGACAGTATAGAAATAGATGCAGATTATTTGGATTTTAAGGATAATCAGTGTGAATTTGCTTTACAACACTTAAAATCTACATAGAAATTATTCCTAATAAGCTGAATACTGATGATTATAAAAGTGATATCACTCCTGGTTTGTGGGAACTTCTAACAAAAATTAGACCAGACAAAAAATATTTTTACTGAAGATATTAGAGATCTATTGTACCAATGCTGCTGCACAAAATAAATTACATTAAAGTAAGAATTACAAATGGAGCAAAAATATTTCTCCTGAGTTAAGACTAAAAGTTATTAAAAACCCAGCAAAAGATAGATCTAGACTAAGACAAAGTTTTGGTGAAGGTGCTGTTTTTACCCTACAGACCCTAATCGGTTAATTAAAAGACATTATTTCTAACATTTAGATGCTGAAAGTAAACTTTTTAATGAAATAAATAGATAAAATAGTAAAGAGCACCGAACTATTAATTAAACCCAAGGATTCTTATCGAACACTAAAAATTTTAAAACAGATTGCTACCTAACACTGAATTTAGATTTTGAAAAATAAAACTTCTGATTAATCTTGAGACATTATCTGTATTAACATTTAAAAAGTAATATTTTCAAATAAAATGCTGCTAATCAAACTACTTTAACCATGATAACTTTACATGTTCATATGAATTCTCACAAATTGTCAATAAAATTCAAAGACATGAAAAATAAATATTATTATCCAACTGTTAAAGTTAATAGAGCTGCTCTCAAACCTATCACTTATTCTTTGGCTATAATGAGTGATAATCCAGTTAATATTTTATAAATTCTATTCGTGTACATTAAATGAAATTTTAATTGTATTAATTTAAATCACAATGTGACAGTATAATTCTAAATAGTAAATGTTATTTAAAATTATTATTTTTTGTGTGATAAGATTGTAATTCTTTGGCTGTTTTTTCCTGGCTCCAGAAGTAAATGTTACAGGTAGTGTTAATCAAATTCATTTATGATTGTGTTATTGTTCACCTGGATAGTGAAAAGGGAGTGAGGGTCAAACGCCCCTTTCTTGTCTTGGATGCCAAGGAGGTAGCTTCTAAAAAAAAAAAAAAATTGTAATAATTTTAGGTTCTCTTCTTTTTTAGGTGGCAAAGAGTTGATAATTGTTTATATTTGTGTAAAACAATAGTTGCTTTTCTCAAATGTTCTTTACTATGAGGCTCCCAGAGTTGGATTTACTGTAGCAAAATGATGTAATTGCACATTGAATCATTTATCTTTAGAAATTCTTAGTCTGCATTCATCAGTGTTAAAATTATAAATGGTGGCTCTTCAAAAGTACTTACTTTTGGTTTAAATTCTTTTGAATATAGAATTGTAATTAATTGCGATTGACTATTGTCATTAAAGATCTATGAAATGTTCTGCACATCAGCATAAGAACACACCTGAGGCTATTTTTACTATTTACTAGCTGCTTCATCGATTAATCTCTTCAGTCAATAATTTTAAAATGGAACTATTGGTCAGTTAATATTGCATACTTAGGTATGTTTGTTTATGTAAAATACTAAGGTTATAGATTGTTTTAAATTTTTCTGAACGTTCTTTTCATTTCTACCCTTTTTACTCCCTCTCTTCATAGTTTACTGTGTATAAATTTGTGATAAGATTTTAGCTTTAAGAGAGACTTTTTGAATGAACTTAAAATCTGATTGTGTGTGATGATAATAATAATGATGTTTTCATAAGGAATTGATTAAAGTTCTTGAAATTTTCCATCCTGACTGACCACCTAAAGAGATTAGTTATTTTGCATGATTTGGCATGATCTGAATCTTACTGTCAACAATACTTGTCAATACTATTACCTATGCATAGTTTATTATAGTGGTCATAGGGTTCATTAACATTTAGGATAACAAAGAATTTAAGTGGAAACTGAAAGTTACCGTTAGATTTATGCAATTGTGGTGGCTGAATAAAAAAAAAAAAAATGTAACTTTAAAGCTCTTAGTAATTAAGTATTATGTATTCCAGTTTTATATTGGTGGGCATCTGCAGCATGCAGTATGGTCCAAGGGCTGAAAACACTTAATGTGTCCTGTGAGAAAAATTTAACTTGGCCTATAAGATTACTTTTGGTTTTCCTAAGTTTTTAAAAGTTGCACAGCATTAGCCATCTTAGAACAGCAGAAAGGTAGCAAGTAATTACTAAAGCATCTCAACCTTGGTGCATACTTTACTGTTTTTGTGAAGATTAATGAAATTTGAACTAGCAATTATTATTCAGATAGTTATGACAACCTTTATTAACAACTATTATGAAGCAATCTTCAGGGCAAACTTTAAATTCCTTGGTTCAATATTGTATATGAGGGTTCATTGTGAAGTACAGGGTTCCCTTGCCTACTGTGGGGGTTAAGATCTTGAAAACCACTGCAGTAGGAAAAACTAGAGTTAACAAAAATATAAGGCCTTATTGGAAATAGGGGATTTGGGGAATTGCAGTACAGGAGCATTGGCCTGATGAAGCAATCCTCCACAGCGTTGCCACAAAGAAAGGTCAGTTGGTCCTTAAGTTGCCTTGAATCCTGGAGCAGACTTCTCAACCTTTGAGATGAAAATTCTGTTAGGCATGTGCTTCTAAAAATAAATCTGGCCTTGTTGGCATTGAAGACCTGCTCTGGCAAGTAACTCTTCTCTTCAGATGCTCTGGGTACATCACAATGGCTTTGTGATCTGCTGAGGCATCTTCCTCACATTCTTGATATTATGCAAGCTCTGCCTCTTTTTAAGGTTTTCAAACCAGCTTTTATTGGCTTGAAACTTAATGTCTTCAATTCTTCCCTTGCCTAAAGTTTTTCACGTGGTGCATGTAGACACACTTGGCCTTCTCATGTATTGTTAGACTACTTAGCACTTTTTTCTGGGCCTGGTCTTCCATCTATATGTTTAGAGCATTCTCCATTTTTTTTGTCTGTTTGGCTCATATGGCATGGTATCTTTAGCACTTTCAGATGCACCACCAGCAATACTGGCCTTTATCGAAACTTCACTTTTCTTTATTGTCCTAATGGTGGACTTGTTAGCTCCCACAAATCTTCCCACCTAAGCTGCACTCTCACCACAAGCAAATCTATCAACTAATTCAAATTTCTTTTCTAAAGACATTACATTTCTTGGCCTACCAGTTAGTACACACTTAGGGATTGCTTAAGGGCAAAATTATTGCTAATAAACAAAGGTAAAGAAACGTAATCATTGTACGAGAGACCGTGTGGCAGGATGACCATTGGTGATGGAGCAACTGTGGGATGAATGTGTATTTTATTCACTGTTATACCACAGTTGCTAAAATGGTATACAGAAAGAAAACCATGGATACACACCTTGCAGTAGGTAAAACTACAGTTGGAGTGGGAATGTATTTATTAAGGGTGCAACCATATTATTGAACAGTTAACCAAATGTATCCCTTTCTTTATCTGAACAATACTCCAAACATTGCATTTTTTTCCAAATTAACACAAGATCTTGTATATCCCTTTTTCTTAAAATAGATTACTGATGTAAACAATCACCCACTGATCACTTTATTTATGCTAATCACTAGTCCAAAATCTCCAAAAGAAATGTGATTCTGTCACTGGTGTTAAATGTGGTCATGTGTTGTTGTGGGGGAAAGTGATAATCAGTTTTCGAATTCTAACGTTTACATCTAAGTGTAGATGCCATAGTGTTAGTATGAGGATATATAATAATTGAATGAAATCAATCAAGATACTCATATGGTCTTAGAACACAGTTTATCTGTTTTGGATCAAACTGGATCTTTTCATTTCTAGACTGGACAAACATCTCATCCCCTCATGTCTCTATGCATTGTAAGAAATCTTTCTATGTTTAAAATGTTTTTATAGCCAAATATCATTTGCATGCTATCTTGCTATTTAAGTGTTTCAGAAACTCTCTGAACTGGTACTGCAAGTGATCATGGATGATGTATCATTGATGTTTTTGTCTGTTAGTATTGTACACAGATGTCTGGAACAGCTTTCTTGAAAACCCTTTGCCCATTGGCTAACTGTTTGTACTGTACCATTTGTAAATGCATGTTGTGATGTACACATTTCTCTATATTCCCCATCCACTGTCAGATTTATTGGTTATGGACCAAAGCATACAAGTTTGTTTTTCATGTGTGGATACTTAAAGCAGACATTCCATTTTGGAAACAATATGGCTACTGAGTCTATTACCAGGGAATAGTTTTTTTGCTTTGTAACTACAGCATACAAATTCTTTAAAATTATTGACATATTGAAGAATCTTTGGATGAAACTTTACCTGGGTGCAGTTTTTTTTTTTTAATACTACTTTTGATATGATGAAAAATACTTTTCTGTTGTATATATTGTTACACTAGTTTTTATTTGCCCAAAACTTGGATAAAGAAAAGTGCATTACTTTTATAATCCAAACAGTGGCATTAAACACTACTTTTTCTGTTCAAGTCTTCAGTGATTAACATTTAGGAAAAATATTAAATACCTTTAAAATTTCTTTTATAACATTAGTCTTGCTGGTTTAAAATATTTCAAGCAGCATGGCATTTGTAAAATGCTGCTTTGCCCTTCTGAAGTCTATTACTCCTTGCCAGGTTACTGAACGGATCAGGTTTTGAAACTCAATTTGGAACTGTTATGACTTTCAGTAATTATGTAATTTTGCTTGTATTACCGACCCCTTCAAAAAAAAACAGTCAGTGTTTTCAGAAATGTGTTTACCTATGCTTTTGGCCCGTCCATCCGTCTTTCACTGGGATGCTCTGAAAACACACTTTTCGGGGACTGAGTTCAGGTCAGTTTATTGCTGATTTTTGAATGTAACAGCATAGATTGTTTTTAATTACCTGTTTTGTTGCACACCACTATCACAACATTCTGGTTTGCTGAAGCTTCCAAAAACAAAATTTTTTTAAATCTTAAAACTCCTTAAAGCCGTTACTTTAATTGCTGTAAACTAATACAACTCTCCCAAAATAGCAGTATATAAAATGTATGTTTTTGTAACACATTCTTTGCCTTTAAGTATCAGCTGTTTGGAGGGAAATTTACACATTAATAGCTATCTGTGCTTAGCTGGTGGTGGAAGATAGTTTGACTGGTGTAGGTAAGAGACAAAAATAACATGTCCATGGCAGTGTGACTGGTCAGGCGGTAGTTACATTGCTTTTGATTTAACCAGTGGAGTTGTCTCCCCTTGTGCACTTTTTAGAAATGAGAAGTACATAATTTTCTGGAACGCTTAGAATGATTGGTTTTGTCTCCCAAAAATTAAGATCAGGCTGTTTTTATCTCCAGCAAACGGAGTTTTTGCGTCTTGTGTGTGACTATGAGCTGATCTGTTTTGTTGGTTCTTTTCAGGTACTCTTGCTGTTGCTGGAATATCAAAGCCATCCACCGACAGCACCATCAACCCCATCACCAACCCCATCACCAACAGCACCAATGCCACCACCACCACCACTGCCAAATCCACTACCACCACTGCCAGCACTGCCAAATCCACCACCAGCACTGCCAAACCTACCACCAGCACCGCCACCAAGTCAAACGCCAGCACATCCACTACAACACGCAAGCCACTGCCATCAAAACCTGAAGGCCAACACTTTGATGCTGCTTCATTTATTGGCGGGATTATCCTGTGTGCTGGAGTTATTGCCATCATCTTCTTTGGATGCAAATTCTACAAGGCGCGGCAAGAACGGAATTACCACACACTGTAAAAGAAAAAGAAATAGCATCTTCTAATGAAGTTTTATTTTCAAAATGTGATAATTAAAACTGCAAAGTTTCCTGTCTTTAGAAATCTTCAAAAAAAAAAAAAAAGTTTTTATACTAAAATAATTGGGATGTGATGACAGTTGTTTTCTGAATTAGACATTCTGGTGTATATATGCTGCATAGCTGTTCCAGACTGGAAGGGGCTGACTGAAGAATTCTGACAGTATTACCTAGAGAACTAAATCTGCTGTTTTTTGTCTCAATAAAGTCCTCTCTCTCTTTTTTAAAGACTGTCTTATGCTTTTGAAAAATATCTTCCTTGTTGGCTATTTTTTGTGAATAACATGTACTGTCTTGTATGAAATAAATGAATATGTATAGGTTAGAGATTTTTAAAATTAAATCACAATTAACATTTGGGGTTTTTTTATAAACAAATTTCTGCAACAGCAGTTTAGTCTTAATTTTGGTTTCGTGTAAGTCTGGAATCTATCAAATTACGAAATAATTTTGTAAAAATCTAAACTGTCATATATTGTGCAATGAGTTTGCGACTAAAAAAAAAAAGTAGTTTACAATTTACAAATGTAACTTATGTGATGTTGGCTGTAATAAAATACTTGGTTTTGCATAGTCAGTGATTAAAAGCTTATTTTTGAAGAATTCTTAGTTTGGTATTACATACTTTTGGCTTTAGTCTATTTTGTTTGGTTTGCCCTTATCAACTCATTAGTATATAACAGCTTAGGATGCAGATACAATTTTCCCATTGAGATAGTGGCAAAAAGTCGTCTGATCAGAATTCAACTTAGCTGAGAATTTCCAGTATTTAAACTGTGAAGCACCACGATATTAAGACTAACACCTAAATAAATCAAATTTGAAAATAATGTAGTCTATTTGGTCTCTTAAGCACTGCTTTTAAAAAGTGCTTATTTGACTGAATATTGAATCTATTGATAATGAAGTATTTTGTATATTTTTAGTTGGTTTTTTTTTTTTTTTTTTAGGAGAAACTATTCTAGAGCTAAAATTTTTAGTAGTATCAGGGAAAATTCTAATTAGACTGATCTTAACATTTTGAAAGCTCTCACTATTAAAAATCACCGCAGGTGCCAGAGACGGCAAAATTTCAGATTAGTTTTTATCTCATGCAGATGCCATATGATAGACAATCAGGTTGTTCTGGCCTTTTCTAATCCATTGGAGCACGCTTAGCAGAAATATACATCAAGATGTCTTCCTTTGGTGAGTGAGGAATAGTTTAGAGTTGTAAATGAGATGATCATTTACAATTTTTTTTTTTTTCTAAAAAAAATTACATTAGAATCAGAAGAGATGGCATCTTTCAGTTTGTTAAAAATGCCTTGAAAATAATTTTGTGCATTAAATGAAAAGTATGTATGTAAATACATGGCAGATCTCATGAATTCCGTTCCACAAATCTTAAGTTGTCTGCTTTTAGATAAAATTATAAATTAATAACTGGTATGATCGTGCATTACAAACAAGTTGTGGAGAATGGCCCATGGTTGATGTGCATATGGAAATCCTAATTAAAATGTGCTACTCTATTTATCTAAGGCAAATTGATCATTGCTAAAACTGTTAGAATTTTTCTTCAATGCTAGTTGTTTTTAGTTAGCACTTTATATTATGCTTCTAGGTTTGTGTTAGACAAATGTAATCAACATGTTGAGATTTATTTCAGTTGTATCTGATTAAGTTTTGCGTTTAATGATGAAATGGTAACTAAGTTTAGATAGTATTCTGTCTTCTGTTTTGGTTGGGAAGTAAAATTCTTTTTAACTGAAATGCAGATTAAATAGTGGTAAATTTAAAGAAAAAACAGTAAGCAGTAGTTTGTTTTGTTTTTCTCCTACCCAGCTCTGAACCAAGTGTGTAATTATGTACTACAGACTGACTTATTTTTCCCACTATTCTAATGCAGATGTTTCTGAAATGGCGTGAAAAAAATATTTCAAAACTGAAAAACCGATTGAGAGGATCAACTTCAGTTTTATAGCTTGGAAATTACTGGCTAAGTTTTCAAAAATGACTTTGGTTTTCCATTTAAGCTTTTTGTAAAAGGAAATTTACTTAAGTTCTTCCTGAACACAGGATAAAAGGGAAAAAGTTCTGTAGTACAATTATAAGGTTGTGTATAAGTTTTTTTGATGAATAAATGCATGTTTAATCTAAATGATTTGTCCATAGGAACAGTATCATGATTTGCTTTAATTTAGTAAGAAACATGATAGCTGAATGCCTAGGTTTTGGGGGCTTATGTGGATTTGCTTAAAAAAAATTCACTAAGTTTTGCATATTTAAATAATATTTGAGTACATTTTTGGTATGTAATCGTTATCAACCCAAAATAATCCTGGGGAGAAGGAATCTGTTGAAAATTACCAAGGTTTAAGTTTTCAATGCCCGGGTAAAGGCTTGACCAGAAAAATTGGATGGGAGGGTCTTAATTCTGTCGCAAACTCAGCCGCATGCTGCTACACTAAGCTTTCAAAAGTAGGTGGTTTCAAACATTGAAGCAAGTGGCAACACAATGTTTTGATGGTTGCTCTAATTTTTAAAAATGACATTGGGTTTTTTGTTTTGCTTTGATATCTGAAAGAATGAAACTTAAACATCTATTCTGTTGGACATTTGGTTATTGATGTGCTAATTTAGATTAACACAGTAACTATTGATAAATGTTACATACAAAGGTACCACCTCGCATTTCAGCTTGTTCATCAAACTGCAGGTGCACTTTTTTAAAGAAAAAAGGCAACTTTTGTAATTCTGGTGTAGGTTAAACACTTTTGTTTCCTCTATTTTTGTAGTTTTATTTTGAATAAAATAAATGAAACAGATTATTCATACATTTATTTTAAAATGAGTCTTGTTTTTGTTTTAGTATTTGTAATCTTTTGTACTTAGTAGATTAATGTGGATTGTGTAACCTTTTGAAACTCAGTTGAATTTTAAGTATTTTTACAGAAAAATGATAGGATAATTTCAAGTTTTTATTTACTTGCCTCAATCTATGATGTGGCAATTAAATATAGTTGGGAATTCAAATTACCAAAAAACAAACAAAAAAAAAAAAAAATGAATTGGAAGTTTAAATAAAAGTGTGTCTGACTTGAAGTAGCCCACAAAACTATGAAGATTGCCTAAACTCAGTGACTCGTTTTGTTTGGTAATTGTCTGAGTGGAATCTCTGATTAGGTTGCCTATTGATGCTGCTAACAAGCAGTGCTATTCTGTGCTTTATTGGGCTTGGCACTTACCTTCAGCAGATAGTGGGAAAGAAAAGCTGTGGGAGGAAACATGTCAAAAGACTAGAAATGTCAGTTCCTGGTGCAAAACAAACTCAAGGTTTAAGCTGACCCCATGCCTGTTTTTGTTTGGTGAATTAAGTTTTCACCCTGTGAATAAGAGTTTGATGAGATAAGATTTTTAATTGATACACAACAATTGTACCAAAAAAATAATTTTGTTGTAAAATGCTAAAGGTAGCATCAATTTGAGGGTTGAATGTACTCTGCAAATGCGATAGTTTTGTTGATTTATACTTTGTGGTGAGCCCATTTGTTAAATCATTACTACTGACAATTTGTCTGGCTAACTTTTGCCTAAGGCTAGATGAATGGTGGGTGAGAGGTTTTGTAGATGACATTCCTTATTCTAATAAAATTAATTTTGTATTAAAGATTACATAATCTTGTGTAAAATTTCATTTAATTATTGTATGGATGGATTTGCAATAGTAGATGATCAAATATGTAATTTATTGAATTTTTGTAAACATTTGACGAATTGGCCATTATAATATTAGTTGTGTATGTATGTAGATAGATATATTTTTTTTTTAATTTAAAAAAAAATTATACATTTAGATGTAATACGAGTCAATGGATTAAAAATGTAATGTGGTATAGGTATCTAAAGATCATGTGACCAAAATTCCAATAGGTATAATAACATTTGCAAAAATAAAAAAAAATGTTTTTTTTAGCTGGGTATTGAAAGTACATTATGAGAAATTTTGTTTTCAAGCCAAAAATTGAAATCTTGTATCCAGGTATCCAGATCCTCAAGGAATTATTTCAGTCAGTTAATTTAGTGATTTGATTATTTTTAAAAAAAAAAACTGATTAATGAATTTTGGTAAATGTACTGTGATTTTTTTCTGTTAATGTGATTATTTCACAGTTTAAGATTACTTACAAAAATATGTATTATTTTACCTTGGCAACTTATACACGTTTGCTCAGTCTGAAACTAAGGACTGAACTATCGCTGTGAAATATATTGCACAAATCTGCATCACACATACAAAGCTCTTGTTTTCTTGAAAATGTTATTACATTAAATTTTGGTTATTGATATGAAGGCTTTCAGATCATGGATGGGTGAACAGAAACAAGAAGTTTTCTGTATAATGACAATTGCTTGTATTAGCAAAAGTGTAGTCATTCCACGCACTCAGGTTGCTGTGGAACCTGAAGCAAGCTGTTCTATGGAAGTCAGGTTGTAGTACAATGAATAACTATTCTACACCTGCACAAAATATTCATGCTTAGGTGAAAGTTCAGTATGGAAGAAGAAGAAGAGAAAAATGGCTGCTTTGTGTTGTCAGTGACTATTATCAAAGCATTGATTGAGTGAGAACTCGTCAAACCTGGTGATAGGAGAGAAACTGCTTTTGATTCTTTTTGCCAGAATACATTCCTTTTGTACACAAATGGAAACAAAAGAAGTTTTGATCTTAGAGTGATCAAGTTTATAGTTCCAGTAGATTAAGCTGTTTAAATAAAATCACTGGTCACATGGGGAAAAAAAAAAAAAAAGGTATTATTTTGCTTATGCATTTTTGTTTTATAGAATTATATTTTTTCTCAATTTTGCTTTATTGCTTTGTTTGCTTGAACTTATTTTCAGTTCTTTTACTGATGAGTAATTATTATTTTGTATGTCAGGTTTGTACAAAAACAATCTTATGTAAGATGGAACTAAAAGCTGATCTAAACAATTTTTTGTTTTTGTTTACTGCTATGAATGTCCACGGTCTGAGCTTCCACCATAATTATGCTATAAACTACTAGTATCACTGTATTCAAGTTAACCAACATATTTCTCTGTATAATTAATTTGTTTTAAAATATTCCATAAACAACAGTTGCCTTTTATGCACAACTGTAGAAATAAGGGTTTACTCCAGACTTCATACCAATTATAAGTAGGACTAGCTAATAAAACCACTTTTTTTTTTATATTGTGGTTACCTGATAGTTATACTAATATGATGGTAGGAGAAAATTCTGAATAATACACCACAAAAGAAATTAGAAATGTAGGCAATAGTTGGAGAGAAAAAATTCTTATTACCTACAGCTGTGGACTATCCTCAGAAATTTGGTACTATGTCCAGAAAGATCTAACTGTTGTTTTACCTTGATTCAATGTACCTAGCTTGCTTTGTGTGCAACAGGAATTAAAGTATTATTTTTTCCTAACTGTTTGTCATGTCTGTATACCACAAACCACTGTCCTGTTATAATGCCAAAATATAATCAATGCATTTTATAGCATTCAGTTATCTTTTAAAAAATTAATCTGCCACCAAAAAATAAAGAAAAAATTTAAGATAACTTTATAACAGAAAAACTTTGCTATCTCATCTCAAATATCCAAGTCTTTAATCGATTAAATATAACAGATAACTTGAGAAAAACTAAAAATGGGCACGTTAAATGCAAATAAGGATTTTTTATGCTTTAGAATTGAGAGTATTTGATATTGAAATAGCAAGGGAAATACCTATGAAGATAAATTACTTGGAAAACCAATAAATTGTTTTGAGTATGTATTCTAAATATGAAAATAAATTTCTTCATTTTTGAATTTGAAAAAAAAAAAACATTTTAAATTCATGTTTTATCTAATTTCACTTTAATTTTTCTGATGACATTAACTTCTGAATAATTCTACCGGCGGATTAAATACATATCAGTAATAGGCAAGAGTTAACTCCCTTGTCTCAGCAAATCCAAACGAGGTGGAATTTGTGCAGGACTCACTCACCAAAAATAAACAATTATCGACAGTATTCACTATAATTATAAATTAAAAAAAATTTTAATTATTAGCTGATTTCTATATTAAAAGGTGTTTCTGAAAAATATTAAGAGTAACTAGCTTAAATATTTAACCGACCTTTTAAATTATGTTTCTAAAATCAGGTTTTAACAATGACAATTGTTCTCCCATTGATGATGAGTTACTGTGTTTTTTCGATTAGAAGGAAATTTTAATTATTATTTCTGAAGGAGCCGTTTTTGTTTCTCGTTAAATAATAATAATTTTTAATTACCATTCTCGATTCGGAAGAAATACGAGTTTTCTTAAGTTAAGCCACAGAATTTCCTCACAACAATGGCGAAGTGAGAGAGATGCAGCGCAGAGGCAGAGCGACACTCAGGTGGCGGGAACAGAAAGGTCAAGGCGACGAATATCGGAGGTGCAAAGTTCTCAGGGGTGGGTGGTCTCCTGGGGGATAATACGCCATCGATACGAGTAATTAAATCATCTCAGAGGGGGGGGGGACAGGGCTCGGATTTTCGCCCCTGCGTTAGTTTCCTCCCACATCTAAGCAGACGAGTCCTCGCAGCGTATTTTCTCTAGTGGTTCCGCGCGTAACTCCTGGTCGGGGGTCGCATTAAGGTCCCGAGCGCAGTATGTAATGCAGAGGGGGCTCCTTCCCTGCTATGTACATCATGCCACTTACGCGTGCCCCCTTCGCACGACACCCACCACAGTCGAGGCTGTCGGGAGTCAACTCAACTGTGTATTTTCAAAAATGGCAGCCGGCTCCTCATCCATCCATGTCGTCGTCCACTGCAGGATAAAACGGTCAAATGGAATCCGAGTCCCCTTTTTATTGTATGCGTGATGCACAACTCGACAGTTAATTATTGAAAAGGGACCAGATAGGTCTAAAGAAACAAAAAACGCCATTTACCGTAGTTACGGATGATGCAGACAACTGAAACGGTTAAATAAGTTTCTTATACCTGGCTTTGGAGGTGGGCGGGGTATTTGTCACCTTGATATCGCGGCTCTGACCCTGACTACCGCTCGAAAGCACCCCCCCCCCAACATAGGCGTACACGGCAACTGGCTTGGTCACCAAGGCTGTTGATCCTCTCTAGCTCGCCCCTTCAGTCAGGAGGACCAGGGGGTTCGCGAAGGAGGGAAAAAAACTCTTTTCCAGTTCTGTTTTTATTCGCCAAGTGAAAGATTTCAGATGATGCTTCGTTTTACTTTCGGCTGAGAGAGAGAGAAGGGGTTGGCTTTTAGCCCCGTGACCCCTGCCCCAGGGGTGTTGGCTGTGGACCCTGCGAAATGAACCGTCGGCTCACAGCGGCCCCACCTTCGACGAACTAGAAAGATGCGAGAGGAGATTCTCGCAGTTGACGAGAGCCATGGAAGACTGACTGACTTGACCCACTCAGAGTCATTGGATGAAGCGGTTGGCGGGATGGAGGCTTGAAATATATGGTGGGGTTTGTTCTGTTGTTGTTTTGATGTAAATGCTCGAAAGACGCGCCCCTTTTCCCTTTCTGGCTCGTGATCTCGGAAACGGGGAACGGACGCCATTTCTAAAATCCGAGGGAACACTGAACGCCTCAAACGGTCTCCCTTAGCGTTAAACCGAATCACGTGCCGACCGCTTTCTCTCAGCCAGCTTACTAACGAGGTCGTACGCTTTTCCTTTCCTAACCACCAACATATGACCCCCCCCACCACCCTTAAATTTTATTTCGTAAATCGCGGGTTCGATTTCGCATTCCGTTAGGCGTCGGAGGTAATCGCGATGCTTCCCACCCACCCCGCCAATAGTTATCTGCTCTTGTGCGAAAGATGTCGCTGCCAGCGATCTACGCTGACTGAGGGTTGCGTCTGCTAGTCCAGCCAGCTCAGCCCATGAAGTCATCGTACATCACCAACAGATCGATACCGCATCCCAGTTTATCAAACGGCTCCATGGTGCATTGTTAGTATGAGAGTTCGGTCGAGATATCCAGCGCCAAATGAACATCGGTGACGAGCGGAACCCGGTCTCGCTCTCTCGGAGGATGGAAATTTCGCTGTAGCATGTTGCCTTGAGGGCTCCCATCTTCTTCTCTCCCGCTCGATATCAAGGTAAGGGATTAATTTTATACACGTTTCACACATGAAGGAAATTCTGGTGCTGTGTACTGGTGGGCGAGATGCCAAGGGGCGCCTCACCTTCTCAGATATTGTATTGTGTGTGTGTGTGTGTGTATCAAATTTGCCTTTTACTTTCAGTCTGGCGCTCCCCCCCCCTTTCTCCATTGGTTACGTTTGAACCCCGTGCAGTACGGCATCAAGAACCGAACTGCAGGGCGAGAAGACTTCTTACTACTACTACTGCAGCAGCAAGTAGCTCGTCTGTCGAGAACTAACTGCAACCTGTCATCAGCTCAAACCGGAATGGAGAGCGCGCTTAACCGTCAGCTGACATCCAGTTCACGATTATCCATTAGTGATATGAAAATTAACGTCACTGTACACACACACAGAGAGACGGAAACGATGAGATCGCGTGATAAATGGGGAATAAAGGGACTAAGCATCTCGTCTCACTGAATGAAACGACGTAGTCGGGGAATATTAGCCAGTCTTTTGCACGCCCACCACCCACCCACCCACCTCCAAAAAAAAAAAAAAAGGGGGGGGGGAGAAGTTAGGGATGACCACTCAATGATTACTGCTTTAATAACGGTTCCTCTCAAGATGGTAGGTCTAGTGTTGGTTGGAGGCGAGACTGTTAAGGAAAAGGTGAAACTAGCAAGCGTAGGAAAGTTGAGTTCAGAACTGATTCGATAAGCTGCTGCTTTGTAATTAGTTAGGTGATTAATTCTTTCTCGGAAGGGCTTTGCTAATGTCTTGCCCAGGTGTAAAACTTTTCAAACTTTATTTCAGTTCTCTGTTTGTTTTTTTATTTGTGCTGCAAAAGTGTGCAAACAAATACATGAAATGATTGGTATATACTGTTGATGATAATAAATTCTACCTCTTAAAAAAAAACTTTTTTGTGAGAAGGAAATAACATTTTATTAATTCATAATTTATCAAAAACTTTCTGCCCCTGCTCAAGAAACAGCAAACTAAATTTCTTATTATTTTTTTTTTTTTTTAAATTCTACAGCTGTGCTATCCTGTAACTCAATTAACTAACTATTCCTGCACAAAGCATTGCATATGTTATCCCGTAGTTGCATTTTCTAATGTGAAATTGGTTAGTACCTAAACTACTGAAAATACTTTTAATTTGTTACTGTTTAATAATGTCTATGGGCAATAATGATGTCATTCTTCATGTGGTCACAAGAAGCCTAAGAAGAAACAAGTTTCATTCAAAGAGAGAATCTACACTGCTGCATTCTGCTTTTCTGCATAAAAGTAAGCAATGGATAACTCATAAAAAACCAACTGTTTATTAATAACAAATCCCATAAAAATAACAGTATAAACAACAATAAATAAACCTGTGTATTGAAATTTAGAAGAAAACTTGTGCTTGTATGGTAAAAGGAAAAAAAAAAAAACAAAGCAAAGAAAATTCCACCATTACTGATAAATGTTGGAGCATTTAGAAAATGTTTAAAAAATGTATCTTAATCATCACATGCTGTATAATTGTTAAACTGTGGTATTGTCTGAAACTCTAGAGAATTTCTGCTGTGTAAATCACTAGTTAAATCACTTTCATCATACACATTAGAAGCCTGGAATTTTTTAAATGCAAAAGATATTTTTATTCATGCATTGCAAAATTGTATGACAAGAAATGAAGTTAGAAATTTGTTTATGTAATATTGATGTATTCTTGGATTCAGTAGGGTTTAATTGAAGTCTCTCATGTCTTTTTTTTTTCCAAAATGTAAGATAACAACAAATAAGTAGTTACACATTGGATATGCTTTCTGGGAAGACATTATTCATAAATCATTGTTTATTATATGCAACAACATCACGAGATAGTATTAGTTAAACATGCTACAAGTTAACAACTGTATTTTCCAATTAATATAGGCATTTCTACACAACTTCAAAAATGTTTTACATTTTGTTTAGTTTTCCAAATTAAAAAAAAAGCCAGAGAACAGAGTTGATGAAGTATAACAAATACTTTGTCAACCCTGATGGACAAGGTTTGACATGGTTCACAACTTCAGTATCTCTTATGTATGCATTTTTATTATATGCTTATGGAAGTTAATAGGTGATATCTCACTTGCTTTTTTTATGTAAGAGGATTTGGGAATGGCCACTACTGTTGCTTTCTGCACTTTGCACCAGACACTTGTTTATAGATTTGGAATGTGTGTTAAGTCAGTCTGGAAAAGACAGCTGTATATGGGAAGTGCACCCACTTTGGTGTGATAAGTGAGCAACTTACCAATTTGGCCACTGCTTCTGGTTGACTCACATACAAAACTGATGCTTAAGATGAAGTTCTTCTTTGACTTATAATTCCAACAGAAAAATTCAAAAGATTTTTGTTGTTTTTGTGTCGATTAAAAAAAAAAAATTAAATTGTAGTTTAATGTTATTTTATTGTTTGAATTTTATCAGTTAATTAGTGTTTCCCAGGAATTTCTTGACACCTACATAACAAAAGTGTAATATGTGAACCATTATGAAACTGGCTGTTCTGTTTAATAAAAGAAATACATGGAGAAGTTGGCGGTGAAGAGGATTTTATCGAAATGCTTTCTTCGGTTTTAGCTTAGCAGCCTGGACTTAGTCAAAAACATTTTGGGTTTTTCATATCTAAAAAAAAAATAATAAAAGAAATTAAATTTCTATTTGTACATAAGAAAATGAAACCAGATTAGTTTTAAGAAACTACAATGAGTTATCAGAGATAAGTCCAAATGATATAACAGATGCATGAAATCCAATGAGAAAATTATACAGTAAGTCAACTGTAGTTAAATAAAAATTACTAAAACCTTCTGTTTCTTAGAATATAATCGCAATAAACATTTTTTGTCATTTTCTTTAAGATATGCATTTGGATTTCATCACAAAATTTAAGATTTACTATATTTTTCTTCACAACTTAGCTGTGGACAGATTTGGAACTATTTTACTGGTTTTGGGGGTCCAAAACAGGAAGTTCAACTGAAACTGAAATTGGATTTGGCATTACTGCATGAATTTTTTTTTTATCCAGCAACTGAGTATAAGACTTAAACTTCTATTTTGTTATTACAGAAGTTACAACATATTATTTTTTAGATTCAGGAAAGTTAGGAGTAGAATGCTTAACTTGAAACTAATATATAATAGATTTATTCACCACACCAGGTTAATATTTTTGTGGAATAAAGTCATAGATATCTCAGAGATGCAGCTAAACAACAGAAGCTAACATGACCAACGATTCATTTCATTTCACACGTTCAGTGGGGGCATATTGTTAAATAGCAGAGGATATTGATGGGGTGTGGCTTTTTTTCATTACTTTATAATATGGGTATTGTAAATAATTTTTTGATTTTTTTTTTTAATGCTGTGCTCAGTTTCTTTATTTGAAATGGCACTAAAATCTCATAATTTATTAGTCAATAATTGTGATCACATAATGTATTGACAAATTATTGCATCTAGGAGTTGGTCATTTTTCTGTTATCAGGTCACCACAGAAATGCTGTCAAGTTGTAACAGTAGCATCGTCTTTGTAATCGAAATGTAGGCAGAGTTCCCAAGTTATGTGATGCTGGATTCATATACAAAATTTAAAAAAGAAAAAAGTTATTTTACTTCAACTGTGATTCCAAATAAAGGCAAGTTAAGAGGTTAATCCTAGCTCAGCTTACCAGCTCAGGCTTCAGAATATACTCTGTTTGACTATCAAGTTGCCCTTTAAAGAGAGAAAGAACAACACGATTTTAAGTTGGTTAACTTCGCTTTAAATAAAAGAAACACTTTTTATTTATTTAACAACATAAGATTAAAACATTTTCTTCAATTTCATTAAATTCCTTGAAGATACTTTTATCAGATGCACAGGGCCGTCTTAAGAATATTTGAGGCCCCTGGGCAAAGCAATGTACTGGGGTCTTACCCCACCCCAACACATTAAAATTAAGTTTTTAAACTGGGAAATTTACGGCATTTCATTGCAGAAAATTGCTTTATAATTGGTTGAAAGTCTGTTTTTGAATGTTGCTTTCAATGCACATTAGGGAAAGCAAATTCAACCGCTGCTGTTCCATTGTGCTGTGAAGATGATTCTTTGTAAGTTTCAACCTGGAAAATGACCGCTCTCTGGTACAGTTGGTTACCATCATGCACATAAATATTCTGAGTTCGATTTCAACATTGGGAAACACAGATTTCAACTTACCTGAAATGAGTTTGCTGCACATGTCTGGAAGAGTCTTGCATTCTTCATTGTGGACAATGTAGTGCTTGGAATTGCTTGCATTCATTGAGTAATTCATTGTAATCAAGATCTTCATGATAAGCATTAGCCAATTTTTCACACCTTTAAACTCATTACAGTCAATTGTTTTTAATTGACTGAAGAAGGAAAACAGATTTCCAATACTTTTGTAGGCTTCTGCACGTTTAGTCAGGTGAGAGTTCAGAGAGTCCAGATAGGAAGTTATGTTTCCACCTCGAATTTTTCAATTTCGTGGAGAAGTATCTGTTCTGCTGACCCATCAGATCTGGTAAGATGCACACTTCACTTTCTTGCACATTTGCCTCCATCGCTATATTTTGAATCTGGACACCTGCTTTTAGCCTTCTCTTCATACTCACTGAATTTGTCTCTCATTTCCTGAAGATAGGCTTTCAGAGACTTGAGGAGATCAATGGCAACAAGTATGTCCACATCTTTTGACTGCAAAATTTTTCTTCTTTTGTTCACTCTTTCCAGAATGTCATTCCAAAGAATTATCAAAAAGATAGTTTCTAGCTTCTCCATTTTCTTGCTCAATCCTTCTGCCACACGTCTTGTGTTCCACTCCTGATCAGCATCAACTGAAAGGGCGTCCAGTGCATCTTCAATTTTCTCAAAACCTCCATGAAGAGCAGTGACAGCATCAAAATGTGCTGATCATCTTATGCCAGAGAGACTCTTGACCACAATATGATTCTTTCCCAAGGATGATGTCAGAACATTCCAGCAATGTGTGGAAGCCGAGAAAAAAGGAATACAAATATTGAACAAAGTCAAAGGAGGAGACAATCTGTGGACCACACTCTGCCGCTTTTACTCCCACCAAGTTCAGACTGTGTCCTGCATAAGGAATATACATAGCAAATTCATTTAGTTACGGATTCATGTTTGCAATCCAGTGTAGCGTCCTGCCATATTTCATTTTTCATATAAGGTGTTGGGGTTTTGTCCGTTGGGGTATTGTCCAGCAACCAGTGATACAGACATATTGGATGCAGGGTAATTTTTGTATACTTTTTTTTCTGGTAAGATAAGAAGTGCATCTTATACGCCGGCAAATATGGTAAACCTTAATTTTTATTTTTCAAATTGAATTTCGGGGCCCCTAAAATTGCAGGGCTCCCGGGCAACTGCCCAATGTGCCCATGCGATAAGATGGCCCTGCAGATGTGTAATTTTGACTTTAAAGAAACAAATGAATTGATTTAAATAAAACCTTTTTGTACATGAAGAAAATATTTTTTAAAAAGTATGGTTAGAAGAGGTGTTGCCTTAAATCATGGACGTTTTAAAGGCTGGTGTTTATATGGCTACCCACTGAAATGCTAAAGAATAACTCAGCATGACTGAAATACTCTGTAGTGGTCTAGTTTTCATCATGTGTCTGCCAACAGAACAAAAGTCTGTAATGGCTCTAAGCCAATTTATTGGGCCTAACAACAAATATTTCTTACATAGAATACTACTAGAATGAACAAACTGTTGTTAAAAAAATGCTTCAAATGAACTAGAACAATTGAAATATTTTAATATTCAGTTTATATATAAAAAGATAGTCTTTCTCCTTAAAAGCAGAGATTCTCCCATTAAGAACTGAATTATAGTTGTTTCATTTTCATTTATGATATCTTTGTAAGGAACGAAAAAACAATCATTATTTAAATTTACATTCTACTGGTGATTTTTAGTCAGATATAATCTAACAAATGTTAGAGAGTTAACTTTAAAAAGATAATAAAGTAATCAACATTTGAAACATGCATAAAAGGAAAAGATTTTGTGTACTATACTTGCAGAAAACAAGAGAATGTTGGAAAGTGGAAGCAGTTGATATACAACAAGAATTAGGTATCATAGAAAGTGTATAGAATGAAGAAAACCTTGAAATTTCTCATTAGTGAATGCCACCAGTATGGGTTTCTCTCCTTCCTACAGGATAGTTCTAAGTATCTACTATTGCAATGTATTTTTGATGTTGGCTTTGTGTACATTTTATTATGTGTTTCAAAATCTAAGTATGGGTATTTTATGAATAACCAATACCTTACCCACCTGTGAGTAAACTTATGAGCTGATAAAATATTTGAAGCAATAATGCACTCAGTTTTTTGCACCATTATGCTGGACCACAACTGTAAAAATTGCAGTTTTATTGGGAACAAGTATTTTATTTTTTCAAACTTTGATTCATAACAATAATGTGTATTATCACCACCATTTTACGCAAGATTTTGATGATTAAATGTATGGAATAGGCCCAATCTAGTTGTAGATGCAAATTATGGTTTTTCTTGAAAAAAAAAACTGTCTAGAGAGAAATAAAAGGTCCATTCTAAGCAAGACAGTACACATTGCAATGAGGGTGTATACAATTCAGGCCCACCTACTGACTAGTTTCTATAAATGAAATTAGAAGGACTACATGGAGGGCATGTTTAAGAAACACTGACTTAGAAAAAAGCTTGAATGATGATTGGGCTTTAAAACCACTGAAGTCCACACAGTTTTGATATATGTTACTTCTATTCCTGATTTGGGTTTATTGCTAAAATTACAAAATTACCATAATGACTAATTAAATATTCTTATTAGCATTTCTGGGACCACTCTTGTGCTCAAGCAAATAATGGCTTCTGTGAATGCTACTGAACAGCTACCATGTAGAGCTAAATGCCATGAATGTATGACTGTGATATGCGTAGCAGTGTCTAACCAAATGCCATGTAGCAGTATGTACGACTAACTATGCTGTATATCGGCTATATGTGGTCTTGGCTGAAGAACTATGGCATTGCTTGTTTGAAAAGTATTAAAAACCTAAATTTACTGAAGTAACTAAAAATTAGGTAAATCAATAATACATTCTATTTTAGTTATCAATAAATGAAATCTGTGTTAAGAACAAGTCATGAAAGAACCATGTTTGTTTACATCTCAGACCAAGATTTTCCATTAAATCTCTCTAGTTGTCTTTCAAGAATTTTGCATAATGAGAAATAGTTCCTGTAAAGGGAAAAAGATAGACAATTACATTATTGATTTCTTTCTCCACACAGACAAACTAATCAATAAATTAATAACATAGCACAGTTTCTACATTTTCACTGGCAAGTTTTCAGATACAAGTTCTCTTTTTGTAGTAGGTATCAGATAATTTCTTTACTACAGCTTGTAGTGCATTGAGCAGTAAAACCTTTTGGAACCGCTGGATGCTGCTATTCAAATAATTAAACCCATTTTTTATTGGTTGTCACCATTAACAAAAAATATACAAAAATAGTTTTTGATTTATTATTTTAAATTGGCATCTATTTTTGTTTTTAATATTTCTTTTTTATCCAAAGCATTTTATTTTATGGTGAATATGTATGTGTGTGTATATATACGAGGTCTGTCCAAAAAGAAACTGAACTTTTAAAACAGCACACCAACCAGCCGGCGCAGCGTGCTCGCGACTGCAGTGGTGTGTATCGGTGACCTTGAGCTTCAGCCTAATAATAGTCGCATGACGCCACGTCACTTAGTCATCGGCCTACATGCGCTAGAGTGAACATATGTTTAGTGCAATTGGAGATTTGTCGCAAGTTGAACAATGAAGGATCTTGAAGAGCAACGTGTTTGTGTGAAATTCTGTTTCAAATTGGGAAAAACTTTTATGGAGACTTTTCTAATTTTGCAACAGGCCTATGGGGAGGATTGCTTGAACCGTACGCAATGTATGAGTGGTACCACCGTTTCAGATCGGGAAGAACATCCACCGAAGACAATCCTAAATCTGGATGACCTTCCACGACAATAGATGATGATCACATTGAGAAAGTGCATGCTGTGATCCGTGGAAACCATCGCCTGACTGTCCGTGAACTTTCTGAAGAAGTATGCATCTGTAAAAGTTTGTGCCACATGATTTTAAAAGAAAAATTGAACATGCATCGTGTAGCTGCAAAAATTGTGAGGCATCTGCTGACAGAAGAATAAAATGAGAACCGAGTCAGTCAGTCAGCTCTTTGATCATTTGAATGCTGATGAAAGCTTTCTGAAAAGTGTCACAACAGGTGACAAAACGTGGGTGTACAGCTATGATGTCAAAACAAAAAGGCAGTTGTTGCAGTGGGTTGGATCATCGTCGTGACCAAAAAAAAGCACGTGAGAGTCGCTCAAATGTGAAGGTGATGTTGATTGTCCTTTTTGATTGGAAGGGCGTCATTCATCATGAGTTTGTTCCACGTGGTCAGACTATCAATAAAGAGTTTTACTTGGATGTCCTGAAGTGGTTGAGAGAGGCAGTGTGAAGGAGGAGGTCTGAGGCATGGAAAAACAAAACCTGGGTGCTGCGCCATGACAATGCATCTGCTCATGTATCATTCCTTATCCATGACTTTTTGGCAAAGCACGAGATGACTCTCATCCCCCAGCTGCCCTACTCTCCAGATTTGGGCCCTGCGGACATTTTTTTGTTCCCAAAGTTGAAATCTGCCATGAAAGGTCACCGATTTCAGATGATAGAAGAGATCAAAGAAAATTTGCTATGAGAACTGCGTAGTATCCTTGAAAACACGTTCTAGGACATATTCCAAAACTGGAAAAAACGTTTGGAGTGGTGTATCAACAGTGGAGGGAACTATTTTGAAGGAGACAAGTCTGATTAAATTATAAGTAAAGCAATAAATTTGTTTTTTAAAATGTTCAGTTTCTTTTTGGACAGACCTCGTACATATGTCCACTGATATTTTGCTTTGTTGTTTTCAAGTGCTGGCCTTACCACATTATTTGTGCTAGTGAATGGGAAGAAGCTGTTATTACTGTAGCAGACATCTGAAAATTTGCCAAAACTTTTTAATTCTTTTATCGACATTTAAAATCTTACTCTACAAGTACTTGATAATAGGTATTTTTCCTGTGTATGTTGTGCAATTAAATATTAAAAGAGAAAATACACTATTAATTACATATTATTTTTTTTTTGTAAATGAGGTGTAGTAAAAAATTTGCAGCATAGTTTTATTAAAATGGAGATAGTAATTAATTATTCCATGCATTAAATTGATTTTTAACCCCATTTTGGTCCATAATTGTGTGTGCACAGTCGTATGATGTGGCTGAACGTTCATTATATCCAAACTAACTGATGTCTACTTCAAGATAATATTGTCAATGGTTGCTTGCCAACTATCAAACCACTCCTCATTTACCTGATGTACAAACATGTGACTCCTTTTAATTTTCAGAATTGAAATTTGCTTTGAAAATGGCATTGGCTTGTAGACATGTCCAGTTGGAGATTGATTCCAGAAGCTACATAATCACTGCAATTTGGTATTGATGAAGGAGAAAATATTTTGAAGGAGATTTACATTAGAAGCTTACAAGTTAAATATTTTCAACATAATACGTACATTCTACAAACTTTTTAACTGCATCTTGTCATTATAACGAACAACTGAACAATTTTTTTTGTTGCAGTTTTATTCATGTCTCTGCATATTTGATGAGTGACAGCTTCTTTTTATTTTAAAGGTTTTTCATCCTTTTACTGTATGAAACCAGGCATACATCACATTGCTCTTCTTGTTTGTTTTAAATCTAACCCTTTGTTTTTTAATAATCTCTATTTGTTTTTATCTCTAACTACTGAAGATGCATGGAAAGTATTTGTAATTCATAGGCTGAAGGTTGGTTCATCAAAGATAAATTATAATAGGTTTATTTTCATGTTTGAGGGATAAAAGATTTAGATTTAGCTTTTAGAATTGTGGACTTATGGCTGAAGCATTGGATTTCTATAGCTTCTTGATAATTTGTTCCTGTTTTATTCTGATTTTATTTTTATAGAATTCAGAGTAGATAAATTGTAGTCAGTAGCTTTTGATTGTGAAAAATTATACTCATGGTGTATGATTACAAAGTTCTTCCAATGAATAATTTATGGCTCTACTAATTGGTCATGATTAACAAGTAAAGAAGTTTTGGTTAGCTAACTTGGGTTCTAGACATATTTGTGATGATATGATTGAGGTTTATAAAAATCTTTTCAGAAAATAATGCATTAAATAAGATAAATCTTTTGTACAAATTGCAGTTTATATACAACTACAAGGCATATATAAGACCTTCTTAAGGTATTGGAAAGTGGTCTTACAGTAATTGTGAGATATCGACCTGGAATGATTTACCTAAATGGGTGATGGAGGCAGGCCACCTAAAAATCATACAAAGAAGAACATGGATTAAAAATAAAAACCAATAAAAAAACTGGCAGCAGAAACTAGGTGGTTACTTAAGGCATTTTTGACCATCTTGTTACTAGAACTAATTAGAGAACCCACCTTTTAGAAATATTATCAGGGTGTAGTCCTGAGGAGGACTGTTTCAGTATGCATTGACATTGGTTTACAGTAGGTGTTTCTTTTTTGATATTTTAAATGGCCAGAATTGGTCTTGAACTCTCAACCTACTGGTTGCCAGGTCTTTTGACACATTTTTTTTGTTTTTTTTACTGCTCATGAGGAGCACGAGATGCTAGTGACAAGCTGACGTTTGTGCTAGAGATTCTTACACAAGATACTGGTTAAATTTTTGAAAAAAATTGGCCACTTGGAGCAAAATGTCAAATTTTGCACTCTTTGACTCAATAACTCAGATTCTCTGATTTTGATGGTTACCTCCCTCTATTGACCTGTTGTCTTATCCTTATTCATTATTTTATGATATCTTTGACATTTGCCAACATTAATGTTTATTTAAAGTATAGTTTATACACGTTCCAACTTTGCTTTCCTTATGATACCTAACAGCATTATGATCCCTTGATCCTCAGCAATTTTAGAATATTGAAGTAATATGTGTTAACTGTAAAATTTTGTTTATATTCAGATTAACTGTCAAACATGAAATTAATACTATTACTTTTAAACTTTGCTGCTGATCAAAATACTTTAGATTTATTTAAAGTTATCTTAAAAGCTGACACAAAATTGATTAACTCCGAAAGTTGATTCTACCTTAAAATTGTGGTTTTATCCATCATATGTGGGTATTTATTTACATTCCATGAATTCTTTATACTTGGTACCTAATTTTAAAAAAGCGGTTTCTGCTTTTCAAATAATTTTTATCTTTTATTCTAAAATAGCTGTTTTTGCACTATATGTCAGTATTGATTGCAAAGCTGAGATGTTACCAACCAAGCAAAAGTATTAATAGTCTATTCTCTACATAATAATGTATTTTTAAGCATAAATTTTAATGTTTTTTATGTTAAAATCTCATCAAAAAGATTATACTGTAGCTAGCTACTAACCAATCTGAGCAGTCTAGAAAGTTTGTTTTTTTTAAAAAAAATGCCAACTTTTTAACCTGATATCTCACAGCAGCTTTTCCTTCATTAAAAAAACTTTCTATATGGCATTTTTTTATATAGTCAATTCCATGAAAGTGTGAACCTAAGTAGAAAGTCTGGGAATGTACTGAAATTTACTGTATTCGTTGTTATTTTAAAGCTATTCAATGTAGAATAGCAAAAAGGTTTCAGGTGAAAATAAAAATTTCCTTTTAGGTGAAAATACAGTAAAACATCGATTTAATGTGGACTAATAGGGGAAATGCACAAAAGGCGCCCAAGCAAAAAAGTTTTTCACACATTGAGGTTTTACTGCATGTGAAATGTAAACAATGATTAAAAAAATCTCTATTTATGAAAATAAACACTAAGTGATTGCTTTTAAATAACTTTTAGAATCCTTTGAAATTATAGATAGAATCTGCATATATAACAGAGAATATTGTACTTAAGTAATTTTAACTTAAAATTTTGGAACCAATCATTCTTTTTCAGAATCCTCCAGTGAAAATGTTTACAAAACCAAATTTTTAGAAAACATATTTTGTAGGCTTCATAACATTTTGCAACAAAGTTTTAATTTGGATTATCTGCATTCACTAATCCTTTCCCATTCAAGTCAGCCTAAACTAGCCAAAGAAAATTACTCTAAAAAAGCTGGGCATTGATGAGTCATTTAACAATTACTTTTGTCTATACTATAAATATTACATATAGAAGAATGCTGGTCCACATTATCACTTCCTCTGGCTATTTATATTGCTTTGCTTTCTTGCAAAAGGGATTTTACTAGTGAAGCTACTAGCATGAACCATGTGTATTATTTAGGTTATTTAGTTAATAAGTGTTCATACCTCCGATCTTTTATTATTTAGCTGGCTAGACATCAATGAAGAAACATTGAGGAATGTGTTGGTGGACAGTGATAACAGTGGGGAAGAGAGTGAGATATTGAATGGTGTTCAAGCCATCTACAGCCATTCATTTTGGTGTTTTGGTAGTTGGCTGTCCCTGATAACATGAGGCCAGTGGATTTCTTCTATGAGGTAATACCAGAAGATGTAGAAGAATCTAACTCTTTTTCTGCACAGGCCCAGAGGGAGACAGGCAGGCAGAGCTGACAACACCTGGACACCATCAGGGAGGAGACAAAAGCATTTGCATTGGTAAACATAACTATAATTCTTTGCTGTTTATTGAGGACTGTTGGACTGAGGATGAGAAACTTAGTGTCAAAAGTAATGACAATGAGGCAATCTAAGATATTGAGTCATTATTGGAACTCTGTGACAACAATCAGCAATTTTACTCTACACTATAAATTAAATTTTTCTTTTTCATTTAGATTACTAAAGTGTTGCTAAATTATTTGTGCTTTTTTAGTCATTCCATGACTTTTAAATAAGTTTTTAAATAGTTTTATTCATGTGAGTGCATTTTGTGCAGCCACCTTGTAAATTGTCTGAACATTTGTACATATTCATTATTGCTGTTTTTGAACAGAAAAGGGTTAAGTGATGTACCAAAATATCAAGAAAATTTTTGATATTTTATAATGTAAGCTGGCAACAATATGGTAATAGACTGACAGCTAGATTTTCCTAGGAATTATGAGCAAGCAAATGCCAGAATGTAAATTGGCTCATCACTTCAAATTGTATTGGTTCTAATGCAAAAGAGTAGATATTCATACTATTTTCGAATTGTCTCTCGCACAGACTTACCTTGAATTTGGCTTGGCTTTTGTTCACAAGATCAAAAATAATTTCACTTGTAAAAAAGATTGAAAATAAATCAATTGAAAAATAAAACTATCATATGGTATTCAGAGTTGGTCAGTTTATTATCACTATATTGGGTCATGTCAGTGTGTTTTGGTATCCCTCAAATGATGTCTTTTATTTTGTATTTGCGGGTCTCAAGTATTCTGTGCTCATATTTACAACGTGTTCTGTGTGCCCTCAAGGGATGGGTGAGATGTGATATAGCACATTCTGATGTTGCTGAAAGCCAGTTAATTTTCTAGAATCTCACAGTTCTAGAGCAAGAGGGAATCACAGTGACTCGGGACTTCTTTTTTACATCATATGGCAAAGGAGCAGTTGATGGAGTGGGTGGTGAAGTTAAAAGCCTTTACAGAGCAGAGTATACAGATTGCAGAATACTTTGTCAAGGTTGTCAGTGAAAGAGTTTAGAGAATCAAAGTTGTTCATGTATTTGACAAAAGTATTCGTAAAATCAAATCTGAATTGGACAGAAGATCACACTGTGCTGTAAATGTGGCAGGAATTCAGAAAATCCACTGTCAAAGTCAAAGTTTTTGATATCTATCACATTGCATTCAGTTTCTGATGTTTGGAAATTCTCAGAAGAACATAAAATTCAGATAGCCACCTACAGGTATTATGATGTCAGGTTCTCTGTTGGACATGTACTTTCATTTGAAAGACTACAGTTGGTGAGAATGAAATTCTTTCATGAAAAATTTTCTGACCAATTTAGTTGACTCTCATCTGATGCCATTCGTCCTGTCAACACTGTAATTGTGTTCTATAGATTCCTGAACTTGGAGGGTGTTGATCCATTCAGAGGCTAACAAGGAGATACCTAAGAAATTTAGACAGTGAGACAATACTTATTAGAATAGAAAGAATAGGTTATCTTGGACATAGTGTTTGGCATTTGGAGATTTTGAATATCAAGTTGAGAATTATAATTCCTAATAAAAATGCTTATCAAGAATACTGTATTTGAAATAGAGATGCATTAATGCATTCTATGTAATATTATTACTTATTACTTGGAATTTAGTGTGTGGCAGTTTGTTACTTGTGATATCAGCCTGTCATTAGACATATCCGGAGAGACCATACTTTAATGTAGATTGTGAGATTGAAACAGTTACTGTTTGGTTGTAGAATGGCCCTACCCAATTAATATGCTTATACTTTAGTTTATCAGCTGCTCTTAACTTAGAAGATTTATTAACTATTTATGATAACATTGAAGTTTCAGGTTAAACTTGTCAGTCTATTACTTAACTTGGTGAGACTTTGGTAAGTTGATTTTAACTTTACTCTGGAGTAGGGGGCCACTTGAAGATGTTTGCCCTCTTAGAACAGTAATGAAGAACCTGTTTGTTTAAACTGAAATAGTTTGTAATTACAGATAATCTCCATCATAAAAATAAATGATATGTCTGCTGGTCTTTTTTATGGAAGGAAAAACTAAAGTTTGGAAGAAAAGTGGGAGATGTTGAATTTATACTGCATGGAAATTTGAATTTAATCCAAAATTAAATTTAGTTAAACCTAGAAATTAAGCTTGCTGTCATATAGTCATTCTACTTTATTAATTTGTTGTAGTCTCTTCTTTTCCAGACCACAGTCCCTAGTCTTTCCCCCCTTTCTACAAAGTTACACAAATGCTGGTAACCATCTGGTCTGACTTCCAGGCCTGCCATCCACCTTTGTGTGCACTTAACACCAGTGTAATTTTTCATTTTATGGATAGCTGGACATTCCACTATTGCTTAATGTCTATTAGTGGCCTGATTTTATACCACATTACAGCAAAGCTGTCTGCTGATGCTAACCAAATTTACCAGCCTCTCATTGTAACAAATGAGATGGAACTTTGCTATAATTACCAGGAATTTCCATTGCAGTATCTTCTGGTGTAATTTTGTGTTGAAGCTGATGCTGTAGCTGTTGGAGAGCAGCTAAACGAGTGGTAAACGACAGCTGATAGCTAGTGAGAAGCAATTTGTCAGATGTTCATAGGTTTTACTAGTCTTTATAGGGTGCTTAGTGAATAGATGTCTACTTCTCTTCGCCTTTGTCATTTCTTGGAACAGTGGCTGCACAAATGTAGGCAGGGAAGGTGTGCATTTCTATCAGGCAGTATACAAAATAAATAACACGATCAGCTGCAACACTGAGTCAACTTGACAGCATAACAACCACATATAGCATCTTTAAAATCATGCTATCCAGATAAAAAAGGAAGAAAAAACACAGGCATAAATCCATCCAGATGATCGCTGGCACTACTTCCTCTAAAAAGCAATCTGGAAATGAAACCATTTTCTACTGCTTAATATTCTAAAATAATTAAAGGATCAAATAGGTGACCCCCCCCCCCTTTTTTAGCCTTTAAGCACTTGAACAGACTGTCCTCACAACCCAAGAAGAAGCAAGTCCAGCTTTCTCTGTTCTGGCTGACCATATAAAAAGACATTTTAGTCATGATGCCAAGCAAAGCTTTAGACTTCACATTTCCCCCCTTCTTTGTCACCATTTTAGATGATATATTTACTTAATGAATTATTAGTAATTAAAAGTTTTTTTTTATAGTTTTGAAACAACATTAATTTTATAGGCACTCATTCACACTTCAGTGTGGTGGCCGTCTACAACAGCAAACACTTGTTCTGCACAAACAAAAAAAATGGATGAACAGGGGGAAAAACTGCTTGTGCCTTGTGTATTGATGATATCATAAAAACCTTGTTGACCCTGTAAAAAAACCTTAATGTGTAACAGCAGATATCTAATTCCTCTGGCATTAAAAAAATTGTTTTGGCATGCTTAGTTTACATTATATTCTCTTGTTATTGGGCTTCTCTTACAGATCTTTTTCTCATTCTGGAAGTAAAAATAACTTTTGTAAACTTTCATACTCATTCAGCACTGTAAAAAAGGTTATCAGCATTTGTTTTAATCTATAGTTTATTTTAAACTTGTTTTGGATCTTTAATAGAAGTAGCAGCTTTGGTTTTTTTAATTACTTTAAGGCAATTTTTGTTGTTGATTTTCTACCATTAAGATGTATCTGTTTGACATTCACATCTATAAAAGCATTTAGAAATTTTTTTTAAAAAATCCTGATAACAAAATTTTTATTTTTATTTTTGTTATCCAGATAAACATTAAAGCAACTCAAGCTGTGTTCCTACTTTGATATTTTAATGCATCCACAGAATACTACTTTAATCATGACTTGTGAAAAAAGGCAATGCAGTTTTGTTTTTGTGAACAGTCACAATATTGTAATATTGTTTGTAGTTGCCAACATGGCTACTAAATAAGGGCATACAGTTTAGTTTGTTTTTTTTAAATACAGTTAAGTATATACTACGTTCCTATTGTCTATGTACTAAGGAACAAGTTTATCTCTCTTGATATGCACATAATTTTCATAAGCATAGAACTGACCAAAGGTAAGGATATTTTGTCAATGTGGCCATAAAACAGTGCATGGTATTTGGTATCCTAATTGATGCATTTGTGCAAGCTGGCTGCCAAACTCCACCCACTTCAGCAGGGAAAGAGCTCCATATACAGATGCATCTTAAAAAAAATTAGAATATCGTGGAAGAGTTCATTTTTTCCGTAATTTAATTCAAACAGTGAAACTTTCATATATTCTAGATTTATTACACATAAAGTGAAATATTTCAGGTCTTTTTTGTTTTAATTTTGATGATTACGGCTTGTAGCTCATGAAAATCAAAATTCCCATATCTCAAAATATTAGAATATTTCATAAGATCAGTTTAAAAAAAAAGGATTTATAATATAGAAATGTCAAACTTCTGAAAAGTATGTTCATTTATGCACTCAATATTTGGTCGGGGCTCCTTTTGCACGAATCACTGCATCAATGCAGTGTGGCATGGAGGTGATCAGCCTGTGGTGCTGCTGAGGTGTTATGGAAGCCCAGATTGCTTTGATAGCGGCCTTCATCTGGTCTGTATTGTTGGGTCTGGTGTCTCTCATCTTCCTCTTGACAATACCCCATAGATTCTCTATGGGGTTCAGGTCAGGCAAGTTGGCTGGCTAATCAAGCATGGTAATACCATGGTCAGCAAATCAGTTACTGGTAGTTTTGGCACTGTGAGCAGGTGCCAAGTCCTGCTGGAAAAGGAAATCAGCATCTCCATAAAGCTTGTCAGCAGATGGAAGCATGAAGTGCTCTAAAATCTCCTGGTAGATGGCTGCATTGACTGGACTTGATAAAACACAGTGAACCAACACGTGCAGATGACATGGCACCCCAAATCATCACTGACACTGGAAACTTCACACTGGACTTCAAGCAACTTGGATTCTGTGCCTTTCCACTCTTCCTTCAGACTGTGGGACCTTGATTTCCAAATGAAATGCAAAATTTACTTTCATCTGAAAAGAGGACTTTGGACCACTGAGCAACGGTCCAGTTCTTTTTCTCCTTAGCCCAGGTAAGACACTTCTGATGTTGTCTCTGGTTCAGGAGTGGCTTGATGCTAGGAACGCGACACTTGTAGTCCATTTCCTGGACATGTCTGTGCGTGGTGGCTCTTGATGCACTGACACCAGCTTCAGTCCACTCCTTGTGAAGCTCCCCCAAGTTCTTGAATTGGCTTTGCTTGACAATCCTCTCAAGACTGTGGTCATCCCTCTTGCTTGCCACAATTTTCCCTTCCAGTCAACTTTCTACTCTGCGAACAGCCAGCCCTTTCAGCAATGAGCTTCTGTGGCTTACCCTCCTTGTGGAGGGTGTCAATGAGTGTCTTCTGGATAATTGTCAAGTCAGCAGTCTTCCTCATGATTGTGGTTGTGTGTATTGAACCAGACTGAGAGATTCATGGTATTTATACTGCATAAATAGTGATTTACTCAAACTCGAAATGGAATATTCTAATATTTTGAGATACATTTTTTCTATTTTTTTTTAGCTGTAGGCTGTAATTATCAAAATTAAAATTAAAAAATGCTTGAAACATTTTAGTTTACATGTAATGAGTCTAGAATATATACAATTTTCACTTTCTGAAATAACTAACAAAAAATATTGAATTCTTCCACAATATTCTAATTTTTTTTAGATGCACCTGTATATCTCATGTGATCAGTCCGATATACATGTTCATGCACATCCCATAGTTTTGCAGGATGACCTTGTGATCATCTCCAAAATTTTTATCTGTTGTCCCAACTGCAGCATTATTTTCCCACCAAAACAATTTATCATGCATATCTCTTTATCATTGTTCAACATCATTGATTTTACCTGTTTAGCAAAGTTTTATAAAATGGGGATGGGCAAACATTTTATTCTGTGGGCCTCATGAGCCATTATGTAATTGTGTAGGAGTAACAATGTGAAACACAGAGCTAGTAATGCCATTAGACTTAATAGTTTCAGTATAATTTTTTGTTGTACATATTGAGATTTTTAGACATACTTTGGCTAATGATCATATGATCTACAGATGATGGTCATTGACTTAATTATGTTTGATCATGTGACATGTATAGTGAATTACAATTGGCTATTTTTTGATCATGAAATATATATATAGGCAATCCCTTATTAGAACTTTTTACTTAGAAGTGAAAAAAATATCTACATAGAACATTGGGCTGATATAGAAGATTGTAAGAAAGCACATTACTGCTGGCTGGATACCAAACAACTTGAATCCTCTGTGAAGAAAATGGTGAAGAATACCATGATCAGCAAGCACAGTATATGCTTCAGAAACTCACAGCTTGTGTTATTTTGTAACAACATATGTTACATCAAATATCCAAGATATGTATCAGAATACCACGCAGTCAAATTAGAAATTGAGTTTAATTGCTTAGTATTAATGTTAAAAGACTTCTATTTAACAGCTTATCAGAAAGGGCTACAACTGTAATTATCCAACTTCTGTTGTGAGTTTTAAAAAATTATGAGATTCATTCAGAAGATGTACAATATAAACCAACATGTTAAATTTATATTTAATGTTTGCCTTCTTAACCCCACTTAGATTTCTGAAATCTAACTTCCTGCCTATGTACATATAAATCCTGATGTAAGTTAATCAAGTTTGGATTTTTTCATTTTAAAAAAAACTCATATTCTAGAGTAGTTATTGTGATAAACGGTTTTATTTGCTTGGAGAATTCTGGGGATAATTAACTGAAGTATCTAACCTGAACCCAAAGAATTTTTAGCTTTACTATAGATTATTTGGTTCATCTCCAAACACACTGGGCAGATAAGGAGTTGTTTAAAAAAATTTTTAAATACTTAAATATTAGAAATGGTTTAACTTAGATTCTTTATACTTTTCCCAGGTTTCAAGTGTTCATCATATGCAGAATGATAAAATGTATTGGATTTGCTCAGTTTGAATCTTAGATGCTTAAAGAGTAGACAGCAATAAATTCTTCAATTAACCTACAATCAAAAACTAGGAGCTTAAATTATCAGTGGTACTTGTTGTAGGGAATTGTGTAAACCAATTTAAAAATCATATTGAGATCCTTTTCTTCATTTAACATATTTGAATCTCTGGTTTGAGAGAGAATCTATATTCCTAACTTAATTCTGTAGACCAGATAAAAAGTGAATCACCTTGACAACAACTTCTGCTTGGAATGTTTCCTTATAAAGAATCATTATGCATTATCTCCCAAATTAGGCATCAACTCTGCTTTGAGAATCATGAAGAAGAGTTCTTAAAACAAACTGACAGTTTCTTCTATTCAGAAACATTCAGCCTTGTTTGAGAAATAGCATCTTCCTAAACTCAGCTTCATAAGTTAATCCCAAGAATTCAATTTTTGTTCTTTGATGTTTTGTAAAACCAGGGTTATCATGAAGTAAACATTCTTGAGATTGAAGCTATTAATTGTAGTGCCAGAGAAATAGTACAAGAGCCATCATCAGTGGATTGAAGATCTGCTGCTGTTTTTTTTACTGACTTTTCTTTTGATGATTTTTAAGCACAGAAAAAACTCTGTAATATAAAAAGGAAATGCACATCTGCTTCCTATATCTTAAAAACATGAAGAAGAAAGATGTAACCTATCACTGTAATGGGAACTGAACTCAAAATTTCTATAAGCATATTAAAATCCTTATTTAAAATTTCTTTACAAACTGTTATACAAAAAAATAACAAATATATTTTTTAAAACATAATCTGTGCTTGTGCTGAAACTATTGTTAGTCATAGATATTGCTTTACTTACTAGGTGTTACTAGTCAGAGGAGTAGGAAATTTGACAAAACCCTTTTCTGTAAATAGGAAAGTGAATTTTTTTTCACTTATTTATATGTTGACAGCCAAGGTTCTGTGCTGGTATTGATTTTGGATTCCATTTCTAAAATTTGTTTGTTTGTTTTTTTAACAAAAGTGTTTCTTTTTAGAAGACTGCTATTATAATGTTTTTTCATGCTATAGTAGCTTATTCAGCATTATCCTAGACTGTCAGTCTATCAGTTTTCAACTATAGGAGCAGTGTTTCGTACAAATACTCTGTATCCTCTGGTGAATATGCTTGTGGGCTTTAGAAACCTCACATGAAAAATATCAGTGAACTGGATATTTATGAATTAAATATTTAAAGAAACACTTTTAATAACCAAAAAAAAAATGTAATTAATTAGCTATACTAGTTCTAAATTTTAGTACATGGGACCATGCATAATAAATGATGTAAAAACAGACACAATTCAGAAAAGGTTTTTTAAACATTTTTTGGAAATAGAAAGAAAGCTTTACCATAAAAGGGAAGACAAGGGCTGGTTGTTACAATACCAATAATTTCCATAGTTATGTTTAATGCCATCTTCACTACTACTTTTCTTTTAAATATTCAGTTTGATGACATCTGCCCGATGTTTTTTTTTTTTTTTTACCAAACTACTGTTAGTTTTATTATCAATTAATTTTGTTTTCATAATATTTATTGTTTTTACATTGTCAGGTGGATATTAGATCTTATGTTAGTTTTTTAAATAGACTTTGACCGTTGACATTATTGTTTCTTTTATGTGCCACTGACCATGTCAATAACAAAATTATCACTAACTGCTTGATAGCAGCAGAGATGAAACAAATAAATCATGGGCATTTTAACATATATTAGAAGTGAATAAATACTGCACAGAAAAGAAAATTAGAAACTTTATTCTTATTTATTTAGGGTTCTCACACAATCTAACAAATAAGAGCATAACATTTTGATTTATTTGTTTAAAACTTCATCAATAAAAACTATAATTTTCTTGCCAATTTGTAAAAGCTACAGGAATTTAAAAATTATTTGAAATTATGAAAAGGGAAGTGGGCTTATACTTAAAAAATCCACTAATTTTTGTTGGCTACTTAAAAAGGGAGTTAACTTTATTCTTGTATAGGCTTGTATATATCAGCTTACTGTCAGAATTTATGTGTACAAGCTACTTTGGTTACCACATGATACATTATGAAGAATGAAGAAATACTGTTGTCAGATACTGCAGGCAGCTACTGTTGCTAACATTCATTAATGTCAACTCCCACACTATTATTTTCTTTTTTAGATATGAATTTGTTTGCATGCTGGTATTAGGCAACACTGAGACAAAATTTAAGAGACTGCAATACAGGTATATCAAAGATTTTGTTTCTTATTTTGTTGGGAGGGACTAATGACATTACTATCTATGTAGAGAATTACAAAAGTCTTCCAAAAAACATAATTTCAAATAGATTTTGATTCAAAATCTATTGGAAACACACCCATTCTGACCAATATCTAAATTTCTTATCTCTTAGTTTGTCAAATGTGGAAATAACAGTTCTCCACTCATTAGTCAACAAAGCTGTTCACATTTGCGATGATTCATTTTTGGATGGTGAGCATTAGCACAATAAAATAGTGTTAAGAAGTAACAATTTTCCACCACCAGTAGTTAATAAGACCATCACTCACCAGCTTGAAAAACAGAGAAAACCACTAACTTGGTCAGTGCCAAATCTAAAGGGCATAAGTGAAAAAGTTGAAGAAGTAGTGCTAAGAAAGAACTACAGAATACTTAAAAAATTGAGTTCTAATCTGATAACCTTCCTCAGATTTGATAAGGTGAAACCAGGTTAAGATCAGCTGCAGGGTTTGGTATACAGAATCAAATGCAAATGTAAGGCCACCTACAGTGTGGAAACCAGCAATGATGGAATGCCTGAAAAAACACTTAAACCAAGTAGCAAAGGGACAAGCTGCATTAAACTGCCAAAGAAGAATGGAGAATAAGAAGACTAGAAGATGACCTCAAACTATATAACCCAACAAAATTATCAAGGAATATCAAAAAAACTTAGCCATTACGGAACATGCATTATTGTGCAAGGGAATTCTGCAGTAAGAACCCTCTGTCCATGGTTTCAGTAGAGAGAAACTTCAAAATGAGAAAAATGAAAGAACTTTCTCATTATATCCATTTTGACAACATCATTAGAGACTTAGAATTTGAAGTTAGTAAAGGTTAGACATTCCTAATTAGGGAATGTCTAAATTTCTCATAAAATCAATCAGATTTGTTTATCTCAGCTGACCTTATATGTACTTGATCACGAACCATCCTGAATATTAAAACCTTATCTCCTGTTGCTGCTGGCCATGAACATACTTGTTGCTTTTGCATTGGGCCTGGCATTGGACTACAGGTGCATCTCAAAAAATTAGAATATCATGGAAGAGTTCAATATTTTTTGTCAGTTATTTCAGAAAGTGAAAATTGTATATATTCTCGACTCATTACATGTAAACTAAAATGTTTCAAGCATTTTTTAATTTAATTTTGATAATTATGGCCTACAGCTAAAAAAAAATAGAAAAAACGTATCTCAAATATTAGAATATTCCATTTTGAAATTGAGTAAATCATATTTATGCAGTATAAATACCATGAATCTCTCAGTCTGGTTCAATACACACAACCACAATCATGAGGAAGACTGCTGACTTGACAATTATCCAGAAGACACTCATTGACACCCTCCACAAGGAGGGTAAGCCACAGAAGGTCATTGCTGAAAGGGCTGGCTGTTCGCAGAGTAGAAAGTTGACTGGAAGGGAAAATTGTGGCAAGCAAGAGGGATGACCACAGTCTTGAGAGGATTGTCAAGCAAAGCCAATTCAAGAACTTGGGGGAGCTTCACCTGGTTTCAGTGCATCAAGAGCCACCATGCACAGACATGTCCAGGAAATGGACTACAAGTGTCGCGTTCCTAGTGTCAAGCCACTCCTGAACCAGAGACAACATCAGAAGCATCTTACCTGGGCTAAGGAGAAAAAGAACTGGACCGTTGCTCAGTGGTCCAAAGTCCTCTTTTCAGATGAAAGTAAATTTTGCATTTCATTTGGAAATCAAAGTCTCACAGTCTGAAGGAAGAGTGGAGAGGCACAGAATCCAAGTTGCTTGAAGTCCCGTATGAAGTTTCCAGTGTCAGTGATGATTTGGGGTGCCATGTCATCTGCACGTGTTGGTTCACTGTGTTTTATCAAGTCCAGTCAATGCAGCCATCTACCAGGAGATTTTAGAGCACTTCATGCTTCCATCTGCTGACAAGCTTTATGGAGATGCTGATTTCCTTTTCCAGCAGGACTTGGCACCTGCTCACAGTGCCAAAACTACCAGTAACTGATTTGCTGACCATGGTATTACCATGCTTGATTAGCCAGCCAACTTGCCTGACCTGAACCCCATAGAGAATCTATGGGGTATTGTCAAGAGGAAGATGACAGACACCAGGCCCAACAATACAGAGGAGCTGAAGGCCACTATCAAAACAACCTGGGCTTCCATAGCACCTCAGCAGTGACACAGGCTGATCGCCTCCATGCCATGCTGCAGTGATTTGTGCAAAAGGACCCCCAACCAAGTGTTGAGTGCATAAATGAACATACTTTTCAGAAGTTCAACATTTCTATATTATAAATCCTTTTTTTTTATTGATCTTATGAAATATTCTAATATTTTCAGATGGTGGATTTTTGATTTTCATGAGCTGTTAGCTGTAATCATCAAAATTAAAACAAAAAAGGTTTGAAATATTTCACTTTATGTGTAATGAATCTAGAATATATGAAAGTTTCACTGTTTGAATTAAATTATGGAAAAGATGCACCTGTATATGAATGATGAAACATCATTTGACCCACATGCTAAATATTTAAATCCATTATATAAAGGTAGCCCAGCTATTTCTCATTTCCATGTGACCATAAGTGACTGCTGATGACAGCTTGAGAATTCATCTTCAACCTGCAAACACTCATAATACAGTCATTTACCAACCATGTCAAAAGCATTTGAAAAACTATTGTAGTATATAGAATAAAAATGACCAGAGGCTATGTTAACACAGATCTATTTCCTGGATGCATTCTTCTTACAAGGGATACAAATTAATTTGAACTTATTCTATATACAAAGTGTTTAACAAAGTAGATATGCCACTTGCTTTCTTAATATATGGCTACACATAACTCATTGATGCTTGAATGCACAAGTATGATGCACAACATTATTTGAAATTTAGGCTGAAATCCAATTTGCATGGAATTAAGGCATTACATTATTTCCACCACTTTGCCATATTGAAATATTACCCGTAAAGACAGAGATAATGTTTATTTTGACATAGTTGACTACAGTACAGGTACAAAGGAAATAGAAAATAGACAAATCAATATTTGGTAGATAAATGCGCTGTGCAGCATGCGAAACCTAAATTCAGTTAGGCATGGAATCATTAATGCTTTTGTCACTGAATGATCTATATTTTATTATAGAAGATTTAGTGTTAGTTTCAATGCATCCATATTACTGTAGTAGGTTTGTTTATCAGAGTTGTCAGTTTAGATGACTCCATATAAACTGTGCTATGAGACCTTGGTGAGTTATGTTCTTGTGTAATAACTGCAGATTCCCACATTTTTCCTTGTCATATTCTTATAGAGTCACCTTTTGATAAATTTGGCAGGGTTTTTGATCCTTTGTTAAAATAGTGCTTTTGAATTCTTTGTTGATTGCACACATTCTTGACTATTTGTTGTTAAAGACATACCTAGTTTGCAGGAAGTTTTTACTTCACAGTTCTGCTCATAAGGAGTTGTGTGGATGAATATGTCATTCTAGAAATCAGTATTTCCTTATTTCACTTGTGATAGATATATGGGTTGCCATTTTCCTCATTTGATTTTCATAGTATGTTTTTGATTGTTTGAATCATTCACTCACTCATTCTTTTGGATTGCATGAGTCAGACTAGATAGATGCTATGAGCTCAATGTCCCATGGTCTGAATTTCTTAGAGCCTGATAGCATGCTGTCACATCAAACATGATAGTTTCTGGTATCTCATGTCTTGTTAGGATTGATATTAGATGAGTGATCACAGTTTTGGTTATTGGCTATCTTTTAAGACATTGATTTCTTGGTATTTTGAGAATTAGTCAACAACAAGTAGGTAGTTTTGAGAACCATATTCAAATAGGTCTTTTTCTAGTTTTTGTCATAGTTTGCTTGGTATCTCACGAGAAATCAAAGTGTTCATTGTTTCCTTGTGTACCTGTTGCATGTAGTGCATTTGGAAATTAAATCTTCAATGTTAGATGTCATTTTAGGCCATCTGATGACTGTATGAGCTTTTAGTTTGAGCTTTTTCATCCTATCACTTAACTAGTCCATGTATTATAACCATCTCTTTTTTCTGGCTCCATTGCATTGGCACATCTTGTCAAGAAAGTTCTTGGTAAAGTATCTGCAATATGCATGTGCTTTCTATGCCAGGAATGTATGTGAGATTGAGTCAGTAACTCTGTAGTCAAAGTAATATCCTTTGTAACGTTTTAGGAAGCCTTGCATAGAGGCTTTATGATTGCTTTAAGAATTTATGGTCATTTTTAATGTTGTTTTTTCATAGATGTATTAATGAAACTTATCACATGAAAATACATTGAAAATATGTTTTTTCTCAATTTGAGCATGGAACTTTGCAGATATTAATGATCTTGATGTGTAGGCTACAGGTTTGTTTGCAGTAAACATGCTTCAAGCCAATTTGGTGAAACATCAGCTTGAATTATCAGTGATTTTGAGGGGTTGTAAAATCAGTACAGGTTTTTTCTGTTAAGATTTCTTTAAGTGTGTCATTGGTTTTGGCATGTTCATAACACCAGGTCCACTTAGTCTTTCTTGAGGAATAGACATAGAGGTGTGGTCTTTAGCCATATTCAGTATGTACTTCAAAAGATAGTTTATGTGACCAAGTAGTTGTATGTCCTGTTTATTTTCTGGTTAAATTTTTATTATGTCAGCTTTGAGATCTTTTTGAATTATTTTACTTTATTTTAAAATGGATTTTATCCTTGTTGGAGCAAACATTTCACCCGCAAGCATGTTCCAACACTTATTTTATGACCTCATTATGTTCTTCTTCATTTTGCATGGCTATTATCATATCATCTTCAGCCATGTTCACTTCTTTAATGTTACAAAATATTTGCAGATTTTCTTCTGAAGAACTTCACTTGTTGAGTTGATTTCAAAGGGAAACTGTAGCACCAATACAGGGTGTTGAAAGTGCACAGAAGAGAGGATTTCTCATTCATTTGCCAATATTCATCCTATTTTTGGCAAGGCTTGAAAATATAGTTTTTCCATAAAGTTGATCTACTATGTCCTCAGGTGTGGGGAATTCTGTAGTACTCCCTAATGATTGCCTTTTATTTGTGACAAATATTTTAAATTAGTTCAAGTTGGTGGGATGCAGCTGGTGTGAGAGAATTGCTATGTAAAATTTCATTGCTTTTTGCTTGATCTTTACAAATACTTAAGCGGCATTATATTAGTTTCATTACCTGTGCCTAACTTAAACTTTGTTATTCACTTTTAAGGTTAACATGTCATGCAGTTTTGTTTGGGTCAATTTTGTTACTGTATATTAAAAGTGCTTCTATGAACAACTATTGAAACCTTTCACAGCAGTCATTTTTCTCCTAAAGTGTGAACCTTGTTCTTTATACATGAAGTAAAACGAGGGAAAAGTCACATGAAGTATTTACTCTTTCTAGTTATTACACTTTTTTCCACATGGCACGCTCTATTGTAATCATGTACAGTTTCACAGTGTTGAAGTATTGACTGTTTGGCTAACTGGTATGCTAATTTGGTATGGATTTGTAGCCAGAAAGTTTGATATGTTTTTCTTATACAGTATAATTTATATTACTGACATTGATGGTCTGGATTTTTTAAAATTGTTTAATGTTGGTCTCTCTTGCTTTGCAAACCAACTACACATTTGAGTGATGGGTCTTTTGAATTCCTTAAAAGTTGTCTTGTATTCCAAATTTGAACCAGCTTCTTATCATTTTATTCCTTTGATATCCAAACTTGCAATTTTTCTCACATGTTTTCAGCTCAATTAGAAATTAATTGATTGACTCACTTTGTTTGCACTCCCAAATATTCTACCTTTTGATCATGGTATTCTTCCAAGGATTGCAATATTCTCTAAATTTTTTGATGACAGGCTGCCTCCCTTTTTTATTAAAGTATTTTCATTGTCAAAGATGAAGGTGCCGAAAATCTCTAGTTCTTTCTTGCTAGTACAGTGTAGCAAAATGGTTACCTGTCTTTTTGGTTTTTTGTTCAAGCCTGACATAGTAAAATAGAGATTTAGCCTTTGTTTCCAGCACCTTCATTTTTCACTGAGGTTGTTGAAGAAGAACAATTAGTCTGGTGGGCAGAATTGTTCCATTTTGTTGCAGAAATCATCCTCTGATTCGGAAGACTTGAAAGAGAGAAAAGTATTATTATGATGATGATGATCATGATGATTATCATTAGAAGTTTATACTTATTTGATTAATTATGATTCATGAAGAGACAAGACTGATTCTTTAAAAAATCTTTGATTAGTAGGACCTATACAGAAATAGAAAATTTGCTTATGGTGCAGTTGTAATTTATAAATATATATTCATTATACTGCATCTTTTAAAGGTTATATAATGAGTGATTATTTACTTGAAGTAAAATGTAAGAAGGAAACCCAAATTAGTGTATACAGTCTTATCTTGAGAATCCGGCATTCAGTTATTCAGAAAAATCAGTTATCTGGTAGGTAAATTTTATGCCAATCTTAGTATAATCATCAGTAGTTAGCATTAGAGAGAAAAAAATGTATGATTTGTGTACTTTATGGACTGGCCATTAGTGTTAAACACCACTCTGTAGTCACAAATGTCATTCCTAATATCGATACAAACAACTGAATCTTCTAGTCTACCTTGCAATTTTGTACTTTTGAAGAGAAGACAATCCAGATTATTTGTTAAATAAATCAATCATATTATATTAATATTACTTTGTTTTTATTTTTAATATACCTTTCTATACTTTCTATACTTATACTGTTCTTCTATATTGTATTTACACACACACACACACACACACTATATATATATATTTAGTGTTAATCAGTTCAGTTGTTTGGAAAAATCAGTAATCCAGCATAAGCTGGACAAGCATGACAGATTCTCAAGGTTAGCCTATAGTTATTATTACTGTACTTAACTCTGTCCTGTATGAAAAATTTATTTACAATGACCAAAGAGATTTCATGCAGAGCAGCTACTATCTATAAATCTAAAATCTGTTTTTCTTGTAGTTCTCCACTGAAGAATAGACATTAAAATGAAAGTATGCCAGGTAGTGTCAACTTTGAGAGATGTATTATTCACAAACTGGTTAGATTTTGTTTACTTTGTGTTAGTGTTAATTGTCTTTTCTAGAATTGTCATGGTTGTCTTTGTTGTTCAGGAAAGACTGGTCTTCGCTTTCCAACTGTATATTCCTCTGAAACCAAAATAAACTTTATTGTCCTCTCTAGTGATTATTTTTCTTGAAACTTTGCCATTTTAATTTATTTTCTGTTTAATGCTGGATGGACATGGTGTTCTGCTCATCAGATAAGTTACCTAAAACTATTTGTATTTTATCTTGGGAAATGTGACCTGAATGAAGTGCACTTGGAATTTGTTCTGAATATCTTAGGAGAAGAAAGCAAGCAGATGATTTAAATGTGGTTTGCCAACAGTACTCTGAGATTGCATCTTTGATTAATAAAGAATTAGGGCAACCTTGGATTACGTTTTATGGTGAGGAAATATTTTCCACTAACATGATGATGGTTAATTATAGTGCTCAGAGTGGCTAAATGCTGTTAAGATCTGGCTTTGGTTTTATGTGGTTGGGTTTAATCATGCTCAGACGCTTTGTAAACTAACTGCTGCTGTCTTCATGAAAGAAACTAATGCTGTAGTGGCTTCAAGCTACATTCAGAAGCAAATAATTACTGTACATTTTTGCATTTATATTGAAAGATTTGCACAGCCTCACTATATTTTTCTATTAATCATACAAATTAAACAGGTTCCACATTTTTGAAATAACAAAAAATTCTAATGTAGGAAGTAATAAATTTTTACTAAACAATTAAAATTAAATATATTTGGAAAAAATTAATCAGCAACTTATATGAAATATAAACATTTTTCTTTATTCATACATTAAAGTTTAATTGGTTATTTATTCATTGTTAGTGAATCATTGTGAAAATATTTCTTAAATCTACAATTAAGAAAGTCTTGTCAAGTTCAGCTACAATGTTAGCAGTTGATGTATAATTTTCAGTAATTGTTATCTCAAAGAAATGTTAAAGAATTATCTTAAATAATTATAGCACTGAAAAAATAGAGTTCTTAATTAGTTATATTGGATGTTGTAATTAATTATGTACATACATTCTGTTTACATGGATTTTAAAAATTATCCATGATCAGATATTCATAGTACGAGCATTTTAGCCATTTCCTTTAGATAAGTATTCATATTGCCAACATTCTTTGGAAGAAAAATAGTAAACAGTACTGGCCCAATTGAGTATATTAAGCATATCAGGTTATATATATAGACCTACACTTGACTTTATGAAGTGATTACAAAAATATTGGTGAACATAACTTTCTCATGGGAAATGCAATTAGCTTGAAACTGGCAACAATGAGAGATATTGGCTCATGTGCAACTTGGAGTTAAATATACAGCTGATAGTGCGCCAATTTCAAGATGCTGGGCTTTTAAACAAGCAGAATGGGAGACTGGCTGTTTACACTGTGGAATATTTTTAGAAAATGTAATTCTGTCAGACATTGATCTTTCATGAACCTTAGTGTGGATTGTAAGTCTAGACTTAGAAAAAAAGATATGAAAATGTCAAAAAAGAAAATGAGCTGTAAAACATGCGGTGTGGTTCACAACAGTGCTGTAATAAGTCTAAGGAAGTCTTAGAAGTACATATGTCCTATGTCAAGTAGACTTGAAGGAACAAGAAGCTCAGTATGGAAGGAAAGGAACTATTGGTAATTCTTGAAAAAATTTGCCAAAACAAGCACACATGCTGATTGCTAAATTGGTTTTGATCAGGTGATTTTGAAGGATCATAAGACCAATCTGCCTTTTCATGATGATATGGTTGCTGGCATTTCATTTTGCTGCTCTGCTTGACAAGGGAACCCCATCCCAACCATTTTGAATGACACATTCCCAAAGATGCTTCTGTTGCTAATATCTCTAAAAAAAAAGTGGTCCTCAAGGGAGATTTAGAGTATTGAAATATACAGGTGCATTGTGGAAGAATTCAATATTTCTCATCAGTTATTTCAGAAAGTGAAAATCGTATATATTATAGACTTATTACATGTAAACTAAAATGTTTCAAGCATTTTTTAATTTTAATTTTGATAAATACAGCCTACAGATAAAAAAAAAACGTATCTCAAATATTAGAATATTCCATTTCGAGTTTGACTAAATCACTTTTATGCAGTATAAATACCATGAATCTCTCAGTCTGGTTCAGTATACACAACCACAATGATGGGGAAGACTGCTGACTTGACAGTTGTCCAGAAGACACTCATTGTAAGCCACAGAATGTCATTGCTGAAAGGGCTGGCTGTTCGCAGAGTGGTAAGTTGACTGGAAGGGAAAAGTGTGGTAGGAAAAGGTGCACAAGCAAGAGGGATGACCGCAGCCTTGAGAGGATTGTCAAGCAAAGCCAATTCAAAAACTTGGGTGAGCTTCACAAGGAGTGGACTGAGGCTGGAGTCAGTGCATCAAGAGCCACCACACACAGACGTGTCCAGGAAATGGGCTACAAGTGTCGCATTCCTAGTGTCAAGCCACTCCTGAACCAGAGACAACATCAGAAGCATCTTACCTGGGCTAAGGAGAAAAAGAACTGGACCGTTGCTCAGTGGTCCAAAGTCCTCTTTTCAGATGAAAGTAAATTTTGCATTTCATTTGGAAATCAAGGTCAAACAGTTTGGAGGAAGAGTGGAAAGGCACAGAATCCAAGTTGCTTGAAGTCCAGTGTGAAGTTTCCACAGTCAATAATAATTTGGTGTGCCATGTCATCTGCTGGTGTTGGTCCACTGTGTTTTATCAAGTCCAAAGTCAATGCAGCCATCTACCAGGAGATTTTAGAGCACTTCATGCTTCCGTCTGCTGACAAGCTTTATGGAGATGCTGATTTCCTTTTCCAGCAGGACTTGGCACCTGCCCACCGTGCCAAAACTGCTAGTAACTGGTTTGCTGACCATGATATTACTGTGCTTGATTGGCCAGCCAACTCACCTGATGTGAACCCCATAGAGCAGGCATGTCAAACTGAGGGTCCCCTGAGGGCCACATGGGTCACATATGTGTTGTCATGAGGGCCACACACGACAACCAATTGCGCACATTACAACTAATTGAAGTGATTTAATAAAATTTATTGCAGAATATTTTTGTTGCAAATTAGGATCCTTTGTGCGGGCCGCAGTTGTGCTTGTAAAGGGCCGCATGCGGCCCGCGAGCCGCGAATCTATGGAGTATTGTCATGAGGAAGATGATCGACACCAGACCCAACAATACAGATGGGCAAAATATTTGTGATGACCCCTTGTTGTGGGTCTTGTTACTTTATAAAGCTTCAAAATTAAGTCACAAAATAAGGATTTAAACTTGACACACTGGCTAAGCAGTGTGAAAAGCTCTTTGCTGATGGATTGATAACTTTTGATTTTATTAACAATGGTATATAAGCTAAAAATATATGTAAGATTATGTTTTAATGACCATTCATATAATTAATATAGGAGTTATTAATTTTTAAATTTCATTTAGGTATGAATAAGAATACTGAAACTGCCATGATTATTCATCTAATCAATTTGACAGCCAACTTTTGACAAACTACATACAGTATGCATACAAAAGTAGTATGTCATGCTTGTTAAAAATCAATCATTTTTAGTTATCATTTCTTTTCTCTAGTCATTTTTTAAAAAGTAAAATGTAAAATGAAGATGGAATTTAGTCTATGACAGGAAGGCTATATATACTTCATTGTATTTATTGGTGCCTTTTGGTTTAGACAAGACCATCCTAGATCTTTCTACCTCTTATTGTGCTGTTTACAAGAGTGAACAAATGGGTTTTTCTTAGTCTCTCTGCCAATGGAGTTGGATCCTGAACATTACGATAAATTTTTTGGAATCTCAGAAAGGAATGCAAAAGTTGAAAAAACAAGGAGATTTTTATACAGTTTTGGGGACCATTTTTTAAAATGTGAAGTGCCATGAAAGATACAAAGCCAAATTTCATACCATATATGATAAAAAATTGGTGAAGAAAGTGGTAGAGTGTAACCATACAGCAAGTAAGTGCCAGCTGCACATTACAGATTCCAAGTTAAGCTATAGATGGATCATTTGACTATTTGACAATCCATTAACAGTCTCAGGAAAATCCAAGAGGAACACATTCTTTTCTATGAATAGTTAATTGTTGGAAATCACTTCTGCCAAGCATATGAAGCATTGTTAGACAATGCCAGCTAGAATGGTTACTTGTTGTGAGAACCATGCTGCCATGCAAAAGTTGGAATATCTAATGATCCACAACTTTGAGATGAACTCCTAAAATGAGCTACTTACTTTGCTTTTATGCTGATCCTATAAAAAAAAAAATATATATATATATATAAAATACATTATTAAAAAATTGAAATGTGCTAATTAATTGTTTGCTGATTTTTTTTACCTGTTTTATTGACAAATAAAAATGAAATTAATTGCTTTTATGTTGCATAAAATTGGTATTAAAATGGTGATGGCCAATTATCTGATGGCTAAAGTCTGATGATCAGATAGCAGTGGCCAAAAGTTCTGTTGTTTACATTCTCTTAATTTATAACTTTTTGACCTTTATTGATAAGTGCTTTATTTTTTGTGTTACCTATGTGGTTTGAAAAAAAACAACATTTTTTAATCATAAAGAACCTCCATAGATTCATAAAAGATAAATGAAATTTTTGAAAGTGATTAACAAATAATTTCTTTTAACAAAATACTGAGATTTCTTTAATTAATTTTTGCTTTGTGAATATGTTGGAAATGATGCCAGATACATTTAGTTTTGTTATTTCAACTTTTCTGAAAGATTTATTAGTAAAGGCTGATGATTGGTAATTACATTAAACCCTGTATTAATTGAAATTCTGACAATAAAAATACCCACAGATTGAAATTAAAATTGAAGATGGAAATTTTCAGGCTATAGACCATGTTTGCCAAAATTTTGGTCAGCTGATCTAATTCGCCTCCAAATTTTCCTTAATAGAACAGTTTTTCACCACTTGTGATGTTAACATGTCTCATGTAGTGTAAAAGCGATGCAATCATGAATAAAGATTTGCCATAACACTATTGGCTAATGTAGGACACACACTCTCTATATATTATGTTTAATATTTTTTATTTCTTTTTTTATAATTACAAATCAAATTTGAAATTATTTGTCTGATTTACTTATTACTTAACCATACAATGAACTCTTTCTTTAAATTCAAAAATAAAAGTTATGTAACCTAATAAAATTTGAGTTTCTAGTAACTGAAAATATTCAATGATCAAAATGGGTATACACCTATTACTATGGGTGGGAGAGGATTCCTTGTATTACTGATGGATCCAGTGATAGCTGTTTTGTCATTTCCATTTTTTTTTTTTTTAAAGTGAATTTGTCTCATTGATTCATTCCTAGTTGAATAATTGCACTACTAGTGTGTAATGGCATTATCATTTAAAAGATCTTGGTAAGTAAACAAATATACATGCTTAAAGATCATGTTTGTGTAACTTTAGAACATTTATTTTTATTTTTGAAAATGAACTATCAACTGGGACTGTGAAATGTTTATAGTCAATTTTAAATAATTTATCAGACTGTTAATCTAAATGGGAAATGCATTTTATTACAGATAAGTGCAATTGCCTTAGTCCCAGATGAGTTATGTTTGCTCATGCTTATCACCTGGGTAGTACTTGATTACAAATATAAAATACCATGAAATGTAGTTGCAGACAGTAACCTTAAAGTGAAAAGCATCATGAAACTGTATGCGGTAAAATCAATAAGTTGTCAGGTATGTTAAGTAAAACTACTGCTATAAAAAGCCAAAGATCCTACTTCCATTATACAAAACAAAGGTTTGGGAAGGCATAGTCCAGGCTTGGATCCTCAAAGAGATATATTATTTGTCTGGAGAGGATTAAGAGAAAATTTACTGGAATTATTAGAGATGCAAGCATTTATAGTTATAAAGAATTCCACAAAGACTAGAATTATCTAGTTCAAACCGTTATTTAGGGATGATTTATTAGTGTAGATATAGACATGGTTTGACATGCATAGTGCATTCTAAAGAACTCATGGCCATCCATACAATATAAATAAATGTCAGACCAGATTAGATGTTATAACATTTTTGTTTATTTGTTAGCAGCCATGTTGTAAATGTTTGGAAAGTAGAAATAAGCAAAATGTTGATGCATTTTAAATGTGGCAATAGTTTGGGAATTTGTTTGATGCCAAGTTCAAGGCAAAAAGTGGGTCATTTTTTAAAGTGTGACTCTTGCTAAAATCGGACTATCGATCATAAAATGTGAAAGTCAAACAAGGTTATTCAGTAATGTAGTAGTAAACATACCTACTGTTTTAAATAGTGACATCAAAAGACCAGCTGCCAAATACACGCACAAACTATTACCATGTTGGGCGGTGGGGTTAGTCACATAGTTGTACTCATCACATTCAGTACTCAGGTAACTTCTGTAAACTTTCTCAAGCTTTCAAAACAAATTGCATTTGTTTGTTCTTATAAATTATTGTTTCATGTAATTCCATATTATTAATTCTATTTTTTGCGGGCCTCATTTTGTGAAGATTCTCTTACTACTAATTTGACCTGCTAGACAGCAAACAGAACTTTCTGGGAAAGCGCAAGAACAAAGATAATTTCAGCCATTTCTGACACAACTGGCTTAATCAGCACTGACCTGAAACAGTGGTTGCAGAATATTAATGTGGACATTCAACATAACACTTTCTAAGCAGCATCAGTCAGAGGAAGCATTACCATCATGCACGCATCCCTGGCTAGTTCTGATACTTGACTTCTATACAAAACCACTGTTATTGCCCTGGCTATGAATTAGGTTTGGATAGTTGCTGATTGTTTGTAATAGTCTAACCACTGGACCACTGTGTTGCCCATGTGCGTGTGTACACACGCACACACACAGCAAGTGAGAGGGCATTGGTAAAATGCATTTGTTTTTTACTTACAAATTGTACAGGTCAAGTTTTGGTGTGTCATATCCAAGATGATGGTAAGAAACCAATATCAGACATTGTAGTAAATATAAACACATTTTCTTTAACTGTAATAGGATGCTTATCTTAGCTATGATAGAAAAGACGTTAACAGTCAATATTTAAAAAAAATAAATCAATACTGAAGGTGTCAGGGTTAGAAATAACCTAATTAAGGAAATGTCACTAACATATTAAGCTGCGGTGCTGCTACAGTCAACATTGGTTTACTTTCCACTTTTTTCACCTCCTTGTTTCCTGGAAAAGTTTTGCTTGTGTATAATGAAATATGAAGTTTTGAAGAATGCAGATTGATATCATATGAAAAGTTAATGAAATAAAAGAGAAAAAACTTGATCAGCAGCACCAGTGTCATACTATTATCTGTTTAGGAATGTTTCTTTGGGTTCATTTTAGGCAGAATTGTTCCTTATTTACTTCTCGATAATAAAACTTTAATGATTAAAGCAACCATTTTCTGAGACCATACAGGTAAATGGAAAATCATTAAAGTCTCATTTCTGTTTTATTACAGATGCTAGAGTATTGATTAATAGCTAGAAAATTGAATGTTTTTATGTTTTTCTTGCATAATTTGTCAATATTTGGAGGCAATTATTCAGATTATAATATTTTAGCAACTTCCAGGCAACACATCAAAAAGATTATTCTCAACAGTGTCCCTAGCTTTCACCAGCAGGTCATTCATGTATGGTGATTAAAACTTGTGTGCTTAAAGCAATGAAAAAAATATCTTAGTAAAACATTGTAGTAGCCAGGCCATTATGCAACAAAAATAAAATGAATTTTTTTCAATTATTATAGTAATTAAACAATTTGAATTTAATTATGCTACAAATATGTTAATAATTAATTTTTCAAAAGATAAAGTAATAAATTAAAGTGATTTTAATGAGTTGGAAATTGGGCTAGACTAATTGCTTTAGTGGTGCTTTAATGTTTACTTCACATTATGGGTGAGATTGTATTTTGTTTTTTCCTTAAAGTTATTCTTTTATTATTTATTGTTTCATCTATCAAAGTATTTCATATAGATAAACTTATTTCCTATGTATATCTGGAAATTTCATATTGACCATCAGAAAACATTATTTGGGAGGAGGAAGGTAAGAAATAGAGAAGTCATCAGATGATAGATATCTTGCTATGTATGGAACATTCTAGTGCTATAGCAGGATAATTTAAGATGATTTTCCTGCCAATTTGACCTACGGAAACAGTTTGACTGGCACTACTGATTAGCAATGGGAGGAAAACTCTGTAGATAAGATAGAATAGTAAAGTTGGAAAAGGAAAAGAATGGCACCATTGGTGCTGACACCAGGAATTTTAAAACTTGGTTGATCCCATGGTGACTGCATGCTGCCACTACTAAGTGATCACAACCCATCAATGTATTCTGTTATTCTTTTTTTTATCTGATTGTTTTTTTAAAATGAATGAAAATTATTAATGAAAACCAAATAAGTATAAATTCTCATTTATTTTAAAAGCATAGTTCATTTGTGAAAATAGGATTTTACTAGTGTTTTTAAAATTCTCTTTTGAATTGAAAAAAAAAGAGTGAAATAGTGTTTTGATGTTGTACTTTGCTTTCATTTGTAAATATCTGAAAGAAAACATTTTTTTAATATAGAACTACGATTTGGATTTAGCATCAGTTAGTTGCATCTTATTATCCTGAGACCCAGAGTGCATTTGCACCATTAGATTTGTTGCTTTAGCAGACCCCATAGTGTACCATCATTGATGTATGGAAGCTGGTATGCTGAAAAACTTCCATCTTAAGCCGACAAAAATTTTTTGCTTTGTATGCATACAATAGAAATTATTTCAAAGGTATAGAGAACCTATTTCCTTAATTATACAACATTATTTAAAAAAGAAAATATTAATTTTGTTTCCTTTTTGCTATTTTGATAATTTCCCTCTTTTTTTTTTGCATATTTTTGTTGGTTTATACAGGAGAAGAGAAAAGAAAATGTACAGTATTTGAAATAATTAAGGAAACTGGAATAACTGGGTATAAAATGCAAATAACATGTGATAGAATTGCATCTCATGTATACAAATGAAATGCTCTATATCACAGTTGTGTGATGATATAGTTTGCTGTGGTTGGTTGTTATGTAAGCAATCAGAAAGTACCACACCTGCAGAAGGACTATACAAGTATAGGCAGTGATGACTTTGTAGTGCATTGAATTTCTGATGAATGCTATGGCTTCTTGGAAGGAAATATTACATCACAAGCATATAGAAATCAAAGTCATACCTATAGAAAGCTACTCCATGCAGCAGATTGCAACCCAACCTTATATTTCAAAAAGAGATGATGCAAGACTCTGAGGAGGATATTTGAAACCGGTACTGTTCACAATATGTGCATTTGAAGAAGAAAGTCCCAACTTTCCAAAAGTGATGTTAAATACATGTTCTGTACATGACAGACAACAAGCCAGTAGAGTAGAGGTTTTGCAAATGATCTAGCTGCAGGTACAGGTGTTATCATTCCTTCAAGAACTGTAAGATACACATTACTCGCTGAACATGTAGCTACCCTAAAACCTTTGCTAAGGAGAGGAAACCAAACAGCAAGGTTTAATGGGAAACAGAAATGAAACAATGGGATAACTAAACCTAGACGAACATGGTCTTTACAGATGAGTCCAAGTGCTAACTGTTTGGCAATAATCAACATCAGTTTGTTTGAAGATAAATGGGGAGCAATATAACAGTCAGAGTACAATAGCTATAGTGGAGAATGAGGGTGCACCAATGCAAGTGTGAGGCTGCATATCAAATGGTTGTCAGGAATTTTCATACCATCAAAGGCATATAGATTGCCAACAGGTATGTGAAGATTTTCATCCATCATGCAATTTCCTCAGGAAGACATCTCATTAGTCTCATTAGGCAGGAATTAATCTTCCAACATGACAACGATCCTAAACATACAACCAAGGTGATGTAAAACTATCTGGAGCATAAAGAGGCCGATGGATCACTCACAACGATGTCTTAGCCTGCAAACACCATCGTGACTGTTTGGTGTTATGTTGCTACTGACAAAGTCAGAAGGCAATTGAATGAATTGTGGACGGGATATTTAGAACAATACTCCATAGTCATAGTCATAGACTGGTTCTATTGGAACACGAAAACAATAAGTCATGTTCTGCATAAAGCAGAAGGCTTGCATACCAGATACTAATGTACTGTACAATGTATTATATACATCTCTTAGTTGCAATTATGTATTATTTAATAATAATTTTAATTACTGTATATAATATTTAAATGTTGATATACATGAACTGAAAATTTTAATAATTGTTTGCAGTTTTCTCTTTGTTGTTGGGAAATGCCTGCAAAAATTATCGTATAAACATTTTTGTATTGGTGGCCATACTCTTGGAACTGAACCAATCAATAAAAAATCATTACAGTATTTGGAATCAAATAAAATTAATGCTTTTTTCAAAATAATCACTTGAGCAATGTTTTTTTGGTTATGTTCTTTATTTGGCGCTAAGGTACAGAGTAGCATGGTATGACCTCTTACTAGTATGCATCATAATACGATTTACAAAAAACATATATTAACCCTTGTTCTGTCTGCTTTAAGGATCACTTTATTGATGGCTGGCATGCCAAGTATCTGGTTCTTGGATCAATATAGTGAGCACTGGCAGGATTATGGTTGAAGGCACTTGTTTGGAAGCAGATAAGCAATTTCTTTGGCTAATAATTAAACAACAATTCCTGCAGTGCTAATGAAATGAGATGAATTTGAGAACTAATTTTTATAGGTTTCAAGCACTTTGTGGTTTTCTTTTGATGCTTTGTACTTCAATTTTTTGTTTTTCAGCAGCAATATTTACTGTCGCCACTTTGTTTACTGCGTTTAAAACTAATACTTTCCAAATTAGCAGACGATGATTGTTGCACAACTGTCTTCCAGGAAAATGCTTGGCACATGGTGCAATGGTGCTTTCTTCATATTGCAACATATTTATTGTTGCACAACAGCCTTATGTTTTCGCTTCATCTACTTCATTGTAATCTTGGTGAAAGAAACCCAAAGAAATTTGATTGACCTTTGGAAATAATTAGGCCTTTATAAAGTCTTCAGTTTTGTAGTTCCCTGGTTATCGATTAGCATATAGTCTAAATTAATCATTTTTGAGCATTAATTAGTGTGACCAGATAAGGCTTTCTAGATTCTGCTCTTTTCAAGCGAGTGATGAAATTTGACAAAGGAAAAGCACTTGTGAAGCTGAGTTATTAAATTATTTTAGCAGAGTTGTGGAATTGAATAAAAAAACTTTAATTACATTTAAAAATTGGGGCAGATGTTTTGTTAAATTTGTTTTCATGGAAATAGTAAAAATTGAAATAGAAAAGTTAAATTATTAAGCAGGATTTTTAAAATTTTTTTAAAACTAGTTACTGAATTTGAAAAATATTATAGATCTTTTGCAATAATAATTCAAACACCATAGATTTTACAGATGTACATTATTTCTGTAATGCAAGAACAATAATGCACTTTTGCATTAAATGGAGCTTGTAGATGTTTGAGCATGCAATCCATCAAATTATCAGTGGTGACCTAATTCAGGTTACTAGTTCTTAAATTGCTGCAGAGGTTGTTGGTCTTGGTCATTTGTCTTATAGCTATCTGTGCATCTGTGCAGATGTTGCTATAGTTTTCAGTTGGGTTGGTACTTAGTTTCTGTGAGTCCCAGGGAATCAAATTAAGTTTATTCCATGTTTTTTTTAAGCTGTAGTGATTCTGGATATATGACATTTTGTTCTATCTTGTAGTATATAATTAATAAATGGTGATTATAATGAAGATCCTTTGATCAAATACAGGCAGGAGGATAATCTGAAAAAATGAATGTGTAATCATTGGAATTTAGTTACCCATTGATGAATACACATTTCACTACCATACCTGCCTATACCATTATTCAAAACAAACCATGTTTGACAGTTGGATATAACACACTTAGCCATAGTCTTGCCAATCTTTCTCTAGGTCCTTGGCTTTCAGAGGATGTGAAAGTTATTTATGACAAAGATCTGTAGAAGTATATCAACCATTAATATGACATACATATTTACACACACACACACACACACATACATACATACATACATACATACATGTATATACACAAACGTTCAACAAGATTTTATGGCATTATTAGATATTTAGGGAACATTCTTTGTGTCCATTTTTGTGTTTTATGCAATCATCAGTTTTTTTATTTTTTGTTGAGAAGAACTAGATTTTTGCATATGGAAAACTTGGATGCTACTTTAAGATTCTTCCACAAAGTGTTCAATTTTACTGGAACAAGCAGACAAATAACACAGAATTTTTTGAAGATGAGATCTGATCTGTAAATTGTCTGTATCCTATCATAAAGCTCATGTGGTAATAAATCCAGGCTTGAAACTTTATGTTATAAGGTAGCACCAGATCTAACAGTTATGTCAGCAATAGAATTGCTACTTATCTGGCTTAGAGATAGTCAACACTACTGGGATAGGAGGACAGCTTAAGGTAAGTAAATGGGACAAGCCTGACTGAGCATTCTTTACTAATGTCATTTTTTCAAAGGAGTCATGATTCAATTTGTTGTTTGCTGGGGGAAGGATTTGAATTTATTGGTGTCCTAGAACAGTTTATAGTCTACTCCATCAGACAGCATGACATTAGCTATAGGAAGGAACCTGGAGATTAAAGATTAAGATTTCAGAAGTAAAATAGGATTGCCAAACAGATTTCTTTAGCTGAAGTCCTTATTTGCAGCACTGATTGATGGACATCAGTATAGTATTTGTGATTGTTAAATGTTAAATGTGTCTATCAAAATAAAATTTGCTATGTACAAGCACACAGCTGACTAGCCACTAAGTAAATTGCCTCTCAAGACACTTCTTTTTCTAGTGTTTGTTGTTCTGGGATTTTGTGAGCTGACATTTCAGCCACTTTCTTATACATATACAGATGTACACAGAATTAGACTTAGTAAAGCTACAGCAGCCAGGAAGACCATGTTACACTGTCTTAACTGGTTTGCAGTATTCATATAAATCTTCAGGTTTAAATAAGTTGAAGCATTTACAAAAGAGGCAAGAAATCAGTTGATTTATGCAAAGCCTCTGTTAAACTAAGTATTTACATGTCTGAGAGAGTAAATTGTGCAAATAATCACAATAGAAATGATTATTGTTGTTTTTCTGGAGTTAGATAAGAGGTTGATATTTAAATTTTTTGTTTTGTTTTACATATATTATGCTTCTTTTTTAAAAAATCAAGCAGCTTTCAGTGCATCACTCTCTCCAGATTTATGTTTTGGTTTATTTATTAAATGTATGCTTCCAAAGTGTTCAAGATTACTATACAAGGGAAGGAATGTTTTGAATTAGGAGATAATCTTTATCAGGATCCAGGCAAAGTTTAAGAAAGGAATTTACCAGAAGGGATAATTGGAACCAGGGATGAATATAAAGATTGTGTTCAGTTCAATAAAATGCTTTAAACTAAACAAATAACAAAAAAACACCAGATATTCTGACCTTTTAAATTTCAACTGAATATACATTTTACCTTGTATAGCTTCCAAAGAGTACAATTTATGGTTTTTAAGTCCAATCTATATAATAATATATCTTCTACTGTCTGCTGGATAGTTTTATCTAATTACAGGTAGAGATTTGTTTGAAGGAAGCTAATTGTTTTCTCAAATCGAAATTCCAATTAGGATTAGTTTACAGTAATTCTAAAGGATACCATAGGAAAGGAATATCACAAGGGAAGACAATCATACAGAAACATAACCTTCATGGTGATTCGTCATAAAAACAAGGGTTAGCAACCTGAGATTCCTGGTTCCTGGTTCAAATCCTAGCATCGGCGTTAGCTGTCTACATTATCAAGAGATACAGAAAACACACATACACATCGATCACTCTACTTGTGATAAAAAGTACTAACTCAGTTACAAATATTGTATTAGCAAAACAATTAAATATTCTTGTTCTTTAGTTAGGATGAAGGATTACATGTGTTTCTTTTTTTAACTTGTGTGTGTGGGTGTGTGACCTTAATTGGCTGCTTACCAGTTGCTAGAATTGTGTATTTCTTGAATAACATGGCAGTGCCAGATTTTTTCATGAGAGTTGAAAGTTGCTTAATTTTGATTTATTTATTAAACTATAATGTACTATTATTAAATTACTGTAAACTTGTTAACATGGATTCTTTATTTTGTTATTTACAATGCAAATATAGCTGTTTTTTTTACTTCTACAAGATACATACTATTTATGATTACATCAGACAAAATACAAATAATTTTTAATATTTTCATCAGTGACCCTCAGTTGGAGATATTGCGACATGTTTTCAAGTTGTTAAATGTTTCAGTTTGAACATTAAATTGTGTTGTCTGTATCAATTTTCAGAAATTTTGAAATCTCTGTGATTTCATTTAAGTGATATTCTAAAATTGGTTGTCAGTTTCATGTTTTTAAGATATAAATTCTTGTTTTCACATAAACTACATCACATATTTAACTTATTTATGATTTACTCTACCTTGACAATTGATATTGTTTTCAAAAAACATTATTTCTTAGAAACATGCAGTTTTTTTAAAAAGGAAACATTTTTATTTTTATATGTAGTGTTTAAAAAGATTTTTCACCATAATTTTAATTTAAAATTATGCAAATTTTACAACAAAAAATAATTACTACTTTCTGGGTGCTTTGATTTATTGCATCTTGCCTGGATAAATATTCAATACCTGTTAATTACTGGTTATGAGGTCTTTGAAAATGAAATTTATATTAAAGTTGAACACTTAAAAACAAATATTAAAAAGGCTGTTTTCATGAAAAAAGAAGTTCATAGTGCATTAATTTTTTTATTAAAAAACTTTTTTTAAGGTTTAATAATGCACACACACACACACACACACACTGGATGACCATAAAGTTACTTTCTCCAGTAGGTTGCTTATAACTCCCAAACCATAAGACATATGTTAATGGCAGTAAGTATGCATATACAGGGAATGCATTCTCAAAGTTTGCAGATTTTGCCACTGGGGACACCTCTTATACTACAGGATGTCATGCCAAAATGACTATACTAACTTTAAAAAAAAAACATGGCATACATCTGTTTGCAACTAACTACAGTGGATGGCAAGAATGTGTCACTGCATACAAACACTTCTGTCAAAACAAATGGCACATGCAGCCACCTGCATATTACATTTATTGCTATAGAAAAATTTCCAGTTGCTATACAATTTTAGGAAGAAACTGTTTTTTAGGCATCTCTGTGAGCAAACTGATATATTTGACAGCTTTGTAACCTGTACACAGAGAAAAAAGCATTAAGGATGATATCACAATGTAAGTCGTGTCCCTAATCATGAACTCTGCCAATAGGAATATGACCCAATGTGTAAGCAACTTTACTTCTGTTAGCATGTTATGGTTTGGGAATTATAGGCAGCCATCCTGCAGAAAGTAACTTTATGGTGACAACTGAGCCAGTGATATATTTCTGTAGTTATGTAATTTTAGATAATTAAGTACATTCTGAACAATTTAACACAGTGTGAACTGGATAGAAAATTACATGCTATCATAAATCTGATTTTATGTAATGAAAGTTTACAATAAAAGTTTGCAAAATCCCATTAGAACCATTTATAGTTTTAGACTACAAATACATAATTGACTTATTGGAGCAGTACAGCAGGACAAGAAAATGTAGCCATTTCTACTTAATAGAGAAATATGATTATATTGACATTTTAGCAGTAAACGGAATTTCAAGGCGTAATTATATTCCTGTTTTTTTAAAAATCTTTTGTTACTCTTGGAGGGTGAGTGAGATTTACAGTTATGTCTAGTTTTAATTTTTGTTTCTGTTTATTTATTTATCAAAATTTGTTCTAGGCATTGTCTATGATAGCTTTGTTTAAAAATGTCTGATGACACAGATTTAGTCATCAACCTGGATGATTATTATCAGCTGTTCCTTAAGCTATAGTTGGTCGCATTTTAATATGGTGACTTTATTTCTTTTTTCTTTTTTTTTCCAGTCTGAATTGCTTTCAAGGGAAATAAAGATGAGTGATTGGGGAATAGCTCTGCTTATAATTGCCATCACTGTGGTTGTAGCTATCACCATTGCGCTATTACTGAGGCTGTTTGGCATATACCACCTGGCAACATGCTTTGCCACTGGTGAGGAAAAGGCGATGCTAACCAAAAATGAACAGTATAATGGCTACATGGTTAGTACATTTTATTTGCATTGCGCTTTGTCTGTTTCAGGTCATGAAATGTTCATAAGCTGATGTTATGAAACATATGTAGATATAATCTGTTAAAGAAATGCTTTGTATATGTATTTATTTATGAAATGGCTAAATATTTCCTAACTGTTTCGCTGCTGCAGGTCCAGTATTGTGGCCAGACTATAACTATAAGCTGAGGCAGGCCACACATGGCCACGATAATATCATTGAAAACTGTGGTAAGCCCAGCACTGTGGCCTGCTGAATTTGTTGTAAAATAGCCACTTTGATTCGTTCATAGCAATTCTTACAGTGCAATATACTGTAGAAAACTACTACTTTTATATGCTACGCATTAAGAAAACTTAGCAGCAAAAAAGTTAATAATGAAAATTCATCCTTATCTTACAAGAAATTGTTTTCAACTTAAAGAGATTAAGATGGAAAATATTATTTATATAGGTAAGGAGCATGTGGATTTTTCTGTCTAAAGAAATATGTTTGGCTAGAATAAAAACAGAAAAATTATCCAACAAGGCCCTTGTATAGTGAAACAAAGAATATGATTGGTTGAAGCAGTGAAAAGAAAATATTCCATTATCTTTTTATTGTTACATGATTGTTTCAGTATGCATTGTTATGATTATTACTTTGCTTATCATAATAGTAGCACACACACACATTGTTTAAAGAGAAACTATGTTGCAGAAAATATTTAAGTATTACTTTTGGATGCCACATCTTACCTGACACAAGTAATTACAAAATGGTAGAATCCAAGCTAGTGTATTGATAGACTTTTAGCTAGTGATTATACACACCAAGTGGTTGCGACATTGCTGTGATCTTGATCTGACCTTGTTGTAGATACAGTTTTTTATAGCCTGTCATCAGCAGCTCCTTGTGTTGTTAATTTAGCAAAGCAAAAGTAAAATGGAGTAGCTTTTTATGTACACATTTCCAGCACTGTGAAGTAATTACTATAATATAAAACTGATTGTGCTTTTTTATTACCAATGCTGGATCCAACCGGATGGACCAAAATATATTGAAGCCTATTTGTTGTTAGCATAAAGTCTCTATGAAAAATACTGTTGATACTGTGACACAAGATATCATGGTGAAAGAGTTATTGGAATGATGCAATTGGACTGTCTGGACAAATAGTATGTGCTAGTGAAACCGTGACCTTGTAACTTGAATTTTGATAGTCGTTGGCAGCGAAACTATGGTTTTATGACTTGATATCCTGATAGTCAGTGTCAATAAAACTGTGGCTTTGCAACTCTATAATCTAACAGCTGTCGCTTTTTGAAGCTATAACTCTACAATATTTCATCAGAACTAATTAGAAATGTATTTATGAAAATGTCTTTAATCCACTTTTAGCTTGTAGCTTAACCAAAGTATCCCCAATTCATCTAATTCTTTTGCTTAAAAAATTTTGTAGCTGACATAAAAAAAAACAATTTGGAGAATCAGTTGTGAAGTTTATTTTCATTTCTTGTTGATTGACTCAGCACAGTAGTCTCAGAAGAAATGTAAATGTGTGTGATCCTGAATTGTGGTAACTCCCTTACACACAATAACAAGATGGATCTTCTGGTCTTGTTAATTCTACAGCAACACATAACATTTTGATTTATGGCCGTTGTATTCCTTTAAACAGCTTTAGTATTTACCTTTACAAGAGTCGGATAACTTTGTTGACAGAAACTAGAGAACATGATTTTAGCTGGAAAGAACTGCAAAATGTTTATACAATGATGACTAAAATTAGTGCATCACCTGGAATATTTTTTTTTGTTTATTGTTTACATGTAATAATATCATTACTAAAGCCATTTTTGCAAATTTGTTTCGATTTATCATTTATGTATTTCTTTTCTTAAAATTTTTTTTTTAGTCAAAATACTGTTGCAAGTAGGCAATTATTGAAGTTTATTAGAATTGATGCCACTTCTGATTTGGGTTTGTTAAATCCTATTTTCACACACCTGCTTATTCAGTATGAGAAATACTTTAAATCCACCTTCAGCTTGAAGTAGTGCTCATCATAATGTAGTATGGGGCAGTGATGTGCTCATCCTTTATGCTGAAATAGTGCTGTAAAATAGAATTTCAAATTATCTGTTTCTTATGAGTACAATATGGGTAGCATTCCATGAGTAACAAACAGTACATTAATTCTTTTTCAGTAATGAAACCTTTTGCTTGTGAGAATAATTTTAAAAAATTTTTTAAATAAAACAACTCTGATAAAAGATCACCTTTAAATAAAAACCACTTTTATTTGATACAAGAGATAGTTCTTATTCAGGACTTTTGAAATGGAACAGTTTTTATATTAAAAAAACACCAAAACTTCAATTGCTAGGTGGCATCTTTATAGTCATGTAATTAGTTAATTAATTTATTAGAATACATGAGTTCTCTAAATTAATTTTCTTTTATTGACTTAAAAATAAAAAAGTTGTCAAGCTAGAATATATAGTAAACTGTAGTGAAGGTAGAGTATATTATAGTAAATTGTAGTGAAGCTAAAGATCATAGTAGACTATAGTAAGATTAGAGTATAGTACTATAAACTCTAATTAAACTGAAATGCATCAAAATAATTTTTGCTAAAGTAAACTATGATAATTTAATTTGATTTTCTAACAGTGCATTTGGTACCTCCTCTTACATGTCAGATATACTCTTTTCAACCTTCTAATCCTATGGAGTTCTGTTAACTCTGAATATAACTAGTATAAATGAAAATTGTCACATTAAGAAGGCAAACCATTGTCATTTTAGAAGCGGTTTTTAAAATTTTTTTGTGTGTATCTGTGGAATTTTTAGTACAAGTATGCTTTTTCTTGTGATGTGATAATATGACAAATTCTGAATATGATTTTCTATACTTGTGCTAGATCTGTCCGACAGATGAAATGTGGTTCATTTGGAAATTGACAGAAACTTATTTTACTGCCAGTCAAAATGAATCACCAGCTCAGAGAGACTGAACCTGATGATATTTCACCACAAATAAACATTAGCATCACATACTTATAGATCATGGAGGCTGGAAAGTTTTTTTAGTAATGCTGGTCATATGTCATAGTTCTGATTTATTTGCATTTGTTTGGCTTTCACCTTTACTGCTTTAAATATTTTGCATAAGTGAATAAAATGATGAATCATTTGTTTTTGGAGGGAGAACTTGTTCAAGGTATCTGAAGACTTAATATTCTATTAACACTATGAATCTAACAAACATTATCATGTATATATGCATACACATTTGATTTGAGAGATCTGTCATTTAAATTAGTGCTAACTTTATTTCAGTTAATGATATAATTAAAAACAGTGCTGACAAATTTATATTAAAAAATCCAAACTAAAAAATAAATCTTACATAAACAGTTGTCTTAACATGTTTCTTCCTTTAATGAGAACTACCTATACAATATAGTAAATAATTTGGCAACATACCAGAATATTCCCAAATAATCAATAATTGCAACTGAGAGACATAATAAACACAATGCATTCTTACAGAAAATATACAAAGCAAAATACATTGTACAGTACATTCGTATCTGGTATGCAAGCCTTCTGCTTTATGCAGAACATGACTTATTGTTTTCGTGTTCCAATAGAACCAGTCTATGACTATGACTATGGAGTATTGTTCTAAATATCCCGTCCACAATTCATTCAATTGCCTTCTGACTTTGTCAGTAGCAACATAACACCAAACAGTCACGATGGTGTTTGCAGGCTAAGACATCGTTATGAGTGATCCATCGGCCTCTTTATGCTCCAGATAGTTTTACATCACCTTGGTTGTATGTTTAAGATCGTTGTCATGTTGGAAGATTAATTCCTGCCTAATGAGACTAATGAGATGTCTTCCTGAGGAAATTGCATGATGGATGAAAATCTTCACATACATGTTGGCAATCTATATGCCTTTGATGGTATGAAAATTCCTGACAACCATTTGATATGCAGCCTCACACTTGCATTGGTGCACCCTCATTCTCCACTATAGCTATTGTACTCTGACTGTTATATTGCTCCCCATTTATCTTCAAACAAACTGATGTTGATTATTGCCAAACAGTTAGCACTTGGACTCATCTGTAAAGACCATGTTCGTCTAGGTTTAGTTATCCCATTGTTTCATTTCTGTTTCCCATTAAACCTTGCTGTTTGGTTTCCTCTCCTTAGCAAAGGTTTTAGGGTAGCTACATGTTCAGCGAGACCACTTTGGGCTAATGTGTATCTTACAGTTCTTGAAGGAATGCTAACACCTGTACTTGCAGCTAGATCATTTGCAAAACCTCTACTCTACTGGCTTGTTGTCTGTCATGTACAGAACATGTATTTAACATCACTTTTGGAAAGTTGGGACTTTCTTCTTCAAATGCACATATTGTGAACAGTACCGGTTTCACATAGCCTCCTCAGAGTCTTGCATCATCTCTTTTTGAAATATAAGGTTGGGTTGCAATCTGCTGCATGGAGTAGCTTTCTATAGGTATGACTTTGATTTCTATATGCTTGTGATGTAACATTTCCTTCCAAGAAGCCATAGCATTCATCAGAAATTCAATGCACTACAAAGTCATCACTGCCTATACTTGTATAGTCCTTCTGCAGGTGTGGTACTTTCTGATTGCTTACATAACAACCAACCACAGCATACTATATCATCACACAACTGTGATATAGAGCATTTCATTTGTATACATGAGATGCAATTCTATCACATGTTATTTGCATTTTATACCCAGTTATTCCAGTTTCCTTAATTATTTCAAATACTGTACATTTTCTTTTCTCTTCTCCTGTATAAACCAACAAAAATATGCAAAAAAAAAGAGGGAAATTATCAAAATAGCAAAAAGGAAACAAAATTAATATTTTCTTTTTTAAATAATGTTGTATAATTAAGGAAATAGGTTCTCTATACCTTTGAAATAATTTCTATTGTATGCATACAAAGCAAAAAATTTTTGTAAGCTTAAGATGGAAGTTTTTCAGCATACCAGCTTCCATACATCAATGATGGTACACTATGGGGTCTGCTAAAGCAACAAAACTAATGGTGCAAATGCACTCTGGGTCTCAGGATAATAAGATGCAACTAAGTGATGCTAAATCCAAATCGTAGTTCTATATTAAAGAAATGTTTTCTTTCAGATATTTACAAATGAAAGCAAAGTACAACATCAAAACACTATTTCACTCTTTTTTTTCAATTCAAAAGAGAATTTTAAAAACACTAGTAAAATCCTATTTTCACAAATGAACTATGCTTTTAAAATAAATGAGAATTTATACTTATTTGGTTTTCATTAATAATTTTCATTCATTTTAAAAAAACAATCAGATAAAAAAAAGAATAACAGAATACATTGATGGGTTGTGATCACTTAGTAGTGGCAGCATGCAGTCACCATGGGATCAACCAAGTTTTAAAATTCCTGGTGTCAGCACCAATGGTGCCATTCTTTTCCTTTTCCAACTTTACTGTTCTATCTTATCTACAGAGTTTTCCTTCCATTGCTAATCAATAGTGCCAGTCAAACTGTTTCCGTAGGTCAAATTGGCAGGAAAATCATCTTAAATTATCCTGCTATAGCACTAGAATGTTCCATACATAGCAAGATATGTCAGAATTATATTTGCTCACCCCTCACCAACAATGGAACCTGAGTCTGACCCTAGAATATTGTATGTACCCCATCATACCCTTGCCTTATACTGGCCCAGAAATAACCCTTACCTTAAAATGTTCTTTGTACGAGGTGTAGTCAAAAAGTATACAACCTTGAATTTGTTTGAACAAAATAATAATGCATGAGCAAAATCCGCATGGGTATTAGGTGGCCGTGTCCTTCCTGAGCATGCGCAAAAGTTTTCGTGTCTGTAGGTTGCACTAGTCACCTGCAGTGACACGTTGAGTACAGACGTGAAGAGTGTGCTGTGCGATTTTTCTTTTTGAGTCAAGATGACCGTGCGCATTGAGCAAAGATACTGTATCAAAATTCTGCCAAAAACTTGGTGATAGGCAAGCCCAGACTATCGAGAAGATTCAGAAGGCTTTTGGAGATGATGCTATGGGAAAAACACAAAGGAGTGGTACAACTGGTTCAAAGATGGCCACACCTCAGTGGACAGTGAGCCACGTTGTGGCAGACCATCGACTAGCAGAAACGACAAAATGATTGCAAAGGTTCAAGGAATAGTCTATGAAGACCGTCGTGTGACTATTGAGGAGATTGTTGCCGAAGTTGGAATCAGCCATGGGTCAGTTCAGTCAATTATAACAGAAGATTTGTGCATGAGGAGGGTGTAGGCCAAATTCGTACCAATGTTTCTGTCTAACCAGCAGAAAGAAAACAGAAAGGAAATCTCCCGGGACATGCTGGAGTGTGCTAGCCAGGATCAAAACTTTATGAACACTATCATCACTGGTGATGAGACATGGGTGTACGACTATGATCCTGAAACAAAATTGCAATCATCCCAATGGAAGCATCCATCCTCGCCAAGACCAAAGAAAGCAAGACTGACGATGACCTGTTTTTTTTTTACTACAGAGGTATTGTGCACCATGAATGTGCACCATGAATATGCACCACAAGGTCAGACAATTAACAAAGAATACTACCTGGGGGTTCTTCGTTGCCTTCGTGAAGCTGTGCAGCGAAAAACGACCCGACTTGTGGGCAGCAAAGAACTGGCAACTCCACCATGACAATGCATCCGCTCATTCCACCCACGTCGTCCAAGCATTCCTTGCCAAGCATAACACACCACTTGTTTGTCAGGCTTCCTACTCCCAGACTTGGCTCCGTGTGACTTTTGGCTATTCCCAAAGCTCAAAAAAACACTCAAAGGGAGAAGATTTGAGTCAACAGAGGACATTAAGCAAAATTCGATGGCACAACTCTACAGCATCCCAAAAAGTGATTTCCAGAAATGTTTTCAGCAGTGGCAGGAACGCTGGCAGAAGTGTGTAGACTCTCAAGGCAAATACTTTGAAGGAAACTAAATCAAAATGGTGAGTTTTTAAATATTACTTGTTTTTTTGGCCAAAGGTCGGATACTTTTTGACTACACCTCGTATACAATTGTACCTTTCCATCTTCTTGTCCAGACCTGATTACCATACTTAAATATTCTGTGTACACGAGGGTACTTTTCTCTCTTCTAGCCCAAAGCCAGCTCTCACATTAAAATAATTCATGTATACCTTCATACTTTTCCTCTTTTTCTGGCCCAGTCTTGACTATCACCTTAAGATATTCTGTATATACAATGGTATCCATCCTTTTTCTAGCCCAAAACTAAATCTCACATTCAAATATTTGATGTATACCAATTTGCTTGCATGATAATCATTAGTCATGTACTATGTCAACACATGAATCTAATATGGAAAATTTCATTTTTTATACACAAGATGTGATTTCATCCTGTTATCTGCATTTTATACCTAGTTTTTTTTATTTTCTTAATTATTTATAACACTATATTTTTCACATTCAAATTAAATTAATTGTCTTGAGATATTTTAATGCAGCAATTTTTTTTACTTTAACATTATTTAGTGTAGTTTACTGCTTCAAGAAATTACTATAAAACAAGAAACAAATTATTATTATTATTATTATTATTATTATTATTATTATTATTATTATTATTATTATTATTATTATTACTCAAATGAAACCTTGTTGATTATACAATCAGATTATTTTATTTCCATTCTAATGTTTGTTTATCATGGAATGCTGAAAATGTCTGCATAATCTTGGATATGAATGCAAAATCATTTTTTAAATAGTTGTTTCCATCTTCTAAAACCAACCTGGTTATATTAAAAAATACTGTCTTATTATATTATTCATGTTGTTAATGCTGCAGAGATTTCCACAGTACACATCCAGAGTTTTTGAATATCTTTTTTAGATCCAGATCAATACAATCCACAAAAGTAATTTGTAGTTAAGTTTCCACTTTGATGAGGAATCCTTTCAAAGTACAATATATGACATCATAATGATAAAAATCTTTGTGTCTGTATAATGAAATAAAATTGAAAATGCTGTTTATATATATTGTATGTGTTAAACATTTTTGGGTGATTTATTATTTAACATAGAAACACTAAATCAACTTATAATATATCAGGGTGTTTTTAAAATCAATTTCTTTTCTATTATGAGTTTAATATTTTTATTCAAATAATTATCCATGCTCATAGTAAGATATCTTATACATTTTTTGCTATTTTAAATTAAATGTCCAACAAGAAACAATCAAGAATATACAAGTGCACACATGATAAACCTTTAACAAGAATGTATCAAGGAAAAAAATGGCACTTTATATTCTCATGTCTCTGTAGCTTTTTTTTTTCTAACTCTTTATTGTTGCCTGCCTATAATTGAGTAAATTAAGATTCTTTCTACTCTAGATGTTCTGTGGTAATGTTTAATTGGTAAAAAAAACAAAATTATTAATAATTAATTCTCTTTGACTAGCTCATAAATAAGATAATTAGAATGCCTCTCTTTTATCCTTGTTATTATCTAACCATACTGATCAAAATGAAATATATAAACATGGCCAAAAGTTTTGCTTCACCATAAAAATTGAACTAAATCTTCAAATCACAATCACTTAATCATATAGCTTAATTTAATACTGTACCAAAGATTGCTTTATAAATTCCACTTGTTGTTGTGATTTTAAAATTGCCACATTTTAAATTTTGGTCATTTTTCTATTAAGTATTTAGAAAACTACAAAACAGTATGCACTTCAATACATTAGCATAAAATTATTATGCAAATTCAGCAGGTTTAATTCAACTTCATCAAGCAATATTAAGAAATTATATGGTGATACAAAACTTTTAGCCTTGGCTGTAGTATAAATTTATTAATATATATATATATATATATATACTTAAACCAACACCAAAAAACACAAAAAACAAAACACCTCACAGTACTATATTTTTGACATATAAATTGATATTTTTCCCCCTGAAGTCTGGACTTCAACTTACACTCCAAACCTATGGACTGAGTTATTGAAATTGCTTTAATGAAAAAAATTTTTAAAAATGACAGTGTATTATTTTCTGAAATAAACTAAAATTGTTTTGAAATGACCAGAATGTTTGCCGATTGGGTAAGCAATTCACCATTAACGTGCTCCACTTAAACATGCAAAATCATCTAATTAGTAACAAGCACATGTTCTTTCTATCCTTTTCAATTCTAATTATATGTATAAGTATTCCCAAAAAAATCTACCTCTCAAAATGCCTCCCATAAAGTCGTGCAAGTCATGCACGGCAGCTTTCAAGCTGGAAGTTTCCTCCCTCTTTTTTTTTGCTGGTATACAGCTCTCATTATGGTGGCTTCCTGGAGGTATGTACCATATTATCCAATCAGAGAACAGCTGATCATGTTGACTTTTGTGTTGGCCTTGTTGTGAATCCCAAATGTTGGAAAACTTCAAACTGAGCTGAATATCAACTTGGACTATTAAAAATGAAATTGTGAGTTGAATTTCTGAATTTGAGTGTACTATACTCAAAATCAAATAAAAGTATCAAAGTTAGATAAAACTGACATGTTTGGCTTTTTTAAATAGGCATCTCAACACAGAATAACCTGATCATTACTAGTGTCTTACAATGAGTGAAAACAGCCAGCTTTCAATACCAGAACCAATAATAACATTTGCAGTTTGTTTCAGATATCTCTTCATAATTACAAACATTTTGAAAAATTATTTTAAAAACCCCATTTATATGGAAGATCATCCTACAAAGTATTTCAATGATATGCACAAATAGCTCATTAATATGCATGAGCCTGGAAGTACCATAGATGTTGATGCATTGTGACAGTGTTATGAAGGATTTGACATTGTTTGGCTAACTACAGTATTTGATCTAGCCTTGTCTTATACTCCAGATTGACTTATCCGTGAATGAAGGAAAGAAAAATGCGAAAATTAGTCAATTTTGACTATACTCTACATTGCTTTTTCTCTGAAAAATATTGGTTGAAAACAGTCCAAAACTAGAAATTAAAACCAATACTGTTTGCCTAGGCTCTGCATATATTATGATACAACATTGGATTCATCCACTTGCTATGCTGATGTTGATATCATGTAACTTACCAAATCAACATTTTAGCATGTGTAAGACAATTATAGTCAACCCTCGTCCAACGCTGATTTTCTTATTCACACAAAAAATAAACACAAATAGTTATTTACAGAAAGTGGAAAATCTGAATATGTAAGGTCCACCAAACACGCTACAGCTGTAATATTAGGAAAAACCATTATAAGGGAATAATACTAAGTATTACTATTAATGAATTATTTTCATTATTTATTGTTTTACTATAGCAGTTTTTCCTAATATTATTGTTAAAGGTGCAGACAATGCACTTGGTTTGCGTCAACACAGTCAACATGTTGTTTGAAACAATCTGACATATGATGCCAGCTGGTACATTAAAGATACTCAAAACCCCCTTTCTTTCACTTTAATAATGATACTGGTGATGATAATAATGACTGTCCATTGTAACATGTTAAAGGTTTGGAAACAAGGAAAGGACTTTCCAGTGATGACAAATATATACCAGACATGTTTCACTCTGATATATAACTTAGTATCACTTTTTAAAACACTATTTTTCTATTATTATTATTATTGATGTTGTTGTTGTTGATCCCATGATCTCATCTCATACAGCCACCACATGCATGTAACTCTGCCTCAATTTTGCTTACACTGTTACCGTGTTGAGTTCAGTACAGTAGTGTCTATTGCTACTACCCTTCACAGACGGTATGGATCCAAACGTAAAACATCACCAAGTAGTCATGAAGTGAAGATAAGCCATAAGGTTATGAAAATAAGTGAGAACATTAAGATTCTGAATAAGTTGCATGGTGGAATGAGTGTAGCATCAGTTGGCTGTGAGTATCTTATAAATGAGTCTACCATACGTACCATTTGAAAAAGTGAAGAGAAAATACATGCAAGTGTTAAGACTTCTGCCTCTGTAAGTGTCAAGGTATCCCAAGTGCCCAGGAGGAATCCTTTTATGGAGAAAATGTTGAATGTGTGGATAAGTGAACAAGTGAACAAAAAAGGCTGTGTTGTTAATGGCTTAGCTATACGTGAGAAAGCTCTTAGTTTGTACAAACATGCGATCTCCAATAAAAGTGAGATGAGTACGAGTGATTTTCAGGCAAGCAAAGGCTGGTTTGCCAACTTTACACAATGCTTCAACTGGCATAACGTGAAGCTACAAGGTGAAGCCGGGTCAAACGATCACGAAGCAAATGCACGATTCAAATCTGAGTTCCTTGAATTTATTAAGGAAAAGGGATATGCTCCTGACCAAGTGTTCATTGCAGATGAGACAGGTCTCTTTTACAAGAAAATGGGCAACAGGACATACATCACCAAGGAGCAGAAGGTAGCACCTGGGTTCAAGGCCTTTACTGATAGGCTAACTTTGCTTTTCTGTGGGAATGCATCAGGTGATTTCAAGTGCAAGCCCTTGTTAGTACGTATACCAATCTGAAAACCCGCATGCATTAAAAGGCAAGAATAAGCAACATTTTCCTGTTGTTTGGTGATCAAATAAAGAGGCCTGGGAATGAGGAAGCTGTTCACCGACTGGTTGCAAAACAGTTTTGTGCATAAAGAATAACTGGAGAAGAACCTCCACTTTAAGGTTTTATTGGTTTTGGATAATGCCCCCAGCCATAACCCAGAAGCACTGCAATTCAGCCATCCTAATGTCGAGATAATGTTTCTACCTCTGAACACCACATCTATCCTGCAACCCAGCCATTCAAGTATTACTATACAAAAAAGATCTACCAACATGCAACCAAGCTATAAACTCTGGTGCTTTCAACAACTTAATGGAAGTTTCATACAACATCAAGGGCTGTATATTGATATCATCAAAATATCATGGGATGAGGTGAAAGAGTCTACCATAAATGCATACTGGCACCATCTTTGGCCTAAAGTCATGAACAATTTCAAGGGCTTTCCAACATTTGAGAAAGAGACTGCCAAAATAGTGAAACTCTCTAAAGAAATTGGAGGTGAGGGGTTTGATGATATGAGGGACAAAGAGGTGGATCAGCTGCTGGAATCCCATTACCAAGAGCCAATGAATGATGAGCTTGAAGCACTGATAGCCACCAGGGAAAGTGAGTGATGATGCTGAAGAGAAAGAATGTGCTAAACCTACACTAACAGCAAAGGCTGTGTCTGATTTTCTCTGCAAAGAGGATGAGCTGGCAGAAATAGCTATGGACATGGATCCCATAATGGAGAGAAGTCTTAAATTTAAAAGAGGATTTAATGACCTTATAGCACCCTACAGGGAAATCTTGAAAGATTTTCGGAGGAAAGCAAAACAACAGAAAATCACTGAGTTTATGAAGCCTAAAGCACCCACTTCAACTCCAGTTGATCCCAAACTGTCAACTTCTGCATCTTTTTCATTAGAGTTTGAGGCTGAATTTTCTGGTGATCTTGATGATCTATCAGCCCCAAGCAATTAATCCCTCAGCTTCCAAGTCTATCATCATTGTCATCACTATCATTGTAAGTCTTCATCATCATCATTCATAGGTGAGTTACAATAAAATAATATTTTCATTTAATATAATTTCATTTATCATACATGAATGTCATTATGTTTATAATTATATTATATCCTTATTTCATATACACTATAGGTAGGATTTTTCATTAGTGTGTGTATAAAAATCTACATATCTAAGTATTTATCGAGGACTTTATGCAGCAGTGTTACCATATCCCCATTAATCCCATAAGATATTAAGTTTGTCCAACGCAGATTTATCTAATGTACCATTCTCGAGGAATGTAACTCCCACGCTGAACGAAGGTTAACGGTATTTATTTAAAATTATGCTGTAATTTGTCAAAAGGCTATATAAAAAGCCAACATAGAGAATCCATAATCTTACAATTGGATAGATGTGTAAATGATATCACAGCTTGAAATAAGCAAATGTGAAAAGGCCATCAGATTGCCCTGTAAATGGGCCAGATTGAATTACTAGTGTCTAACAAAATAACCTTTTGATTGATGGGTTCTACCAGAGATACAACTTCAACAACAACATAACTGGTGAATATTTAAAATGGCAAGAGATGGTTTTCCTTACCTATATAATTTTTCTGATGTTTAATGGCTGTCAGTGAGAATGGCAATGTTGTAGAGAGAGGTTTGCACATTGCTGTATCATGCAGGCCAATAGATGGGATAGTGGTCAGTGTCCTAGTATAAGTTGGATTTAGTTACCATTATTGGAAATATCTACACGTTAGCAGGTATCAACACTGACCTATTGAGATGATGTCATACCAATCTCAGAGCCAACTCTGATCTGAAAATTCTCCAATAGGAATATGCAGTTACCAAACACTTCAGTTCTTATATGTCCATCTCTGGCATCATGCATGGATGGCCTCCATTTAATGCTTCTGGGCAAAAAAAGACCCTTTAAACTTCTTCTATATCTATTGTTCCACAGAAGATAATAAGATTAGTAAATCAAACAGAATTGTAGAATTAAGTAATCAGAGTCTACATATTGAAAATACTATTCTAGCCTTGGAGTCTTTATTTGAGTAAAGGATACTGATTTATGAGAGCGTTCAGCTTAGATCCACTAGAATGTTTCCAGGCTTAAGCATTTAGAATATGCTAAATAGTTTAAAATATTAGATCTTCCAGCTGTCTAGAATTACTGATTGCCATTGCATATTCCTGCCTACTGCCAAAGTAAATAAATTGTGTACTGCCATTAAAATCTATTTCCAAACTAAATTTTTTCACTTTATTTTATTTAAATACATTATATTTAAAAGGCTGAAGTAAATTTATTGATGTTTTTAATAAAATTGTACACATTCAGACTGATTCAGTTAGAATGCTTCTTTTAAAAGTCAAAATTCTGTTTGCATTGATTTAGCTATGTGAACAATCAGCTGTTTAAAATGAGATGAGTCTTATCTAAAAACAACAAATTGATAAGAGTATTTTTAAGCCTTTGTTTGAGTACCTTAAAAATTCACTTTATTTTGTACAGCATTTCACTAGTATTTATTTAAAGAGGGTAAACCTTAACTCAGTTTAAAAAATAAATTATGTATACATACTGTGTTCCCCATAAGCCATTTTGACATGGTGCAGTGTCATATATAAATTGATTATTTTTAAATTTGTGCCATATTTGGAATCTTGCACTATGTCTGGAATATTTGTATTGTTAACATTTTGTCGACTGAAGGCAAACAACAACCAATTACACACAGTTGGCTTTATGATAATCTACACTAATCCACATCAAACAGAGTATAAATTTTCATACACATCTTGCATGACACCACTCTACTCATAAAATCCAAAGTCTATATACATCATGAAGCAAAATTACAGCATCACCTATTTTTTTTCATGTCATCCTATTAAAAAAGAAAAAAGTGAGACTAAAGAAAGTGAGGAAAAGGAGAAAAGTTTGAGTTACCAGTGTCTTGTTTCAAAGAACACTACAATTTCTGCCAGCTCTTATCATTTGGGGGACTGACTTTAATCAGCCATAACTAAAAAAAATATAGTTCATTGCAGTACAAGGCAGATGAGGGCTTTCTTTTCAACATTTTATGCAAAAGAATTAGCATAAAAGAAGGGGATGTGGATGAAAACTGGCTAAGCAAGACCTGGCAGCACACTTAGTCAGCGATGCTCACTGTGGCAATCAACCTGGAGATTGACTGAAAACAGACTAAAACGGATGACAGTATCAAACAATCTGTGTACAAGTTCATCACGGTTCAGAGGTGAGCTTTTTTGACAGCATACCACTGTGTGTACTTCCTTATAAAGACAGAGATAGTCTGCATGACAAACTGAGGCTTGTTGTTAAACCTGGCAGTCGACATTAGACATATGTTTTTGAAAACCATTGAAGAAAAGTCAGAATACAAGTATCGATCGAAGATAACTGTGCAGGAAATGTTCATTTCATTTCAAGCTGCTGTACATAAGAAAATTTGAGAAAAAGGCATCCAGATATTTAGTGTATTGATAGATGAACAATCAACATTTCACTTCCAAACCAACTTATTGTGTGTGTGTGTGTGTGTCTCACAGTTATTTCAGTTATTGCATTATTTTTACTGATGGTACAATTGTACAATTGTGACATATTTGAATTTTTAGCTATGGTGAACACACGCACGCACACACACACACACACACACACACACACATTTAAATAGATGGTTGAGTTTGGTTTGGACGCTATTACTTTTCTGGATTCTTGCTAACTAAATTCTGTTTTTGACCAGAATTTTTAACTTGGGCTCTTCACACAATCTGTTTGTTTACTGCTAATTTACATTGTATACCATGGTAAGACTTTATATTCATTGTGAGTGGCTTATATGATCCAGAACAATAGGTTTTTGACTAAATAGGAGAACCACAAGCAAGAGAAAATGAAAGAAAATCTATACTATTGGATTGGAATAGAATTTAAAACTTTGGAAATCTGAAAAAAGAAAAATAGTTTATTACGATTTATTATTGTAAAAAAAATTTTTTAAAACAGACAGGGGAGATAATTTATCAGAAATGGAAATTACAGTATGAGGTAAGGTGATGATTCAGTTAAAATAAATTTAATGAAATTTTTAAGTAAAAACAACTGGAAATATAAAGAAAATTTGTTTTTTTTTAAAAAATAATTACTATGGATTTTTAAACTATAATTTTGTTTCAATTTATTTGCATTTATTGGTGTGGGATCATTCTGACTCATGTAGGAAATAATTTGATTAAATATCCTCCTTGTTACACTTTGGAGATGGCCATCTTATGTTTTAGAGCTCTTTTGAATTGAGAGTATCAGAATAAAGACACTAGAATTCAAGTTATTAGAAATAATGATTTAGTTATGAATTAAATTATTAATACATGTAAAGGCTGCTTTAAGTTTGAGATAGCAGTGTTAACTTTGAAGTAATAGGAAAGACTTTAACTCTTGCAAAAACTGGGATGATTAACAATATGCACAGATTGTTTTTTTGAAAAAACATTGGTGTTTACAATTATATTAAACACAAGGATTTGTTGGTACATGAAGACTCTGGTTTCAATCCAAGAGGCTTGGTAACAGTACTCACAGTTATTTGTAGCAGCTTTTATATTAAGCACCTGTTTCTAATATAAAAACAACAGAATGTATGGAAATTTATTGTTATACATAACTGTTTTTACATCAGTAATTTTCAAATATGACAAAGAAACAAATCTTGACGACTAGAAATTCTGATTTTAGTCACAAACTGCCTCAGTTTTGACTAAGAATTGAGCTGTTACAAGCTGAGGAAACACTTACATGATACCTGAAAAGAAAATACTCTGTGCCTCTCAGAGATAATTTTCTGAACTATACCACAGACTCTATATAAATAGATTTTAAAAAATGTTCTTAAGAAAACAAGTATATCTTAGGTGGTTTCTAACTATTCTTTTCTGGGGTTAGTCATTAGGTATAGAAGGCTGATATATATTCAGTGATAAAACAATAGGGAAGGGACATAAAATTTACGTCTTGTTACTGACTTCCAGTTTTGGATCTGGAAAACACTCGCACAGTGTCGTAAAATAATCTTGTTGTCTGTATTTATGTTCACTTATTTCTGAGTGAGCTTTTGTTGTTTTTTTTCCTGAAATTTACTAGTAGCTAAAAACCAGAATGGCAGCAGTCTGTCATAGCTTCTCTTGTCCAGCATGTAAATCATACCAGCTTCATATCATGCATTCCTTGATTTCATAGAAAAAGAAAACAAAATCCAGTGGCGGTAAACATGAAAATTATGAAACAAAAAAGCACTAAAATTTTGATGCAATATGTTTAATTCTTTTGTGGTATGTATTTGTTTATTGCCTGTTGTTTTTTCTTCCTCAAATTAATTTTTATTAAAACTTTCAGTTTAATATTAGCATTATCTATTTGAATGAGTGAAGAAACATCTTCTGGTTTATTCTATAGCCTAGTACTGGTGTTGCAATTAGTTTTATTGTCACAGAAGTTGGTTATGTGAAATCTTCCCCGGAGTTAAAAGTTGAGTTTCACTGGTAACTCATCCCTACTCTTTCAAAAGCATTAGATTGCTATATTGATAGCAATGAGGCAGGGGAGTTGTCAGTGTCCAATTTGTGCAATATTTCTATGACTGGTTAGAGTGAGCTTTGGATAGACCAATTTTGAATTGAGCAGGTTTTATCTAAATTTATAATCTTTCTCACTAATTGAACTACATCTATCTTTTCTTTTAAAAGAAGTCTTTATTATGTGACAAACTAATGCTTCTTACAAAGAAGTTCTTACACTGAATTACAGCAAATAGCCACTTTCTATTAAATAATGGCTTTACATATCAGCAAAGTTATTAGTTGTTTATCCAATATTGTTTATAATCATAGCTTGATCAAACCACTTAGACCTTAAGAAACAGTCTTATAACCAACACATCCTCATTTGACCCAGTTACCAAACACATCTGCTGGTTTTCTATTTTGTTTACAGAACTTGATAAAACCTTAGGTTTAACCTTGTCACTGATGGTGGTATGTGTAATATTTTTAATCAGTTTCTAACACTGAATTGCTTTACTTGAATGGAAATGATACAGAAATTGTGGTTTTGAAAGGCCTGTCTGCTACAGATGATCTGGCTATGGAATGGGTAGCCAGAAATCTCTAATAGACAGACTCAGAGAGCCAGATTGGATGGCAGAAGCTAGCATGTCTTGCCCCCCCTCAAAAAGGGGTTGATGTTTTGGAAAAACTTTGGAAAGGAGCCAAAGACAGAATGAAATACTTAGATGGTTCAAACAGAAAATCTGTTTTGAACACTGATCTTGGTTATCCAAATAGTTTATTAGTTGATTATAATGCTAAATATCTGTACTGGGTATATATAAAACTGGGCAATATAACAGATTTATCTGAACAAAAGATAATATAACTAATGCAACATTTGGTCTGACTGTGTTTGGAGACACTGTCTACTGGGAAAACTGGAGGATGAAGTCTATACACCAGGCTAGAAACTCACTGGAAAGAACAGAGTGGCCATCCAAGACAACATAGAGGGATTTATGGACATACAGGTGGTCTTTCCTATACAACTAACAACAACCAACCCTTGTGCTATTAGGGATGGAGGAGGAGGATGCACTCATCTGTCTTGCCAACTTCGCAGAATATAGATGTGTCCAATCTATTCTGACTTGAAACCAGTTTTCCCTTTCCATTTATGTCCATCTATGATGACCATCATCCCATCCTCATTGCCACTACAGTATCCCAGTCAGCACTGATTAAACTAAGTAAACAACATTTAAAAAGCACCATCTATGCCATGTTTTCTATTTTACCTAACCGCTCCTGATTCCCACGACTTACAATTCTATTAAAATCATGCCACCCTATCAAACTAAAGGCTTGGTTTCAGAAATGATTACTACAACTCCCAGTATTTTATTTCCTGGATAGTTAATGTAGAGAGAAGCCTGTTCTCTAAGTAACCAAAAGAACAGGTTTCTTCATTAGTTGCAAAGTTTCTGCCCTAAGTGTACCAGTAAAATTTATGTTGGTCTTTCTTTTGTTAGCTTGTAAAACTTGAATAATTTTATTACTAGCCATCACTTTTCTTAATTGGACTACATCTCTTATCTTCTGTAACTTACATTCCTTCCCAGTTCTAATGCTTTCTGCTTTCTTATCATTTTATTTCTGTAAATCACATTGATTCTATTCATGTTTTGGAAGCTTAACATTTGTTCTACCATACTAGAAGGCCATGAAATCTACTTGAACATAATCTGACTTGGTTGAAATGTTTTTGTTTACTTTCCAACTGCCAGGACCTCCTGGCATCTTTCCTAGTCTAATATTGACTAACTTGGGAACAGTGATGGAAATGGGAAGTTTTTCACCACAACGTGCAAGACTTCAAACTGATCATCTCTCAACTCTTCTGTTTATTAAGTTGGTGGGACCTCTGTCAAAATTTAACCCTGAAGAATATGTGAGGACATGGCTTCTTAGTGGCAGAAGGCGTGCTGAAGAAACGGTATGCAGAAAGAAAGAGGAAGCGACAGAAAAAAATGGAGATTATATACCATTATGGAACATTTTGTAATGTAAACTGGAGTGTAATTCACCTAATTGTTGCATTTGTTCATTAATAAATAAGCAGAAATTTTAGAAATGTAGATTGTACTTACATTTATATATTGGCTGATCATTGTACGCATATATTACGTATAGCTAGATTTGTAAAGTTGTAAAGTGTACACTATTATTATTCTCAATAAATTTATGAATAATCTGAAAAAAATTTTGTTTCCAAAATATATATTTGTTATACCTATCTTTATTTGACCAAGTTACTGATACAATGTGTATGTAATCATCATACCTAGTGCATATAGGCTCAAAATGGCCCTGAAATTTACCACATTACAAAAAGTTTCTCAAGGGGGGGGCTTATAGCGTCTACCCCCTTTCCTTCCCAACCTCAGCCGCACGGACCTTAGTGTACCCCTAGTTTCTAAAACCCATTTCCATCACTGCTTGGGAATGATCATGGAAGGACCTCATGGTTACATCCTGGAGAAACAAACACTTAATCTGTCTAGTCTAGTAGATATCTGTATGCTGTACCTATCATACTAATTATTATTATTATTATGTTCAGGACAGTGGCGGACTGGGTCTAAAAATATTGGTTGCCAGGAGACAAAGGGGGCCCACCAACAACTACAATGCTATCATTTAATTTTTATAACGAATAAATAAAATTTTCAAAAAATACATAAGTGGAAACAAAAAGGTGCAATTAAAATTTTTGCGAAAAAAATGTATATTTTCCACTAATTACAGTGTACATGCACTGTACATATTACTGGCAGTATACAGTAATACCAAATGTAAATACAGAATGTTATAATTGAATTTTTAAATAAATTTTTTGGTGGATGTATAGTATACTGTTATTTTGAAAATTTTTAACCAACCTGAAAATAAAGTCCAATAAATCTATAAATCAATTTCAATATTTTTAATGAAGACTTTTTACTGTCAAAGAGATAACTATGTTTTCTTATGAAAATCACGGCATTGCAGTCAATACCACATCTTCATACATATACATCATTTGTTTGTTTGCTCTTTATGAATGAGATTTCTTTCAAACAACTTGTACATATCATATTGTTTTTTATTAAACGTACATATGCCAAGAATTCTATCACCTCCACTTCGACTGCTCCAGCCCATCTAAAAATAAAGAATAAATTTACATGGTTTTGATTTCTTCTACTTTTAATATTTTACTTCCTTCTATTATTCTTCTTTCCCTACTCTTGTCATTACTCTTTTTATAAGGCCCTTATAAAATTTTCAAAATAACAGTATACTTCCAAAATAACAGTATATTATACATGTACCAATTTTTTAAAATTTTTAAATAATTGGTGGATATTTTTAAATAGTTTACTTGTTCTGCACACTTTACACATTAACAGATAGTTCAAAAGTGTATTACATGCAGTCCACTATATTAAGAGCAATTGTTTGAGTTCACTAGATGATTGTGCAAATCTATCAATAATTGCTTCTGCATCCAATTCATCTAACAATTCATTTTCAATGGATAGCATCATGTATGATTCCAAGTTCTCAGACAGCGAATTTCTTAACCTTGTCTTTATGATCTTTAGCTTTGAAAATGTTCTCTCACATTGGTCTTGGGAACTGATGGTATGCAGATGACTTTATAAAGTTCATAAAGGTTATCATATGCCTTGTCATGAAGTCTGTTGGATGCCAGAATTTTTAGTACACACAATGGGCAAGTGCTGCAAATTTTACAGTTGCTGCAACTGGAACCCATATTGTCACCATCATTAAGCAATAGCTTTAATACATAAAAAAAAAGTTTGAAGCAAAAGAAAACAATTCCAATTTTACTTGATCTTTGCTGATTTGTGGAAACAACTTAATAATACCTTCCAATGCTTCATCTTCAAGGCCATTCTCTGCAATAGTTATAAACTTTTCTGGGTCCAAGCAGGATAAATCTTTATACAACTGTTTGTGTTGTACAAAGCGTGATTCTAGTGACTGGACAATGCGATCCATTATTAGGTTAAACACGTTTACTGGAAAATCAGCTAGAGAATCTGAGGAATTTCTTTCATCATTAACAAGCTCATCTGCCATTCTTTTCTTCCTTTGTCTCTTAACTGGCAACACTGTTTCCAAAGCATCAAGTTCCAATGTTTGATTTTCATCCATATTCATCTGTGAAATCTTGTCATTACATTTATTTATGAATTCCAAAGCCTTGCTGTGAATGTTATCAAATGTTCTTGTCTGTTCCTTCAACTTTGTTGTAGCTGAATCTACTAAACTCCATGCAGTAAACATATCTAAACCACTTGTCTGTAGATAACTTGATAACGGGGCTGTAGTTTCAAATATATACAAGAAAGTAAATGCTGTCAGTATGGTTTCAAACTTTAAAAGACTTTGAAAACATTTGCTTCATGTTTTGTTTTTGCATCAAACTTGTCTGAATCTTGTATCATTGATAAGCATGTCAATAAATTTACAAAAGTACTGGCAGCGGCATCATCAAAATGTCCAAATATAGTTGTTGCTGCATTGGATTTTCCTGACCATCTGGTCTCACCAATTAGCTTTAATCATTTCATTTTTTCTTGTCCTAGATGTTTTCCAACAACTTATATCCATATAGCCATTCTCTTGTATGATGCTTCCACAAAAGTTGCTAAATTCTGGAGCAAATTGAAAAAAGAAACTGCAGGTACACAACATTTTGTTGTTTCAGTTATCACCAAATTCAAGACATGGGCATAGCACCATAATGAACATGTTGATCTGCCACATCAGCAATTTTACTTTGTAAACCATTATACTGCCCATGCTAGCTTTCAGTGCCATCTGTGCTATCAGATAAACATTTTTGGGGGTCAATTTTAAGATGCTGTAACGTTTCAGTCAATAGATCAAAAAGTCCCTGTCCTGTACCATCATTACTTGGCACAACTGAAAGTAGTCGCTCACAGATAACACCTTTAAGCACATACCGAATAATAATGTTAAACTGATCGATGGATGAATTATCTTATGTTGAATCAACCTGAATAGAATAATATTTTGCTTGAGAAACTTCATGACTAATTCTTTCTTGTATCATATTCTTCATAATTTGGATTAACATGTTAATAGTTGTTTTACTCAGGTATGTAACAAGTCCACCACAGCCTTTACTTTGAGCCTTTCCTTGTTGTTCTAATCTTTTGATTCTTTGTCCAGACTTGTTTTGCACTGCAGAAATGTGAGCTGCCATAATAGTGTCATATTTTGCCATCAACTGCACTGTAGCTAAAAAATTGCCATGATTCAGAACCTCATTATCAAGAGTGTAGGCTGATTCATTTCTGTGACCTCGAAAAGGAATGCTTGCTTGCTTAACATCTATATGATGTCTATAATCCTCATGACAATACTTCTCTGCTTCAATACTTCTTTCCTTTTAATTAGTGATACTGCAAAAAAATTATCTAAGGTGCCATCATTAACCACACTGATATATTGCTGAGCATTTCTGACATGTGTTGTCGATTCGTGTAAAGCCAAGCTCCGGCTAATACGCCTGTAGTCACTAAAGCCATGTACAAAGGGTGATGGATTACAAGTGTTGGGAGACTCAAAGGCTAAGCAGTATGAACAATATAAGCACTTATTTTCTTTGTTATATGTTAGCCATTTTCTTGGGACTGAGTCATTCATAATTTTCCTCTCATACAAATGAGCATCAAATGGCAGATCATCAAGTGGCTGAAATGGATGTTCAGCAAAAAACTGTTTCAGATTTGCTCGTGATGTATATTGGAAGATTCCAGTAGTTGATCTTTCATTTTCTTGTGTAGGTTCATTTACAGGATGTGCTTCAGAAACCAAGTCATTTATGCCTGAAGGAATATCTGATTCCCTGTCACTAGTTGAAGCTATGTGCTCAGATGTTGCAACTACAGGCAGTACAGAGCCAGAAGAAGTACTGGGCCTGGGTTGATTAGTAAAGGATGCACTTGTATTTGTCTCTACATTCAAAGTAACTCTTCCCTGTTCTTGCAACTCACATGTCACTGCATCATCACCATGAGTATTGTTTCTTGCTTCTTGATTATTTGCTGCAGAACTGGACATTGATGTGGATGGTGGTTGTGGTATTATAAAATCTGTAATAGACCTGCATCGCTTGGCTGATTCCTGCCTTTCTGCTTCTTGTCACTCTTTGCGTTTCAGTGATCCAGATTTATGCTTTTTCTTTTCCATGCTGGTAGGGGTAATATTCCTGAAATTAAAAGTTAAAACTTAATTAAAAATACCCCACATTGGGAAAAATTAACATATACAATTTTTTATATATAGTTACTAATACATTACTAAGATTACGAGGATAAATATACTAGGATTATATATTTTTAAAATAATATTTTAATTACTGTTTAACCATGTTGGTTGAATGGTTGATATAACTTAAAACCAGACAAATAGTATTATTCACCCTCTCAACCTTATATTATCATTTTTTATGCAAGAGATATCAAAAAACAAAATTTGGAACATTATCTCCTTAGACTTTTTTCTTCAAGAAATGACTTGACAATGAGCAATAATTCTTAAAACCAAATATTTTAACCCTTTAGTGTCTGCATTATTTCTGCTCTATATACCTTTGATATCCTGGTACAGAAGGAGGTTAAAGCAAACACTACTTACATCGGTTTCTCTTCGCCTGTCATACTGGTATACGTATTTCTGTCAAATCCGTGTTGGATATGATCCAATTGAACCTAAAAATTTCAACTCCTCAATTTATGATTCCTAGGACTCAGATCCTGTAGTCAAAAATGTTCCCATAAAGCCACTGTAAAACAATCTCCCTCAATTGTATTTGGATTGAATAAATAAGATTTCGGCATAAATCCTTCAAAATTCTTGTAATTCCCGAAAAGAATCACAAAGCCCACAGCTGAGAAACTGTAACTCACTGGTTCCCCCGAAATTCCGACGGTACAAAATGTCGGTCCAGTCTTCGTAAGGATCCTTGTGCGCAAAATTGTGCTCGCCTAAATCCGGATAGTCACCCACCCAGTAAAAATCACCTGTCCAGAAATTTCTATTTTCTGGAAAGTATGGTTTGTAGTCCTGAAAGCTGTAAATTGTCCATAAAAATTAAAAAGTTCATTTCAGCCACGCCAAAACTGAACTACTTCTCTCTCAGAATTTTTGTCACACGGTTCGGTTCTCAGAAACTGAAATTTATAGATGTTACGGGAAATTTGAGAAATCGAAAATTTTGAAAAATTCCCAAAAGCCCTGTAGTTTTCGAAAATTACTGCAGGAATTTTCTAAAATCCAATCTGACATCATTAACACACACATTATTGCCAAGAATTCATAACTCTTGTTCCAAAGTTTGGAGTTTTCTCTTGCAACCTCGCCATAATCATTCTAAACCATTTCTCTCTCAAGTTGTTTGCTATGAGACTCAGAAAATTTGTTTTCAAATCAATATTTAGAGTTTTTACTTTTACTATTATGTCTTATTACTGAAAAGTAGTTTTTCATCATGCTGCATACGAATTGCCAAGGCGTCTGACACAGGGTGTACAGAGTACAAATTACGTTTCTACTAAGGGGGGCCAAGCTGACAACCTGGCCAGTCCGCCACTGGTTCAGGATACTTAAACCAAATGTACATGTACCTCAAATATCCAGAGCGATTGCAGCAGCTCCTTGCTATGATGAACATATCTTTTATCACGATTAATAAGTTACTGTCTGATAGTAGCTACATTTCTAGTTTTAACATCTTATCAGGGAAGAGTGAAAAACTGGGTCATTTTAAGATGGTGAGAATAAAAGAGTCTTGACTATGGCGGCATGGCTTTCAAAGTATGCATCTTTGCACACACCACATATATTTCTTTAATCATTAGTAATTGGCCTATTAAGATCCAGTTGAAACCACTGGTTAGCAGGATATTATTTTCAGGTTACCATTCTAATTTAAATTAGTTTTGAGATGGATCACCCATGATTTATTTTCTAAGTTAGAATTATTATGCTTTCATTGTCAGTGAAGTAATATATGTAAATTAGGCCTTACATTGTGTTTTCTTTGTCAACAAAAGTTCTCTTACCCATCCACTATTGAAACGTAGTAGCTTTTCTCTGTGGTGAATCTCCTGCAGGTAGGCTACATTTCGGTTAATCAGCTAAGAACATGTCAAAGTTTGATTTGATGGAGATAAGTTTCAGTAACTTATGCATAATCATTATTCCAAAGTATCAAAAAAATTTTTATATGTAACAAATATTTGAAAAGGTAGGCCTTAACCAGGTACCTACTTCCATAGTGCCCAAAAGCATCACTTAAGTGAACTCAGAAAAATTTTTCTTCAGCATTTTGCAACTAGTGAGGAATAAAGCAGTCTTTACTACCTTGGAAAAGTATTAGGTGAAATAGGATAATACCTGTGGGTTTATGGCTCCCTTCTCAACTTAGCAAGAGTTTTTTTAACATGCTTGTTGAAACCTTATGTGTCATTACTGGGAAGTCCTCTGCCAATACAAACCACAGCAGAAGGTTTTGTTATGACATTCATTTGCAAGGCCTGAATTTGGTATGAACATCCATCTACTTTTCAATGACTTGCCTTAGAATTAGTCTGGTGATTACTTACTTCACTGACCTTTGTCTAGACGAAAAAAAAAAAAAGACCTGACATTGTTTTATATTTAAACAGAACCACAATTTTTACAGTTTCTCCAGGTGACCAAGGTGGTTTCTCTAGTTGCTTATTACTGACTGAAGTTTTGCCAACAGTTACCATGTTCACATGCATGTGCTAAAAAAAACTTTAGCCATTGTTAATTATAATCACTTAAAAGGTCTTGAAAATGATACCTAAGTGGATAACATTTTTATCATCGTGTGATGTCGTTGCAAAAGGTCATTCATGACAAACTTGGAATGTATTTTTTTTTTAGATTATATTTTTAATCTGCTTATTCTCACACACACACACACCACACACACACACACACACCACACACACACACACAATGATAAAATACAAGTAAAATTCTGAAAATGTTTACACACACAATGATTTATGAATTTTTTTTAAATAATGTAAAGCCATTTTATAGAATAGTTAAAAATAATTATGATTATCATGTAGAATTGCTTAGTATAACAGTAAAAATCATAAATAAATTTTATAATTTAAAACAGTTGACAAGTGAAATTATAATATTTATACTCTTTTTTTTTTACCTGTTTACATGGTTACTTCCCTTGTCAAAAAGTTGAAATTTAAAAAAAAATAGACATGAGTAAATGTTATATTGTAAAATTTTAAATTTCAGGTTTTGTCATATTATAATTTTTCAATTTCTTATTTGAGCAACATGGAATATTTAAATAAAATAACCAACCATTTAAAGCATTTTTTACTAAAATTTTTCCACTTTTTGTTTGTAAGAATATGAAGTATCATTGAATTAGGAGTGGTGGCAGATTTGTAAGAATTTCTAATCTTTTAATTATTTAGACAATTTAGCTACATCACTATTATTCTTCTGCTGCAGGTCAGCTCAGAAACAGATTTTGTTCTGGACACAAGTGGAAAGTTTATTCAATATGACACCCTCAAGAGTGATCCAACTTACATGCACATGGAAAGTAATCCACCACAACAGAACCAAGAAGAAAGTCCACGGAGTAGTCCTGTATCCATGGCATCTACATCTTTGGGTAAGACTAGCGTTTTTTTTGTGAAGCTAATTCTTTTATTCTTCACTGGTGAAAACATATATTTGGAAATTCACTTTAAACAGTTATTTCTACTACTACTAATAATAAAATAATATTTTATGATCTCTTACAAAGGAAATAATGATGATAATTATTTAGAAAAGCCAGCTTTACTTAGTCAAATGTCTTAGATGTTTCCATGGGTTTTAAAGGTTAAGCAGTATCCAAATTCTCCTCTCCTCCTTTGGATTTTATCTATTGGAGGGAAAAGAAAAATCATTAACTAAGTGGTGTCTTCTGGGAACTCAAGAGAAAATTTAAAAAGGATAGATTACCTTAATTCTAGAGTCAAAGGATTTTGATTAAATACCTGACATTGTCAGGTTTATTTTTTCTTTAAAAACTGTTTGTTTTTAATGTTAATTGATATTTATGATAGTTGAGCTCCTTTACGCAGAGAACATGTTACATCCACATACTAGAATTTTAAGAATGTATGACATGAAGAGTTGACTACTGCACATGTGCAGTTACCTGGCTTCAGCAGATAGTTTTTCTCTTTTAGTAATTCCCTCCCTTCTTGTTTCGGGAAGAACGTAATCATGATTCATTACATAATTTCAAAATAAACATTGGGGGTGGAAATAAGTTACATATACAGGTATAATACCTCTGGCAATGAAGTGGATATGTTCACGAAATCCACTTTGTTTTCAGAAATTTCGGTGTCAGAGGTTGTTTAACATGAGACAAATGGGGATAGGGTCCAGTCCTTCATTATTCTGTATTTTGCATACTATACAAGCCCAATAAATATAACATTAGTAGATACATTCAGTAAAACAGAAAAAAAACAAACAATTACATTCACCAGTGGCTTGCCGTAGCTTGCATCACTATGTTTGCCACTTTTGCCAACCTTTGTTCTGATTTGGCAACAGTGGATGAGTGTTGCTAATTGTGTGGTAGCTGTCAGGATCTTGGTTTGATGGGCCTGGCTCTGGTTCCTGTAATTATTGAACAGAGGACTTCTTTTTGATGAATGCTTCAAGTGTTGACTCTCTTACCTTCTTCCTCCTTTTAAAATCTCACAATAGCAGATCTCTTTGAACACTGCTTTCTTGACAGCACTGCTGCATTGCCAGTTTGAGTCATTATTTGAGAAGGCCTCCATTGCATCCATAATCTTTGCAATATTTTCAAACAAAAATTTTGTAGTTAACACTTTTTCTGGCACCTCATCGGCAACTGAGTCTTGTTCGTCTCTCATCAGCTGTTCCTGTTATGTTAGTTCTTGCAAATCTTCATTGGTAAGTACCTCCTCATGAGAGTCGAGAAGCTCTTGCACATCATCAACATCTGCTTCATCCTTACCTCTCTTAACATCATCTTTAATTGCTAACATCTTGGTCTCAAAGCAAGCAAAGTCACTGACATCTGCCCACAGCTTACACCACACTCCATTCATGCATTTGCTTGCCACCTCTTGCCAGGCATCTCTGATGTTATCAATCACTTTCATTATGTTATGAGATTTCCAAAAATCTTTAATTATCCATTACACTGCTCCTCATGCAAGTTAATTTATCTTAGCAATTGGTACACCTGCTGTTTTAACTGAAGCTTTTATACCGTCTGCTCAGTTTAAGATAGTTTTCAGTGTGGACTAAGCCATACCTAGCAAGTCAGCCAAATGCACTTCTCCCCCGCCTCAATTTGTTGTTTTGCCTGAATTTTTACATCCAGCAAGATAGATGACCGCTTCTTTTTAGGTACACATGCATCACTACCACTTGATGGCCACTTGGCTGGCATAGGGGTAACTAATAATGAATATTTGCAAGTGGTGCATTTTGTTCTGATTGGTTGAAATCAAAACAAAAGACTATGGTGATGTGTTCTTGCTGGATTCCATTAGTTTCTTTGTTTTTTTTAATTTTAAGCAAAAACAAACAATGGAGAAAAACGGACTTCAATAATAAAGAAGCTTTTTAGGAATATTAATGTTTCAAGTAAATAAATGAGTAAATGCCAAATGTGATTCTGTAAACATGCAACTGTATAATTATACATAAGTCATGCATATGTACATTGCAGTTGTACATACATAAATCATAGTATGCACAATACGTACAATTGTACACAAATTTTCATCAGTAAATATTTGAAAATTATTTCTTTTTATGTTGAATCTCTGATTACATAAGGAAAATTAGTTCTCAAGAGCTTAATTTAGTTTATGGTCTGGATTTTATTGGATCTTCATGGAAAAATAAATATTTTTATAGCTATTTTTTAATTATATAACCGTTTCCTGTATTCACTGATAAGTTGTTCTTTAGAAAGTCAATCTAATAAATATTTTCAAGTGTTTGTAACTTTTTCACAGCCGAACTGTAGCACCCAGGGCCCCCAAATTTTGGATGTATGTACTTCAGAATCTGGACAAGGTTTTAATCTACTCCATGTAGGCCTAAAGCCATTTTTTCATGCAGTGTTGGATGCTTCAGCTAGTATTAGCATATTTGATGTACTTAAAATTATACCTGCCAGAATATAATGAGCTCCCTTGAAGCATAGATGGTTTGTATTATGGAATGCATGTACAGAGTTTAAAAAAATAACAGAAAAAAAATTAATATCTAGCTGCTTTTCTACATGCTTCATGAAGGGTTAGGACATATTGTTGCATTGATGGAATGAGAATTTGTTTAAATAACATGGTCCAAATTTTACCAAAGTTCAGTCAATTTTTCCTTTAAATCTGTCAACCAGTTGGTGATCAAGGTGTTCCCAGACATGTTTAGTCAGATTCATGGGAGGGCTCTTAGATGTCCAGAGAATAAATAACCTGTAGCCTCTTTTGTCTTTTTCATAGGCTGGTGATTTTGGAGATGTGATAAGAGTCATAATCTTTTGCAGCAGATGTCCTTGTTGGAAAGGTGGCTTAAGATGATTATTGAAGATGGATATCTATGCAATAAAAATCAGATAACCCTTGATGACCTGTTTCATCTTTTTAGCAACTGAAAGCTCTTCCCACACCATTACACTAAGCTATTGTGTTGCACAGTAGGCTGCAAGCAGGCTTTCTAAAGTGCTTGAATGCTGCAAATCATGTTACATCTGCTTCCTTAAGCAGAAGTTTTTGCCAAGTTATATGTCAGTTGTAGATGGCGTTATGGTGCAGTAGGTAGCAAGTTTGCTCATCAATCCTTGTGCCACGGGTTTGATCCCCAGTGGGGTCAGAAGTATGTGCTGCTAATGAGGGCCAAAATGTCTGAAACAGCTGTATAGCCCTCCTCTGGGCACTGACATTCACCTTGACTCTCAACCTGGAAAGGGATGAGCTCTGCCAGGTTGTAAAATGCCCTAGACACACCTCTCAAGGTGCCCCAACGACCTATAAGTTATGGGACAAGTGAAGTGAAGTGATATGTCAGTTGCAGCCATTTTATGCAAATAATGTTGAACTGTACATCATGACACATTTACAACATTGGCAATATCTACAAGCTTTGTGCATGGATTGGTCTTCTTCACCCAGTAAACAAAGAGATTTTGGTTAATTTTGTAGCCATTGATGATACTCCTGGTCAACAGGTTTCTGCTCTTTAATATGCCTAATGAAAGTTTATCTGTACTGTGTCATTTTCAAGTCAAAGTTTCTGTTATCTGCTGCTCACATTGACCAATCTGATTGTCCAATAATATGACCTCGTATAAATGGTGATTCCAGCACTAACTGTATGTGGCATTTTCAGCATTCTACCATCTTTGTGCTATTTACAGTCTAAGCACATGGCCTTGTGGGTAACATGGCTTTTCCATTATTTTAATGGATGTTCATTTTATTCTGCCAAGGTTCTGTAATTTTAAATGGCTTTATCTGTACAGTATATGGCTAAACTTTCTCAAAAAGATGTTGCATTTTCAGTTCATGGTTCCTTTATGTATTAAATATTATTTGTCCAGATATTTCCTGTTTATTTTTTCATAAATGGCACTGATACCAGTTTATCTTAAGCTTGCACTATGCATCATTATTTGTGATGATGGTAGGGAAGATTTAAATTCTGTATTTATTACACATTTCACTTTTGATATAAAATAATATGTAATAAATTAAGATATTATGGCAGTGGAGAGGCATGAGTGAGGCGTGCAATTGAAATGATTGATTTTGATAAGGTGTTAACAACAGGTGGGAATAGTGGAAGTTGAGACAAAATAGGACTTCTGTGTAATTTTTAGCTAGATGCAAATGCAGCACACTATTTACACACAATGTTTTTAAAAATATATTTAAGTTATATTAAATAACTAAAAATTGCTTAGGAGATGTACAAAATATGATACATACATAATGTATATCACCTCTAGGCAATAACATAAACATCTAAACAAAAAAATACACTATTTTGACTGTTTTTATTTTGGTTGATTTTTAAACATTCCCCCTTTCATTCAAGGTAAAGTCTTCAAGCGTTAGTTCGTGTTTGTGTTAATCTAATTGTTTTGCTCTCGCTCTTCTAACTGCCACTACTACAGTTATTTTATGTTTAGTTATCCAATGATAAACGTTTAATGCATTCCCTTTTCTGATGTCATTTATATGCAGTGTCACAGAACAGATAAAGGAATGACTTCTTCAATTTTGAAGATTTGGTGAGTTAATTCTAAGACCAGCCAAGAGAGGATAGCTAGTGATAATATTCACATCTTTAAGAATTCGTCTCAACTGTTTTTATTATTTTTTTAGCATAACAACAATATCAAAAATGTATTATCTTTACAAACATGTAATGTTAAACAGATTAACATTATGTTAGTATCCAGTCAGGGATTTAAAGGAAAAACAATAAAACAAAATGGTATTAAGCAAAAGTGTAATTAAGCACACACACACACACACACGTGTGCACAAATGCAACTTTTCAAACTAAACGTTATCCATCCCGATTATAGGAAAATGTTTTGGAAAAGAAGAATTTTAAATGATTGGAATAAATTTCCAGTAATAGTTGTTGATAGTGTTGGTGTAAACAACTTAGAAATCAAATTAATGGGCAGGGATTTGAGGACTATAATAAGCCCATGATTACCTTTTGTCTCTATGTAGCAAGTGAATGTTATAAGAATTACAGTGATTAAAAGATGGCAATGTATTTTCTGAAATTAATGTCCTTTTTTTAGCTTCAGAGGTTGAATTGGGATATGGGATACAAAGAGCAGAGTCATGTGAGAGTGTGGCTTCTGATTCATCGGTTCTAGAAATGCAACCAGACATGCCAAGAATAGGCCAAATGGAGTTTGCCATTGAATACGACAGGTCTGTAGATTGAGTACATCCATCTTCTATCACTTATTAGTTCCACAAGATTTACTATTTTCCTCTAAATATCTTTATTTATAGCAACATGATTTATTTTAATTTTGTGGATGGTGTTGACTAATTTACCATTATCATCCAGAATGTCTCGAAGCCTTATAAGGATAAAACAGAAGATTTTCAAAATAAAAAGTGAAATTTTGAAATATTGATAGGGTGTAGTGGCCGGGTCATCCAGACATAGATATTGATTTGATTTTGTAAGTTTAAGGTCTGTTTGATTTATTATTCATTTTGACGTTTACCATGTTGATTTTGGGTAGGATTTCATAATTACTAGTTCGTTTTAGTTTAGGTTACATTCAAATGAAAATAAAACCTAACAGCATACTTAAAATGGTTAGAAACAGAAAGAATGCCTATTGTTTTCAATGTTTAACACTACTGGAAGTGTTGCTCAAACAAGGTTTAAAATAAGCCTAACTCCGGATTAGCTTTTTTTCTCATTATCCTTAAAGAAAAAAATGACAAACTTAAAATTTTTTCCATAATTTTTTGTGGCATAAATATTTCATTTCCAGAAAGATAACTAAAGAAAACTAATATTTTGTGAAAAAAATGTATTGTAAATATATTTTTTTTAAATGTTGTAATAGTTTTAAATTATTTATGTATTAGGTTAATCATCAACCATGTAGGCAGGACAGAATTTAATATTTAAATTTTAATGTAGGTATATATATATATATATATATATGTGTGTGTGTGTATATTTGATTAGAGTTAGATTTTGTAAAGAAATGTCATCTGTCATTTTCATAGCTCATTTTGATCTACACATTGCATATCTACATGTTTCATGATAAGCAAAAAGAAAGTTGTTGTAGTGTTTATGTTAGAAACAAGTAACCGAAACTTGTTGTTAGACCTTTTGCTAACTTTTGTTCAATCCAGATGGTTACTATTATTACTTGCCATTGTGGATTGCCTCACCTGATACTAATCTGACAACAGGGGTTTATTTGTGGTAAACATTTAAAAAGAATGTGGAACATTCTTCTCAGATCCTCTCCCAATTAGCCATTCTTATTCACCTAAGTAATTGATCATTTCACTTAGAAACCAGCCCCACTAATAAACAAAATACCGAGTATTCATTGTTGGGAGTTACAATGTTAAAATGAATTTTTATCAAAATAAAGAAAATTAAGCATGTCTTAATATTCATAGGACCTCTGAATTAAAATTACTTAATACAGTAATTCCTTGTGAAGATGCACCTGTAAAGTAATAAAACAAAAAATATCACTTTAACAAACAAAATATATAATGATAAATCAAAAACAAAACAGATACTTCAGTCTTGCCTTAGTTATGGTGTATGTACCCTTAAAATATAAAAAAAAAAAACAATTATTTTGGTTTTGCAATAATTTTGGCCCAGAACTGTATTTCTAACATTGTCAGGAAAGACATTTGCTTGAGAAATAAAGATGCTGATCTAGAGATTATAAGATCATCATCTGTTCTAAATTCAGAATTTTAAAGTTTCCATTTATGAAATTGTTCTTTCTTAAATATTTTTGTTTGTTTTATTTAAATTTTTTTATTGTTTAGGGAGGTATCAGAGTTAGTCCTGAGCATTATTCAAGCTAAAGATCTTGAGCCGAATCAATACACAGGAACTCTGGATTCTTACATTCGCGGGATGCTGCAGCCAGACTCAGAAGCTAAGTTCCAGACAAAGGCATAGTGTCATATGTCATACTTACATTGCTTTTTTTAAAAATTCTTTGCTATTTTGATATATTAACCCCCCCTATCCCAAATTATAAAAGGAAATTAACCAGTTTTGTACTCCATAGTAAAGTTTGTTATATTGCCTACTGCACTGTACATATATGCTAAATATTCTGGAAAAATTTTGGCTGATTTTGATGACTAGAAAAAGAATATTAGTCTTCTCTGGTACAGTTGTACTGAATTAATTCTCTTTCCCAAAATTTGCTTAAAAGTAAAACATTACTTATTTGGTCACTTTACTGGTGATTTTAAGTAAATAAATACCCAGTACATACTATAAACTTTTAAATGAATCGAAGTAATTTGAACTATTGTTTTGTGTATCTGTATCAGCATGTATAGTGGGTCTGTTATCATATCACTTGTTACTTATACTACAATATTCTTTAAAATAAAATGTGAGAGGAAACTTTGAAAAGTGGACTGGATTAGTTTGTAAAAAAGAAAGGTTTACATTGCTGAGCATAACCAGATGTAATTTTAGCAGTGATTATTCACTAGCTTTTAATCACTGCATCACAGTGTAGTCTGTTCTCTGGGTTTCTTATATTAGAATATTTATTACAGCTGTTATCTGCTTTGAGATTTAGCTGCTCTGTGGAAAATGGAGATGGCCTCCACAGCTTTTTTAAAATGTAAATGGATTTTTCTGGTGAAATATTTTAACATTCTTTAGATACGATGGAAAACCAAAGCTTTAAACCTATAACTTTGTAAATGTGAAGCCCTAGTAGATTAGACTTGTCTTAGGTAAGAAAAAGTATACAGTAATTTGCAGACATTTATGTTTTCACCTTGGTTTTAGGTCCAGAAGAACACCATGGACCCAGTGTTTAAGGAACGCTTCCTGTTTAATGTGGAGTTTGCAGAACTTGAACGGAAACTCATCCAGTTCCAGGTGTTTTCAGTTGACAAATATGCCAGACACAAAGTGATTGGTGAGACTGAAATACGGGTGGGTGACATCGATCTGAGGCAGCCAATCAAGATGTGGCTTAACTTAAGGGATCTCGATGAGGTATGTTTGTTGTTTTGGGCTCCTGAAGGTAGAAGTGAACAAGATCTTCATCAGGTCTGCAGATTTTTAACTACGGTGAAAATATCTTTGTGAAAATATATTTTAAAAAATTATCTTTTTAGGTAAAAATGGCCAGGTTAGTAAAGTGACCATCCAAATCGTGTTTTTGTAGCACTAACTGAATAAAATTCAGTTCTTTCCAAAAAATTATGAGGTAAAGATACATCAGTTGAGATTTGACATAAATAAAGACACCCAAGTTCAAAAGAACACTTACTTAATCTGGAACCATACATAGCAATGGAAAAATGCAAGTGCTGTAAATACTCTGTGAATCAACTGCATTTGTTGCATTATACAAGACAGCAGTATACGCATGGATGAGTGAGGTCAGCACAGAATCTGTATTATGGAATCCAAAGAAGTGGGTTTATAGGGACGCACTGTCAGGGATTAATCAAAGATAGCCACATGTGGTTTATTGAATTAATGACTAGTGATTGATTGGCCAGGCCATGGCAGAGTTGTGATGCTTTTAGATCTTTGTCTTGCATGTGGTATGGGAAATAGGCACCATATTTCACAAAAATACTGCTCTTTTTGGATAAATGACCATTTACATAAGACAGGCAGGAATTTCTTTCAGAGAAAGCTGATGTATTAGGAAAAAGTTATAGTTCCTTTGCAAACCACCAGCTATGATCATTTAGTGGCCTAAACTGACCTACACCATGACAGACAGGCCACTATATTTTGTTGTGTCTTGCAAATGGTTCAGTGGAAATTTTTGTGCTAGATATCACCACACCCATACATAACCACTGCCTGAGAACTGTGAAAATCTGGACTCATCAAAGCGATGGTTTCCAAAACGTAGAAGGGTATGGTAGCATTGACATTTTCCATTGCAGTTGATGACTGACATTGCATGCGGTGAGAAGTGTCTTACTGTGAAGATTTGCTGGTTCTCATAGACACCTACACATGTTCTGCCACATTGATTGTTGCGGGGTTGCTTTCCATACTTCTCTTTACAGCACAAAGTGTACATGCTCTTTAGTAAAGCATAGTTTTGATCTGTCTAATCTAGCCTTTGGAAAGTTTAAAAATGAACAGTAATCTGGAACAGATATATCTAAATGATGTTCTTATGTATAGGTGGATATGCAATGTTTTTTTTGTGGTAACAAAATACTTCAGAGTTATTACAGGGATAATCAGAAAATGCGCACCATTCAAAATAATACTGTGTGCTTTGTTTAAGTGCAATTTTGTTGTTTCCAATCCTCTTATCTGGAATACTAGAAACTATGGCCAGCACAAAAGTACTTGGTGCATTCCAACTTTAGCCAACCTAATAAACCCGCTGAAAGTCTCTTCTAGGATTCTTCACTTAGATGTGGAAGGAAACTGGTATTCCAGGAGGAAACCCATACTGTCAGCTGGTAAAGAAGAATGAAAGGAACCCATCCCATTTTCTGCAAAAATCAAACTCAGTTCCTTGACTTTGGCAATCTAGCAGAGCTCACAATAAATGCTGGATAATTTATTTAAAATAATGGTAATTAAATAATTTAGGTCAATATTGTCATGGATCTTTACTCTCTTTTTTTTTGTTGAGAAATTCAAGAAACTGTTTATTTGAGCTTCTTGAAAATTGTCTTTAAAAAACCAAAAAAATATTTTTAGAAGCTTTGCTGATTATTGGAAATTTGTTACTAGTTCCTTTTCACAAGATGCTTAATAATCTGTAATAAGCTTATATTATTTTAAAAGATTGCATTTTGGAGTGGGTTGTTTAGGTGTGCAGCCCACATTGAGCAAAGGGTATGGATGTTGCTCAGTGGGATTGTTAGCACGGTAGACAGTCTCAGTTATGGAGACAGACCTAAGAACTTTCCATTGCCTGGTTTGACCTCCAGATGGTTTTGTGGAATTATGATTGAAGTTTATATTTTTATATTTCTGGAAAATAATTCATAAAAATAGACATATTCTTTAATACCAGTAGCCTACCATATATCATTAATGGTCATAAGAAGTTTTTTTTTTCATTTGGATGTTAGGAAAAGGGCTTGTTTTATTTCTAGTATGTGGTTAAAATGCTTTGCCAACAAAAGTCAGCAGAAGCTAAATATTCTGAAAAGTACTCTATATGAGAGCAGAAAGTTAATGGTAATGTATTACCTATATAAATTAGATGGTTTGTTTGTGCATTTCTTACCTTAACCACCTTGATTTCAGAACTAATTAGAGAATGTTTCAGCAGTTTTTTCCTAGTGCTATCATCAAGGTGTAGTACTGAGAAACAACAACAATGTTTTGGTTTGCAAAGATGTTAGCTTTCAGTAAATGTTTGCAATATGCATTTCCACTAGTAGATGCTACACTGGTTCAGTTGGATAGCATAAAAGACATCAGAGGTCTTGGTAACCAATAGGTCTGAGTTCAAGACTAACTTTAACCACTTATAATATCCAGAAAAGAAATGCCTACTGCAGACATCCAGTGCAAATTAAAACTATTACATGTAAAAAAAAGCCATCCTTACAACTACAACCTGATGATGATGATTGGGAAAGATTGTTGTTGAAATGTTGTTCCACTAACAAGGTGATGGAAAATGCCCAAAGTAGTTGTCTAGTAAATTTCCATATATATCAATCAGATATTCACAGATAAAGATTTTTTTTTAAGATTAAGAGGGTCCTTGCATTAGTGCTGCATAAAACATTTATTTAGTTTATTTTTTACTACTTTAAATGTAAATTTATAAAGAGTTATTTCCCTTATCTTCCCAATATTGTTTAGGGTTTCTAGAGTTAACGGATCCCAATTACCAGACTTGAAAATTGCTTCCAAGTCTAGTGCTAGAATATATACATGTTTATTTTTCAGTTTATTTCAGCAATTTTGAAATCATACTTAATTAAGAATTTGGTTAATAAAATAAATAAGTTTTCATTTTACTAATTTATTAGTGCAGATTATAAATGACAGTAAGGATGAAACTGTGTTTTTTGTTACGATTAGCATCAGTGAGCTCTGCCATTTTTTTCAAAATTGTGGCATTCGTCCTCATTAGAATATAATCTGTTTTCCATTCTATCCGCATTTATCATCTTCTGATATTCATGCCTGTAGATATGTACATTAGCGGTTGGAGGATGTTGCAAAATATATGAATCCTCAAAGCTATTTATCTTTGTTTTTTGTGAACATTATTGATTCCAGGAACCAGCTGCTATTCACCCAGCTCTCTTCCAATGTGAGGAGGAGGTAGCATTAATGGATGCCTTTCTTGTAAAGTTCCATTCATTCTAAGCTGTTTACAATTAGACATCCCTTCAACTATTTTATTTTATAGCTCCTAAAAACCATTCAGAGGAGGAAAAAAATAGACATTTAGGAACAAAAACTCTACCATCTTTGTCAAACCAGTAATTGAATCTACACAGAATGCCTTTTTTTTTTTTGAGAAGTCACTAGTGAAGAACCAGTTATCTTAACACATAGCTATGGACTCAACAATAAAGTAATCTGTCAAGGAGGATATTTCTCCAAAAGGTTTTGACTTATCAAAGTTTGAAAAGAATCTCTAATTATTTACAAGTATGGACTTACTCTTTAAGGCATATGCTGTATCTGTACTAATAAATGTATTGTGATTGAAATTTGGGTTATTTCATGTGAGTAAGTGAAAACAAGTAAAGATGAACCAAATAGGAAGCTGAGAAAACTTCAATGTGGACAGAGAGAGAAAAAAAAGAAGAAACTCCATCTCAAAAAGATTGAATTTATCAGTGATATCCATACAAATTATTAAATTATTGTGAAAAAGACTGCTAGCGGTGACTGAATTCTGGGTAATAATTCTTTGGTGCTATTTTGGTCTAAACTGTGTTTAGATTTTTACAGAACATTTTGCCTCAACAGTACAAATCATTTTGATTGGTATCATTTTAACTGCACTTTTTAGTGCAGTTTTTATATTGTATATTAAATTCATTGGAATAATTTTTCTTAAATTTATGTGCTGATGACATCTGGTGCCAAGCTATTACAATCAGAAGTTTACCGAACAAAGTAATTTTCATTCACAGAAAGATTGCAGATGAAAAAACCATTAATGTATGTTGGAACATTTGTAATTCCTCCTACATGTCAACTTAAATTTGACACTGGTATATTTTCTTACACATCTTGACAGCACTACAAAAGACCTTCATTTACATTCAAGCTGGTAAATACCTTATAAAGGCAACATTTCTTTATCTCATCCATTGAAGATGAAGTATAGATGACATTTTGTTCAGTTTACCTCTTTGTAAAAGCATTTATTTTGACAGCAGCTTTTATGTTTTCTTTTAAAACTGGAACAAATTCCCTTTATTGTAAAGCTTGGATTATAAAACATTTCAATTACATTTCCCAGATATTAGTGATTGGTCTGAAAATGGCATTAATTTCTACAACTGATCAATAGAGTTAATGACTGGAGAGAGTGTTCCTCAAATTTTGCTTTAATATATTACATCACAAGTATCATAACTGCTATCAATCATAGTGACAAATTGATTTTTAATCAGTGTGGCTGATAAAAAATATTTTTTTAGTATTCAGAAAAAAAATAGAGGGAGGGATGTCTTGTAGTTTGTTTACTGGCAACTTACTCAGTCTTGCAAAATAGATGTTTGAAATTTCTCTGGAAATTGAGTTTTCACTGAAATTGTAGTCAGTTTTATTATAGCAGTAAGACAGAAGTAGAATAAATGTATATCCTGTTTTTGTATTATTACTTTGACAAAGTTGCATACAAAGTCAGTGAAAGCTGAGCTATCTCCATAACTTGTGGTGTTTTGTTAAAGATTATTCTCATATTATGCAACACTGAGAAAGTCTCAAGAACCTATTCAGCAAAAGCTTAGCATTTTGTTCCTAGTTAAAATTCAAACTTTTGACTAGTTATAATATTACAATAATTGTGCTTCTAAAATCAATTTTGGTAAATTATAATTCAAAATTTGTTCTGTTACTTTTCATTGCTCAAATAATTCTTTTTTTTTATTTTCAGTATAAGATATTTTCTTTATTGTTATTTTTCTATTTAGCGACACACAGAATATGGTGATATTATGTTTTCCCTGAGTTATCTCCCAACTGCAGAACGGCTAACAATAGTTGTGGTAAAGGCACGGAACCTCAAGTGGACCGATAGTAAAGATAATGGTGGTAAGGGGAGATACTATTTTGTCAAAGAAACCCACTGAGATCGACACTACTATCAATGAGACACACTTAAATAATCACCTGTAGTAATCTTTCTGAGCTAGTGGCTTAGATGCAGCTTATTGGTATTTAAAATACAATTCTTTAAAAAGCTATTTTATTTATTTTTTTTAATCCATAAATACAGTTTTCATAAAACATGGCTATTTCTGTGATGAGCATAATTACTTGCTGCCTTAAAAAAAAGGTTTATTTCACTCATAGTTCTCTTTCTATTATTATTTACTGACAAAGAAAACTGGCAACCTATGAATTTGTAATGCTTACTGTATCTAGACTTAGGGTGCAGATAAACAATCTGAACATCAAAATATTCTTTAAAAATTCAGTTGAAATTATTGTTTTAAACTAAAGCTGACCTTCAGTAGATAAACCATTCCTGACTAATGGAAAAGTTGCTAATGTTAATTGAAACAACACCATCTTTACAGAATCAGTATGTAAAGTCATTCAGTTCTTAGCACTGAAGATAGTGCACCATTGAGCAACTATACTAGGTACAGAGCTTGCTTATTACCATGATAGGATCTGGGGTTTCTACTTTCTGAATCAATAGGCAGAACATTTTGTTTATTGCCAAAGAGGGAAAACTTTTCTGCTTGTCAGTGTTAATCACATTAGTAGAATCAATTCACATTTAGTCTTCTAAGCAGAATTTACAATCTCATTTAGTTATTTTTTACTTTGTTAGTATAATTTCAAAAACAGCCAGCATCAGTTTTATTCACAACAAATATATAATATTTATTGCATTGTTTTTCTGTCTTTTACATATACTAATATCATAATTCTTAACAAATAATGCATAAAGTATTGATTGCTGTTATGGTCAATGTTTATTAATATCAGTTTGGATAAAACAAGTGTTATTACACACTGAAAGAATACAGATACAAATGGTAATATGATGACAAAGTCAGTGGGTGATCTAACCTATTGGATGCTGTTGCAGCTGTTATTCTTCACTGAGGTGCTGGCACTGAAAGGTGATGAAAAGCCAGGTGGGATTGCATGTGGACAGGCAAAGGAGAGAGTGGATTGATGCAGTCTGATTCAATGGTGAAGGATATTTGTTCAACAGGGTGGCTGGCTGTTGCAAACCCAACTATTTCTAGTCTTTGACTCTCAGACAGTTGGAGTTTGGTGACTGCAGACTGAAACTGGAACTGTTTTTTCACATGTAGCTGTTGCACTTCACTCTTCATGCTATTGCCACATAATGGTCAGTTCCACATCTGCATGGCCCAGAACTATTCAAACAGCAGGCACCTCCACTTCATTCCTCTTACCCAAACAATTTCCACACTGTTGCACAATCGTCACCTCCCAGGTCATTGACACCACCAATGCACAATTTTAAATCAAATCCTTGGTGCCGGAGCAAACAGTGCATATGCGTATTTACAGTACTTAGAAGAAAATTAAGAGCCAAGAAATACATCTTGTAAATTTTTTATGACAGTTGAAAAAACTTGTTTTTTTTTTTATATTCCAGATCCTTTTGTCAAAGTTTATCTTCTTCAAAATGGCAGAAAAATCAGCAAAAAGCGTACGACAGTGAAACGTGGAGAAAGGAACCCAATCTTTAATGAAGCCATGATTTTTTCTGTTCCTGCTGCAGCACTTCCAGTATGTGGTTCTCTACATTTTTTTCAGACTAGAAAACATGAGATATCTTCCTTCACTTACTCATCAGTATTTCTATTACCTGGTTTTCACTCTTTCTTGAAGCACTAAACATGTTCAAGCTGATTTCTTGTGAGATTTAATTCTGTAGAACATTTATTTTTTTAAAATTTATTGCAAATTTTTAAATTATCTGTTTGATGGATAAAAAGACCACACATGAATTGTTGATTTCTGGGGATTTATAGCCATTTACCTTCAGTTCCACGTTTAGACTATAACAACTTTCTCATCTACTCAGTCTTGTGTGTTTTGTTAATTATTAGTGACTGGCATAATTTAAAAAGAAAAAGAAGTTTTATTTAGGAAAGATAACTCTCTGATGATTTGATATTTTCTATTCTGACTCTGGTCTGTTTTGTTTCTAGACTGTTCAGCTTCGTATAACCGTTGCTGAATTCCTTCCAGACAGTCGCACTCCATCTCTTGGTCATGTGATTGTAGGAGCAAGTACATCTGGAACAGAACTGTCTCACTGGAACCAGATGATGACATCACTAAGGAAGCCGGTTGCCATGTGGCATAACCTACGCAAATAATGTCACTTGCAATATTATTAAAAGGAAGTTAATTTTACTTGTCCATTTTCAGGATGATTTGAAAACATTCCATGTTGTCCAGAACAAAACCAAAAGCAGAATCCTGAGCTGTCAATGTATCAGACACAAACAGCTAACATGGCAGAATAAAAAAAAACAGAATTTACAGGTCTCAGAGTTTGTTACTCTGTTCACCATTTTACTGTTAGCAGTTTTCATCAGAGTTGGGGACATGTTTCCAGTGCAGGACACACAATTATGAGAAAAGGAAACAAAAAAATAACTAAAAAGCATGTATTTAAAATTTTTCAAAGTTGTGAATTTGTAGCTGTATATATGTGGTGTATTGTATTTTTTTAAGGTATCTCATCATTTTAAAAAAAAACTAGATGAAACCAACTAATTAATTTGTACATTTTTTCTCCAGATATCTTCAGTTTTTACAGAGTTGTAATGTTTTCCAGCTTTAGCAGAGATTTTGGATTTTGATCTCAAATTCCACCATTGCAATATCTGTTTGCAGATTTTTATTATTTCCTTAGAATGTTAGAATGAATTATCTATCTATTTACCTTTTTTATAGTAAGTTGGCTATTGTTGTATGCAATGATTCACTGATATATCTGGGTTAAATATTTAATAATACAGATTATTGCATTTTCAGTATGATATGTTAATCATAGTCATACTTGGCTCTACTTAGAAATCTAAAGTAAAATTACTATTATGAAGGTTGCATTTTCAATATGGTGGAGCAGAAATGAAATCTTAATCGTATTTAGTGTCATTGAACAAAAACAGTAGTATTTTGTAACATTATTATGACTGATGAATTAACCTATCTGCCTTAATGAAAAAGATGATACTTGCCCTTAAATCATCCTTGTTGTTTATCAAAGGTTTTTATTTTGATCAAATACCATGATATCAGAAATGGTAGTCAGGCATTCCAATTTAATAAAAGCAAAGCTAGTGACCATAAAGTTACTTCTTTCAGTTGGCTGCAGCACACATTAACAGAAGTAAATGCATATACACAGGGGATTGTGGGTAATGCATTCCCAAGGTTTGCAGATTTTTCCATATGACATGATGCCAAAGTGACTATATCAATTTTATGAATGTTTCTTCTGAAATTGGTGTGTAACTGTAACAGAAAAAACAGTAAAAGATCGGGTTACCAACATCAGTTTATTTAAAATATCTTATTAACGTTTTGTTGGACTTATTTGTCCTGGGGGTCCATGATATATGCTGACATTCTCAGGAATGGTTTCCACATGACTTAACACATGACACACAGCTGCATGCAAGTGACTACTGTGGATGGCAAGAATGAACCACTGACTGTTCATGAACACTTTTATGACGAACATTGAATGCCATAGAAACTCTTCCCTTGTGCTGTGTGATCTTGGAGAGAAACTCCATTTACAGGCTCACTGGCACATCAAACAACCTTATAAGCTTATACAAAGAGGTGATGTCACATAATAAAAGTGCTGCTCCCCTAATGGCAAGATCTGCAAACTATGACAATGCATTCCCCCATGACACCCTCTGTCTGTACACTTCTGTTAATGAGTATTACAGTTGTTTTGGCTGCAGGAAGTAACTTTGTTTTTAAATATACAGGTAATCAATTTTAAAATTTAATGCTTAAAATATTTCATTTACGTAAGCCTGACTGTTGAAGGCGACAGCAGTAATGCGTTGTTTGTCGCTTGGTTAGGATCTGTAATGCCAATTGTGCAGTATTCTTGGACCTTTTGAATAAACATTTAATATTCCACTGTAAAAATATGGCAGATTTACAAAATATTAAGATTATTTTTGAAATATCCATGTATATAAAATAGTATACTAATGGAAAATAGTGTTTTAAGTTAATCTACTTGTAATTACTATTGATGAAAGTATTACTGAAAATAAAAATTTTGCTATTACTCAAAGGTGCATGATAGGACCTGGCATATCTACTTTTATTGTCAATTATAATTTCTTTGGTCTTATTGAAGAATTTTGTTTTAGGAAAGTGTTTGTAAATATTAGTTGAGACTTCTTTATAGTATTTTCCATTATTACTCTTTTTTTTGGCATAATCTGCTTTAAATACATCATCTGTCCCTTACATAATTCAGGCATAGTCAGCCTTCCCAAAAAATTACTCAGCACAAAAGTGTTTGTATATTTTCAAACTTCTAGCATAGTTTGACTGTTGCGACTGCATAGCCAGGCCAGTTCATGGTCCAGATTATGGATGCAGGCACTCATAATTAATTCAGCAAGAGTAGGAGGCTAGGTCCCTACTAGATGATTGATTGAGCAAATAAAAGCAGTACATATGTGGTTCTATTGATTACTTTCTGTGATCATGACACAGCCACTTTCACTTGCAGCAAAAGTCCTATTAAAAAACAAGTTGTTTTTTTCCTTTGCGAACCAAGGTGTCTAACTACAAAAACAACAACAAATTCAGCCTTTTGTCATAATTTTCTGTTAATGGCCGCAGTGGTTAAAACTGATTTTATTTAATCATTCTATGGAATCATCTTTAATATTATTGGAGTTTTCTGATTTTATAGTTAGATACTGTTTAAATAATGCACTAATCATTAACTTATTGGTGTAGATGTAAGAAATAAGTATTTATCCCCTCCAAAATCCAGTCAATTTGAAACTTTTCTATTTTTATTTTAATGGTCAGTTATTAAAATATTTCATGTTTACTTTTTTATGTTTGGATTATCTTAAAAGCTATTGGTGCTATTTCCTCCTACAGTAATATATATATATGATTTTTTCTCTCTCTTATTGATTAAAGAAAGTATGCCCAGAGGGAAAAAATAATAATTTGTTTTCTTATCAGCATTTAAATGCTGTGTGCATGCAATTTGTTTTCCCTTCGATTAAGAAGTACATATTTATTACTGAAGATAAACAGATTTAAATAGGAGATGGACCATGTCATGTGCTTTGACAGTAGTTCTTTAAAAATGGCAGGCTCCATCTTTACTTATTTGTGTGATTTCTGTTTTACTGCAGCCACTGTGGCAATTCCTGGCAGTAATAAAATAGGTACACAGTCTTGCGGGGCACTTTGGTGCATTTGGAAAGATTTCTGTTTCATAGGTCACAAGTTTTAAAGGTGGCAGTATCCTTTAGACACGGTTGTTTCATCCATTTTTTAGCTGCTGACTTAGGAATTTTAGAAATACTGTGGCACCCAGCTAAAAATTTTTTAAAGGCATTCTCTTGATTGTTATAGCAATTTTGTATGTCGTGTGTACAAACATAGTGACCATCCAAGAGTTTTAATATAATTCAAATTAAAGAAACAGTTTTTTTATAAAATAAGAGTTTATTAAGAGAATTTGCTTATGTATGTTACTGATTAGTTAATATCAGGAAGGCATCAAAAAAATTTTTTTGTTGTTGCCATTTAGCAAAGCATCTTAATTTGTTTTGCATAAGATGACGACCTTTATCTGCAGTACATCAGGGTGTGTGAACTGCAGGGATTCTCTTCATGGATGTGCCACAGAGAATGGTCTAGGAGTTGTCACATTATTTATATGGTTTTTTGCAGAAAGGAACTATAAAGTGATGAATTACACTCATTAATAAAGCATATCTTCCAGCAATACAATGTTTACCTTAACGTTAATCGGCTTCATTTCCTTATTTAAACAAAAAATGACCCGTATGTTTTGTGAAGCTTCAAAGGCTCTGATTTGCAGAAGAAATGACCAGCAAAAAGACGTTATGGATGAATGTAATATTGTTATAAAACTATCTACTGTTTTTTTTTTTTTTTAAACTGTTTTAAGTGGTTATATTTGAAGGGATTCCAAAGAAAAGGAATGTTTGCGATTGGGGTGTTTTGGTTTTGACTGTAAAGGAGTCACCCATGGTTGAATAAAAATGGGGTTTCTAGTAGGGATACACAGTCTATCAAATATGAAGATTTTAAATGACCAAAGTAGTCTTACAGTCAGGGAAAGAAAAAGCTATTGTCTGTTATTTTTGTGGCATTTGTCAGGAATTCTTGTGCATGGAAAGATTTGAGAGAATTTTGATTGTAAATCACCCCAGCAAGGAATTAACGAGATAGCCTGTAAACAACATATAAGTAAAGCATAATTCAGAACAAGTGAAAACAAACATTTAACCAGATATTTATTTATTGAAACTTTCTTGGCCCACAGGTAACTTTAAAAAAAAAATTATTTATTATTCATTACAAAACAAACAAAACCATGCTATTATGTAGTTGGCATCAGACTAGGCCTTTGTCTGTATGTCTGTGCATGAGAGAGAAAGAGGCGGGGAAGAAGCATTCTCTCTCTCTACTATTAGCTAATTCATCAATCATTTCACTTTTCATTAACCCCAGGATGTTTTCATGCTATAAAAAATTTTGAGCTTGAATTAATCTTTGACAAGATACCAGAATACTTTATATTGTGTTTATCTAGAATGTATCAGCACAATGAAAATAATAGGGCCTTTATTAAAGAAGCCAATCTCTTTGCCAGTACAAATCAAATGATCAGTTTACATACCTACAGTAGAACATTAATAGTTAGGAGACAAATGCCCATCGTGGCTCATGCAAAGGTCTCCGGCGAAAATCACTGGCCATCATAAAAACTCCTAAATTGATTAATACTGTCTCTATGAACTATACTTGCTGGTAATTTTATTCTTTTAATAAAAAAAATATTTTCTGATATCTAGCCATGCCAGAATCTGAGCTAAGTTGTAATTGGTTCCTAGTATTAGTAACTATGGTACTTTTGCAGTTAACTTGAAACATTTCTGGTGGAAAATTTTCGATCTAATCAGATGAGCATTTCATCTGAGTTATGCTTGTCAGATTTTGTTACATTATATTTCATAAGCTCAGTATTTATCATCGTGAGAGTTCCTTGAAAATGATAACAAATTATTGGAAGACTTATTTTTAATTTGCTGTAAGTTGTAGCAGATGTAGCTCCATTGCTATTGTTGTTCTTTTTTCTAGACATTAAAACATGGCTGGTTAATTTCTGAAGCTGCCCAAGGGAGCAAATTCAAAAAATCTAAAAAGATCTCTGTTGGATTAACAACTTCTCTTTTTGCTTATGACAACCAATGCCACCTGGTGGCTGTAAAATAATATCAAAATTGCAACTTTGTTAATTGAAAGTACATAACAAGAACATGAATAAGGAGCCACATTGCTCCAAAAGTGATGTGAAGTTGTTGCAATCCTTAGCAGAGTGCAGTCAATACCATGACAGTTTCTGCAGTGATGCAATGGTAAAGTGTCTGCACGAGTTGTATGTACATGTGATCTCAAATTAACAATTATCTGAGTCATCAATGCAGCAATTAACACCAATTATGTTACTTAACCACAAAGATTCTTAAATGGTTTGAAGCTGTCTAAATTACAAAAAAAAAGGTACATCGAGGTTTTTTGTACAAATAAATTATGAATCTGAACATCTTGACTCCAGTTGATCCAACTAAACCATCTTACAGTTTTTCCCTTTGGCAGCATCAGTAAGTAAATTGTTAAAACTGTGTAATGTATATAAAAAATAACAATCTATTTAAGACAGTTAATAGTATTGTGTATTCAGTGTTTTTGAAAAAAAAAGTTACAAAAAATATTGTGAATTATCTAATTAAGTTTATTTGTTGACCAAAATTGTCCTCTATTTACTTGATACCAGTAAGAATGTTAACCTAAAACATTGGCCTTATTGTACTATTTTTTTTCCAGATCCCAGATATGGTTAATAATAGTTTAAAATAAAAATTTGTTGATGTTTATTTATGCATAATCTTTTTTCTTAATTCATGGACTCCATTGCAAGTCTTCCAATGTGGGGAATTGCCATCTTGTTCCTTCATACAGATAAATCTCTCATTTAGTTATTGGAAATTTTCCACTTGTAATATGCGATATATCTCAATGAAAAGAGTAAAATGTAAAAAAAAATACATTATGGATTAGTGCATGGTGCATTTGGGATAAAACCCAACAAAGTACAATTGTCCCCCAGTATTCGTGGGGGTTATGTTCCTAGAGCACCCACAAAGAGCGAAAAACCGCGAATATTGGACGTGGTCCATAAAAATGCCTATAAATGCCTATAAACATCAAAATATAACGTAAAATATAAGTAAATATATAATAATAATTTAATAAAAAATACAACACTCAGCGAAACACTCGAGATAGCTACACGCAGTAAACTAGGATGATGCTGGGCTGCATCTGCCTGAGACAGCGCCTCATGGGCAGCAGCAAGGAGAAATGAATAACGCTCTCGGATTGGCTACTTTCAAACCTCCAGCCAATAGCGTTTATTTTATATTCATATTTTGCTGAATTTACGTTAGTATTTATATTACAAAATTAGTAAATTATATTGTTATTAATAATTTAGCATTAAAAAGCGTGAAAAAATATATATTGCCACGAAAAAAGCCATAAAAAAATTGCAGAAGATATTTGTGATTCTGCAAATATGCGGGGGTTTCCATGAACAATTATTAGTTAGGTTCTAAGGAAAATTCCGCGAATGCTGAACCGTGATTACACTGGGGTCGACTATGCCATTACAGGTCTATCTAGCTAGTACCTTGCTTTTTCTCGTACTTCTGTATCATTTTGCTCTCACTTCTCATTAGTAGAGTTCTACCTGATTTATCCCTGTTGAAGTCTGCAGGGACAGGAATGGGAACAGTTCTGTGCAGACTCAATGAGATACCAAGTGACCATTGTACCACATGTAGTAGATGAAAAAACTAAGTCACACTATAATTTCCAATGATGTGGAGCAGGAAGCAGATTGTAAAGACAGTAGTGGGTTTCTTTGTCAGAAGAGTCTTTGGTGTACAACCTCTAAGACAGACAGTGTTGTTGTACAACAAAGATTACCAGACTTCCAAATTTGTTGTTTTTATTTGTCAAATTGCTAAAATAGATGAATTTGTATAACTTTATATATTAAATACTCTAAATTTTAAGAAAAAACAAGTAAGAAACCAACAGTGAGAGGAGACCTTTCCTTTATAGTTCTAACTAGACGTGTCATGCGAAATGTTTATTTGGCATTTTTGACAAAATTTTAAAAATATGTGAGATTTAAGCTGTTTCATTCATCTGAAACTAACTACTGATTTCTTGACATTAAATAACAGAAAATGCTTATAGTGAGAATGAGCACTAAAAAAAGGGTAATAAATTAGATCAAGTAGATAACTGGATTAAACAGAGCGATAGCTTTGTGCATCTACTTCAAAGCCTAAAAATTAGTTTGAAAAAAAAATATGTTCTGTATGATTCAGCATTACAGGAAAACTAAAATCAGTATGTTTGCCAGTCTGTTGATTGGATAACTACCTACTATAACTAAGGACCCAACTTTGAATCTTGCTTAGGACCAGCTTGGTTTGGTGTATTTTTCTGCTGTGCTTCTCCAGCCAGCTATGAGAGGTTTCCATTAAGAAGCTCTAGTTCACTTAGAAATGAAGTATCTTAGTAGGGACTTCCTGACATAGTAGTTATAGAAGCGCCACATCTGCTAGCCTCTAAGGATGATCATGGGGCATCACATTGGTAAATGTTGGATTCTAAGGTGACTCCTCCAAATGCGTAATGCTTTACCGAAAGTAGGCAGCCGTAAAATTTACAAATTCTTTTTTAACTTTTTTTGTTTATTTTAACTAAGGAGAAAAGTCTTCATTCTTCATCCTGTTTTGGCTCAAAATATATTCCTGAAGATTATTTTAAATGAAGTTAATCAAGTGATGGTACCTATTTGTAACATTTTGTTAGATGTATGGCTTTAAATGATAAATTACTAAATAATGATAAGCAATAATGAATTAAACAATTTTGGTAAATAGGAATGTAAACAAACCCAAGAATGCTTGACCATAGCTTTCTTTTTCAAGGGTTGCTTTTATCAACTGATAAGAATAGAAACATGAACAGTTAATCAAAGGAATAAGCTTGTCTACATACAAGCTTTCGAAACAACATTGCCCAGTAACTGTCCCTTCTATAGATAAGTAGTGCCAAAAGCCAAATAAAGTTTCAACATTTGTCTTCATAGTTTAACTTTAGTGGTGGTTGAAATTATAGCATCTTAAATAATTAATACTATTTTTTGTTTAGTTATAGCGACCAATGCAATGTTTAAGCATTTGATTTGTCACATCTTTTGATCAAAACAATATTGCAGTGTGCATTTACTGAAGTTTATCACTTAAATACTCCATAGTTGCATTTCATAAGAAATTACTACACTAAAGATGTTTAGCTCAGAGACACTCTGAATACCAGAACTCTTTAATTGGCATTATACTAAAAATAATTTCCACATTGTAACACAATGAACATCTGATATTTTTAAGGTGATGTAATAACTTTGGCACCAATGCAGCTATTTATATTTAAAAAAAAACAAAAAACCATAATTCTGATTTGAAGTTTTAGAATTCATGCTGGTAAAAACATTGGTTGGAACGATGCCAGCTAAGCCAGCTATGTGGAATGTTCAAGTGCCAGACAAACAACAGATGAAACTCAATAATCAAATTAACCAAACTCTCCTCTCCTTTGAAACAAATTCTGGAATGATCAGCTTTCAAATGATTTTCATGCAGCTATAATTACAAGGGGGAGAAAGTATTAATATACAGCTATTTTAGTACCATGTATAATAGTTTATTTGGTAGTGGTTTTGTTTTTGGTACTTCATATCTGTTGCATCATACACCCACCAATTTTTAAATTGGAGACAATTCTGGTGGGAGAGTCTAGTGTCACAATTGTCCACTGGTGAAAACAAGTAGAAGCCCACCCCAGAAGGGGCTGAAACAAACCAAGCAAACCCTTAATGGGGACTTGCCCTTAGCATTGGGACACCAGCTGCTTTATTTCAGATCAACAGTAAGGCAATTTAGCATTAGATATTATTCATGCCTCTTTTTTTTTTTAAATTGTTAACCATTTACCTACCACAATAAAGAGGGAGATAACTAGACACTGAACCAAACAATTCGAAAGTTTTTCATCCATGACAAAGCTCATTACTTTCAACATTATCTCTTGCATAACTTTTAAAATAAGTTAAAAGTTGACATCTATGATTTATTAAAATTTTTTTTAATGCAGTCTGGTCAGATTTTGTAACATGTTATACGAGGTCTGTCGAAAAAGTATCCGACTGGGAAGTAACGACGTTAGGGAGGCAAAAGTGAGCATAGTGGGAGCCGCATGCCTTCGTGCGCATGCGTGGTTTTTGGCGGGCTCGCTGGACGGGTCAGTCGCTGTCAGGCAGCCATCGTGTGAGGTGCTGTACCATTTACTCGTCACGTTTTCATTTCGCCCGTGATGACGGAACGTGTGGAGCAACGATCTTGCACCAAGTTTCGCCAAAAGCTTGGAGATACCCAAGCAGAAACAATTCGCAAAATTCAACAGACTTTTGGTGACAATGCCATGGGTGTTACCCAAATTAAAGAATGGTTGGTACAACAGGTTCAAAGATGGCCGCACACCGGTGGGGGAAGGGACCAGCTTTCCGGGAGGGGGCCGTCAACAAGCCGCAGTGCAGTTGTCGTCGAGAAAGTGCAGACCTTGATAATGGAGGATCGTCGTTTGACGGTGCGGGAAATTGGTGACGAGGTTGGGATTGGTAAAGATTCTGCACATGCAATTTTAAAGGAGGATTTGGGCTCGCGGAGAGTGGCAGTGAAATTTGTGCCAAAGCTGCTTTCTCAGGAACAACAACTTCGTCTTGAGGTTGCGCAGGACCTGCTGGATACTGCCAACAGGGATCCTGAGTTCCAGAATACCGTGATAACTGGAGATGAGACGTGGGTGTACTGGTACGACCCGGAAACCAAAGCTCAGTCATCACAGTGGAAGCACCCAACGTCGCCAAGGTCCAGAGAAAAATCAAGGTGATGCTGACTGTTTTCTTCGACTACCGAGGCATTGTGCATCACGAATACGCACCAGAAGGACAAACAGTTACAAAGGAGTCCTATCAGGAAGTCCTCTGATGTCTTCGTGATGCAGTTCGGCGCAAGAGACCAGATCTGTGGGCCTCGCAAAACTGGCAGCTGCATCATGACAGCGCCCCGGCTCATTTGTCGCAGCTGATCCAAAGTTTCATGGCAAAGAAAGGCATTTCCCTCATTCGCCAGGCTCCCTACTCTCCAGGCACGGCTCCTTCTGACTTCTGGTTGTTCCCAAAATTGAAGATGCCACTGAAAGGCTCCCGCTTTGAGAGCCGAGAGGACATCATGGAGAATGCGACAGCGGAGCTGAGAGCCATTCCGGAAGAAGCATTCCAGACGTGCTTCGAACAGTGGAAGGATCGCTGGGCTAAGTGTGTGGAGGCACAAGGGGCCTACTTCGAAGGGGATTAGCAGTTGGACCCCACCAAGTACGTAGTTTTTTTTTTCTCAGCCTAAGGACGGATACTTTTTCGACAGATCTCGTATGTTATATATAACTGCAAAATTGCAATGAAAACTGCACAGCAGAATGATATCACTAATACCACAAGCGCTGGTCGTCTTTTACCTCGCTTGTCAGGAAGTAAATCTAAATAGTTTAATTTTTTTTTCAATTTGTTACTGCAGCCCTTTGTAACTGTTTTATATGCATACAGATTTTTTTCCCAAACATTCTGGAAAACACTATGATATAACAGAAGTTTGAAAACATGAGCTCACATCTTTATAGCCAAAACATTTAGATGCTTATGATCAAGATGTTTAACTCTTTAACTATAGTCCTTACTGTCTCAGTAGCATGACAGGCTGCCAATAAATAGAATTCTTTTGGTACCATAACTACCAAATAAGATTAACTGAACAATGTGTTGTCCAATATTAACCCTAATACCAGTTAAATTTTTTTTTTAAAAGATAAGTTTTTAATAAAAATTTGGAATATTCCAGATTCAGTGCAGCTGAAGTTGAAAACATGGTAATTAAATGCCCTGGTATGTCATAAGGTTCATCAGCTTCTTTCATCGGAAGCATTGATTCAATAACCCTATTTGTTTTGTATTAATTCTATTCTAATAACTCCCAAGAATAAAACAAGATTAACAACTAGTAAGTCAAGACTGTTAACAGGCACAATTATCACCAGATCGTTGTCAGTGTTGCCATGACAATTTAAATTGTCATGCCAATAAATTATTGATCGGGGAAATATCTGCCATAAAGCTCTGTTGTCCATGACTTTCCAAAGGCCTGGAAGTAATTTCCTTTCTGCCAGAATCTGGTATATAGACTGAAGCCCATAACCACCATGAGGGCATCTATCAAATTGTGCAAAACGTGAAGACTCCCAAAACTTTATAGATTTATCAATAGCAAGCTATGCACAGCTGATTCTTAAGAGAATTCAGAAGTATGGTAATGTCTGTATTTATAACACCTTAAGTGAATGCATCAAAACTAAATATCAGTATTAAAATGACCATAAGGATTAAAAGGCACACCATTAATTAAAAAAATTTACATCAGGTGCAAAGTGAGCCAGTGGATATACATCCAATTTAAGTTCACAGCAACTTTTTTTTTTTTTTTTTAGCTCCCTTGAAGTCTAATTTAGGTGCCTCAGGTTTAATGTCAATATTGGAACTTATGATCAGTTTATTCAAAATCAAATCAAATCTCCAAAACTTTTTTTTTAAAACTTTAGTCATACTGATTTCAGGTACAGGAGGCTGTCCATTCCATATTTTGTCTTTCTCATTGTCCTGTCCAAAAACAATTTTAAAATTCTCAGGTATCAGACTTGGTTAACAAGAGAACTGGTCCTTGTTTTAGAATTGTTTTTGATGGCTCAGTAGTCCAATGGAGCCTGAACTTGCCTCCTGCGAGAGCAAACCTTGTTACCTGGGCAGAAATGAAGAGTGAGTTCTACTAAGGATTCCCCTGCCAAAGTCTAAAGTGCTGGGCCCCTACATGCTGTAAGATTGGCAACATTTCCTAGCAGACAATCAAAACCCTGCACTCCTCCACCAGGGTTATTTAGATGCATGCCAGCAAAGATGTTTTCATTTCTATAAAACACCATTTATTTCTTGTGATCACCAAATCATAAATCAATTTATTTGAAAAAAAAATGTTACACTCTCAAGTGATAACAGTGCATTTTTGTAAAAAAAAATATAGCTCTTCATTAAGTCTTACTACAAATATTGTTAATAAATACTTTTTTATTAATTTTAAAAAGTACCATACTTTCAGCCTTTCTTATTAAGCAATACATACAAAGACCATGTAGTCAAAGCAGCACTGTTTTAACAAATGTTACTGCTATTTCTGATTTTGTCTGAATGTCAAATGTAAAGACTTGGAAGGCTGCCATATTATTTGAGAATTCTTTAGAAGTGAGGTCGGACTCAATACAAACAGCAGGCTGTCTTACACAAAGGTCATCATGGTTTTGTTAGGCTGCCACATCTCTTGTCCATGAAAACCACCTTAATGATAAAGGCAAGTTGTTAAAAAAAAGTATTTTTTTTTTGTTTGTTATGGAGTAAATTGTTTCTGCAAGACCAAACTCTCTTAACTAGAAGTACTCCCGAAGACAAGAGCAGCAACACTGTGTCATGCATTTCTAAACTTCTGTCAGCAGTAATTAGGGATTTTGGCTTGTTAGGACAGTTGCAAAATGTAAGTACTGCATAGAAGTAAAATTTCACGTTCAATCTCTGCTGTGTAGCAGTTCCTGAAAATTTTGAAAAGCCAATCTTGCTTGAACTAAATTATCAAGGTAATGAGACTTACGAGGAGAGCACCACTAAGTCAATAAAAATAGCATTGATTTTGATCTTCATGTATGCAAATACAAAATGTTCAAATTAAAAAATTAAATTTATTAGAATGATGAGATTCAGACATTTCTATGGAATCATGCCTAAAGAGAATTTTTTTAGGACAACTTAAAAAAACAATAATATAAGATATTAGTTTTCACTTAGCATAATAAAAATTTTTTATTTAAATACCTTTGTGCAGGCACGTGTGTGTCCATTATCTAGGCCCAATGGGAAAAGAAATATTTACTGACAATTTCATTACTAAAAAAAAAACAATTTTTAATATCAAGCTAAGACAAAAACTTTTTCTTTTTTTTTTTGGTTCAAAGAAATTTTATTTAAATTTCGATTAGTAACAAAAATTGATAATTTTTTTTAAAATGAAAACTTAAAGGATTTTAGCCAAAATTAGTTTACATTGAGACTGCGAGCCGGCTACCCAACCCTACTCCCTCTCTCTGGAGGGAGGTAGGATTTTCCCAATGCTCTGACCAGTAGAAAGGTGTTTTCTCACCCAGAAATTTGGAGTCGAAAGAATTTAGTTAAACAAAAGCATATATTTATCTTATTTACTTGTAGCTCCTTTCCTCACAGCATGCGTACCTGAAAATATAAGCTTTGTCGATGTAGCGCTCACAAGAAGTTACTTATTTAAATATTAGTAACTAGATATCTGAAAGAATGTAACTGTTCCAATTTCAAATTCCCTACTTTATGAAAACCACTGTTAGGTTTTTTTGTCAAACATTACAATCCAAACCAAAAGCTGGAAGCATTTAGTTAACTTCTTTCCAATAATCCAATATCCTTTCTTACACAACTTATTCAAAGCAGGAACTAATTAAGGTTCCATAAAATAAAACTGAAATATTTAAATAAATAATCCTAATATTCTATTAATTTTTTTTAGCATAGTTCTCCAAATTTAAGATTTTTCTTAATAACAAACCTCTTCTGAAACTGTTTTCCAACTATCTCCCATAATGGTGATTTAATTTTCCCTAATTCTTATTTCAATAACTGAACATTTTTTAAATATTAAGTTTCAGTTTCCACTTTACTGACTAAGTTAATATATTCATGTTTAACTTAAAATTATTTCTATTCTTTTCATTATTACTAGCATAAATTTAGTATTATCTGCAAACTTCTTAATATTGTTGTCTGCCACACTATCCTTTATATAAATCAAAAATAACAGTAGATACAAAACTAATCCCTGTGGCACACTTTTTGAAATGACAATATTCTATCTACTACAAATATTCAAATGAAATTTGGCTGAAATTGTATCATAATAGTATGTGGTCAGAGTTTCATTTGAATGTCCACAAAGAAACTATAAAGTTGTTTTCTAGAAATTACCCATAATAAGTGTGCTACAGACACTTATTCCCTTAACCTTTTCTATTAATGAAGTTTAAGCAAGCAACAATCTTTTAATTTTTATCATCAACTTAGTTGTCTGCCACATTATAGGAGAGATGTTAGATAAGCCATTTATTTTCCAGAAATTCAAGCTGAAATATTTTAGAATATTATTTTTAATTATATAATTCTGTTTTTAATAAAACTGCATATTGAACTAACCAGTCCATTAAAAGTAAGTTTTAAATTTGAACAACAAATGACATAATGGAATGACTTTGAAAAAAATATGAAGACGAATACTCAATAAAAAATCAAGTTTATTTGTAATTACTGGGGAAATTTTAGGTGTGTTATCCCTTTGAATGTAAGTGAAGATGCTATAGCCACTGTGCACATTTCCATTTGTTTTTTTTTGTTCTTTAAGAACTCTGAAAAATAAGAAATAAAATTTTCCTTCTTAGGTCAGTAGCTGTTTTGTATACACAATTAATAAAACAGTTATTGCACAGACCTGACAAAAAGAAGAGAAAAATTATACATTTACTTTTATGCATACAACACTATAATACTTCTCATGTATCAGTAAATACAAAGAGGATTAATGATACCATTACTGCATAATCTATTAAAACTGGCCAGCATTCCACATAAAAACATCTTTAAAGCTACTGCATTACAAGGTTAGAGACTTGAGAAGGGTAAAAAAGAATCAGCTTCATATTTCAAAAGTTTTCTTGAGTGAGATGCTCTAAAAATTCCAAAACAGCAAGGATTTCAGTAAAAAGACTAGCTAGAACAGATGGCATTCCCCTTTACCCCAGCATCATGATTATATCATCTTAATTTGATGACCTTGTACCAAATAACCTAACCACCAAATAATTTTATAAAATTAGCAGAAACATTTGAATTTTGAAAAATATTATTATTAAGCTAATTCACACCTTTTTTTTTTAAAATCACATGTGCATCATAGATAATCTTAATAATAAATCAGCTGAACACCCACACATGGAAATATGAAGGTCAATAAATTGATAAAAATTAGTCAAACTGAATGAATTTCAATACTTCCTTCATAATACGAAAGCTCAATGACTTGGGTATCAACATTAATGATAGGCTGGAATTTTCAATTTTTCTTGTCAAAATTTTAAACACATGCAAATAAAAAAAAAACAACTAGTCAGGTGTTATTAAGAAATGTGCCTTTGGTAAATTATCAATCAAAACTGCTTGTGTCCTTACTCCAGAAATATCGAACAATCAACCTGGTAAATTTCAGTGTAATTTTACAGCAATTATAGATGAAACAATAAAGCTAGTCTTCCCCAGCAGAAGAAGGTGAAGCTCCTGACTTTCACAATGAACCCAAACCTAATGAGAATGATGACAAATACACAACAGGTGTAAGAGCAGCAGTGGTAGGGCATAAAAGTATTGTACTGAAACTTAGAATTATCCACACCAAGATGAGATAGATTCTGTTGAGAAATGTGGAATAAAATAATTGGCAAAGACTTACTTTCCCACCAGGGAGGATTAGAAGCAAAAAATTCAAGAAACTGAGAAAAAAGAGAGTGAGAAAGAGGGAAAATGCATGAGAGCAGCAAATGATCATTCTGCTCATTATCAATTTTTTGGGCTAAATTTATAAAAAGTAACAAAACTTCCACATAAACAGTAAAATATTTACAACTGTCCTCATTCTGTGTAAAAGAATAGTTAAGCATGCAAAAAGTATTTATTCAGATCACAAGCAAGAACATGCAGTACCGTAGCTTTAACTATTAGACTGATTTTACTTATCTAAAAAAAATCCACATTTCCAAAACATTTAACAGAATTTAAACATAACCAACAAAGAGTTATCTTCAACTCATTAACAATTGAAAGGAAGTGTCAACATTCACACTTATTTATAATTGAAACTTTTTCAACAGGCTTATTTGTTCTCAAACAATAGTAAAGAAAAGATTAATATTAAGGTCTGACTTACTGTCTTCAAGAGTCGTCATACATAAATTCCTACCCACAAGAGCAGAAATAATATGCCAAATCCCATAAAGATGGATGCAAAGAGAGAGACTAACAGCTCTTTGAAAATATCTCTAGAGAATTTAGTTGATGTCACCTCATATCTTCATGCTGTTAAGGATTCTTTAGCTTAGAAATACAGCAATACAGCACAGATTTTAGTTAAACTTCAAAAACAAATTAAGTGGAAGATGAAGATGTCTTTCAAGTAAAGCATCAAAAATATTTAATTTATTGTACAATTACTCTCAAGATAGCATACAAAGATTTTTTTTAAAATGAAGCCAACCACAATTTACAGGCAATTAAGAACTTAAAAAAAATAAAGTAAATGAACTTGTATGTGAAAAACATCATCTTTTAATAATTAATTTTGTTGCATTAGTTTCAGGGAATCAAATTTATTTTATAAGAAATTTCAAATTTAGGTTTTAATCTCTTAACAACATAAAATTCTATCTTGTATGCCACTTTCATTATAAATACTAATTTAGTTGGTATAGTGTATTGTACATACATTCTGATCAGAGTCAACAGTGTATAAGGTGGCTCATAACATATCTGAGTCTTGGATTCTGGCTAATCTTCTCCATAAGACTTAGATGCATCTAAAAATGACTGGAAGCCTTTCTTCTGATATAGCCTGCAGAATTTTAGTACACTGATCAATGAAATAGCATACTGAAAACTTTAGGTCAAGTTTGGTTACAAAAGCAATTAAAGGGATATAACCAGTCACCACCATTTTGAAAAAAAATTGAAGAAAAAAACATTCAGAATTCTACCAATGTTTTTGCAATCACAAATTTTTTTCTTTTATTTTTAGAAAAATTAAATTGTATACTAAAAACAAATTTAAAATTTTCTTGAAATCAGTGTTTGTTTCATTTTTTTCAGTTCTCAGTTATCACCTTTGACCAGTTTGTTTTAAATATCTCTATAATGAAAAGAGATCAAACAACATTCAAGGATACACAAAAAACCAAGCCATAAAAAATATGCCAATTCCAAGAAGTACCACTGTCAAATGTGGGAAAACAGCTGGGTTGATAGGGCTAACAAACCGGTTCATAGATTCCATTGTGTATGACACCTACAAAATTTCAGAAAATTACAATGTATCAAAAAATAAGCAAACCTACAGGCACTTACTGAGGGAAGATGATAATGTACTATTTTGGTATTTCTCTTAAACACCTTCAATCCTACAGCTCTTTATTTCAAAGACAGCACAATTTCTATCAGTTTGTATTTTGTTTTGAACATGTGCTTATCTTTGATGTTTAACAGGTACACATGACAAATGTTTCAGTTTTTCTCATCTGTATAATATTTTCTGACAAAGAGGTAATCAAAGATACTCTCTTCACACTGCTACAGACTCAAGTACAAGGAATATGATGGACGATGATACAACTGCTCACTTAAATTGGAGCTAAGTTCTGAACAATGTTTCATTACTCCAATTTAACTTCCTTACAAAGCATTAAATAAACCTTCCATCCATTCCAAAAACCACTTTTAAATGCCCAACATTTTACACCTGCTTGTACTGTTATACTATGTTGCTACAATATAAACAAATAATATTTTTCTATAATAATAATAATGACATTGTCATCACATAATTTCTGAAGTTGTGCATGCTGTGGCTACTGTTAACAAACATTGCCAATTCTGCACCATGTGAGGCTTGGTACTTTTGTCTTCAAAAGGAAATAAAAGAGCAAGAAACCCTCACTCACTCAACCATCCACTGCCCATGAAAGTGGCATGATTTGAGACAGTCAGACATAATTATGTAAATTAAATTTAGCCATAATTTTAGATGACTTAATGTCTGCACCTAATTCAGGGTATGTTTTCAAGAACACTTTAGGTTAAAAAAATTGTTGTAAAATAAAATGTGAAAAATTCTAAAATCATTTATTGTCTTAATTTGTATTTGTATCTTCAAAGAACAAAGTTATGAGATCATACTTCGATAATACAATCAATTGATAATGCAGAGGTGGTCATAGAAATTAATGTTAACTCAACAACTTTTATATGTTATATAGCACCCAAAAAGCACAGATTAAGTTAAATGCCACACAAACTTTTTGACTTGCAGTATAAATGAGCCTTTTATAAACTGAACTATTCTGAGACATTTGTGTATATGAACTTGCTTAGAATTACAAAAAATGCAACAATTCAATGTCCTGGAAAGTTTTATCAAATATACAGTTGCAGCAACAATTATAATAGTTACTGCAATTCATTAATGTTGTAATAAGATGAAATGAATGCAATCTCTAGATTTTAAAGTATCTTAAGGATTTCATTGGTTTGCTACAGAACTCACTGCAATGTCTGTAACTGAGTTAGTACGTTTTGTCACAAATATGATGATGTGTTGAATATTTTTGTTTTCAAAGGTGTTCAAATGAAACCCACCCAGATACCATTAGTGATGCTATTTCAGATGAGTTTCAGTTGAATGACCTTAATAGATGTATTTTCCTCATCACAGATTTGATGTAATGTCTGCTTGATAGTATACAAGTTTAAAAAAGGAATAATTTTTGGATTTTCATTTTTTCATTAAGTTCTAATAGCTCAGGGATTTAAATGTTATAATTGAGTTGTGTCCCCTTGAATGATTTTGACTACTCTCTGTCACATTACTGCTTTTGATTTGCATTGATATATCACATTTTATAACAATAATTTTGTTTAAAATTCTTCAAGCTGTTTAGAAATGTGCTGAAGATGCATAAAAATAGTTAGAAAAGATTGTTCAAGTTAGAAAGGTAAAATCTAAAAAAAAAAAGTCACATGCAAATGAAAGGGTTTTATTGTAGATTACAGAAAAGAAATACAATACTAAGAGTTCCCATTAAGATCAATGAATGCATAGAAATAACTAATAAGCTCTCTGTAAGGATAGCTCAAGCTGGGGGTATTTTTTTGTCCTAATTTTCTGATATTAAATATACTTATTAATGAATAAGTTGTATATTTGTCGAAGTTAGTAAATAAACATGCATAAACAGCAGTTTCTGTACAAAAATTAGAGTTAATAAACAAAAAATATTTAAATAATAATTGTATAAACATAGTATGCCCACTTTAACCATAAGACAATATTTTATCATAATTGTGTAATAACTTAATTTTGTGAATTGTTTATAATTTTGTTTGTTTACTTGTAGCTTACATTTAGTATAATAATGCATTGATGCTCACTACATTTGTAAATTAATTTGGTGAGGTAACCATATAAATTGTTGAGTCAGACTATTTAACTTACAAAAACCTAATCTGTTCTTAGATTTAAATAACTTGGAACTAATGCATTCTCCTACAGAAATTGTAAGCCAAAGTTCCTAAATTTACATTTTGAAACTATTTACTTAATTAAACATACATTATCAGCTGTACACTAAACTCACCAATCCCAAATTCTCTAAGTACTCAATGTACGAGTGTTAAACCATTTTTGAACTAATTCTAAACTAGTAGTATAGTATCCTTTCTTAAAAATAAGACTACACAAGCATATTCTGGATGAATTGCTAAATCCTATAATTTAATGAGTGAAGGATCTTTTCAATCAGCGAAAGAAGGGATCACATGCACAAGTACCTTGTTAACAGAACCATGAAACTTCTTGATAACTCATGAGTAAAACGCCTAGATTTCTGCCCATTTCTATTCGTAACCAATCAAGCTAAAACTAAGTAAAACTAGAGAATTAAGTATTAGTCTTAGGTCATATAATTATGAAAATCTTATTTCGTCTAACTTAAATCGTTTTTAAGTTGTGCAGTTAAGACTTTCTGTACTCATTTAAAGACACACACAAGCGCCGTTCAAATAGAGCCCGGCTGAAATAGCATCGCCGTAATGTTATTCGGTCGGGTTTCATTTGAACGTTCCTAGTATGTGAAAAACAAAGCGAAAACTGAAATCAAAGTCCAAAGAAATTAAATGATGAACCCTCTACGCCTTCCCTTGTGGTCGGTTTAAATGTTTTATAACAAAGAGATTTAGAACAATCGGTCGCGCTGTTTTACCCGCAACCCTACGTGTTAATGATAGGGAGGGCGGGGGAGAGACGGACGTGGCGTGTGCTAGCTACAGTGTTCTACTGCACCGCGAAGGCGATTTCAGGTCTGGTGGGGAAGACCTTGCGGTAAAGCGCTTCAGATTGATTCTACCAACGAAGCCGCTTAAAAAAAAAATAATAATAAATAACTAACTGCGAGATAAGGAGGTAAAGTCGAAGATAATAAAATCTGTGGTACAGACCATGACTGCGCCGGAAGTTTAAAGTTTCGAGAAAACCCGTGGCTCCATCTGCCGTCAAAACGCTGTTTCCAAGGACAACAAATTAGTAACGCAAAACGAAAAGGAAAGGAAAGAAAAAAAAAATTGGTGGTGGTGGGGGGGGGAGAGAGAGGACGACTTTGTTTTCAAACAATGACTATTATACGCGATCATATCAAGCACGAACTTTCTAAGAAGAAAAAAAAGTATTTACCTAGAACACGACATTGGTCGCTGTGTCTCCACCCCCTGCGTAAATGGATTCGTCCAAATCCGTTGAAAGCGGTCCCCTTGTGTGACGTAACCAAGTGATGTATGAGGGGGGGCGCGGCGACTGTTTCCAGCTAGGAGTGGGGGAAGGAGAGGCGACGGACGGACGGACCGACCGACGGACCGACTCTACTTGGGAATTGGTGTCCGGCCGACTGAAAGTTTTAGACATTGTTTTGAAATGTTGTTAAGTCCACTTTCCCAGGGTGTTGGTGCTTGGTCCGGCTCGTATAGCTTTCAGGATCCAATTGTGGTAAATTCTCTTCCAAACTTATTGTTATCTGTCTTAGTGGCTGCAGCGGAGTGGAAGAACCAGACGACCCGTCTGTGGCGGGAAAAAGGGGGCAATGGAGAAGCTGGGGGTTGGTGCTGTTGTGTTTGGGAAGCTGTACGAGCATCTTTTGGATTGGTTTCCTTCATTATAAAGCTTATTTAATCATTTTATTTTTTTAAAAGAAAATAAATAATAGTAATAATAAGAAGAATTCACCCCGTTATGGCGGCGACGATAAGGGTTCCACCGCTAAGTGTCTGATGCTCGGTCGGTCGGTTACTGCGGGGATATTACTTATCAGTCAGTTTGTTTCTCAAAATTTTACAACAAAACGGCAGGGGATAAGTTTGGCTCCTTTTTTCTTCCTCCCTCCCTTTAGTCGTATTTCCAGGAAATGTTCTTACCCATTGTGTTCCGTAATTGACGTAGTTGTTGCCAAGAATACTACTTTGACAAATGCGAACGTGGAAACTAATACCCTCCCCCCATCCCATCTCCTCCCATCCCCGGAAAGTAACTAAATTCCGTTTTTAAAACTTTTTTTAAAGTCAAAATTTGAATAGACGTTTTTTTTTTTGTTTTTTTTTCGTATTTCTCCTCTTTGCGACCTCCGCTGACTTCATTAATTACAGAAGCCTGAAGACCATTCACCTTTAAGGTTCCCCCTCAGATCCTCTGGTAGGCAACAGGGTGTTGTAGGCCTTCTGGGCTGACGACTTCATTAATTGAAGAAGCCTGAAGACCATTCACCTGCAAGGTTCCCACTCAAATCCTCTGGTAGGCAACAGGGTGTTGTAGGCCATCTGGGCTGACGACTTCATTAATTACAGAAGCCTGAAGACCATTCACCTGCAAGGTTCCCACTCAGATCCTCTGGTAGGCAACAGGGTGTTGTAGGCCATCTGGGCTGACGACTTCATTAATTGCAGAAGCCTGGAGACCATTCACCTGCAAGGTTCCCACTCAGATCCTCTGGTAGGCAACAGGGTGTTTTAGGCCTTCTGGGCTGACGACTTCATTAATTACAGAAGCCTGAAGACCATTCACCTGCAAGGTTCCCACTCAGATCCTCTGGTAGGCAACAGGGTGTTGTAGGCCATCTGGGCTGACGACTTCATTAATTACAGAAGCCTGAAGACCATTCACCTGCAAGGTTCCCACTCAGATCCTCTGGTAGGCAACAGGGTGTTGTAGGCCATCTGGGCTGACGACTTCATTAATTGCAGAAGCCTGGAGACCATTCACCTGCAAGGTTCCCACTCAGATCCTCTGGTAGGCAACAGGGTGTTGTAGGCCATCTGGGCTGACGACTTCATTAATTACAGAAGCCTGAAGACCATTCACCTGCAAGGTTCCCACTCAAATCCTCTGGTAGGCAACAGGGTGTTGTAGGCCATCTGGGCTGACGACTTCATTAATTACAGAAGCCTGAAGACCATTCACCTGCAAGGTTCCCACTCAGATCCTCTGGTAGGCAACAGGGTGTTGTAGGCCATCTGGGCTGACGACTTCATTAATTACAGAAGCCTGAAGACCATTCACCTGCAAGGTTCCCACTCAGATCCTCTGGTAGGCAACAAGGTGTTGTAGGCCATCTGGGCTGACGACTTCATTAATTACAGAAGCCTGAAGACCATTCACCTGCAAGGTTCCCACTCAGATCCTCTGGTAGGCAACAGGGTGTTGTAGGCCATCTGGGCTGACGACTTCATTAATTACAGAAGCCTGAAGACCATTCACCTGCAAGGTTCCCACTCAGATCCTCTGGTAGGCAACAGGGTGTTGTAGGCCATCTGGGCTGACGACTTCATTAATTACAGAAGCCTGAAGACCATTCACCTGCAAGGTTCCCACTCAGATCCTCTGGTAGGCAACAGGGTGTTTTAGGCCATCTGGGCTGACGACTTCATTAATTGCAGAAGCCTGGAGACCATTCACCTGCAAGGTTCCCACTCAGATCCTCTGGTAGGCAACAGGGTGTTTTAGGCCATCTGGGCTGACGACTTCATTAATTACAGAAGCCTGAAGACCATTCACCTGCAAGGTTCCCACTCAGATCCTCTGGTAGGCAACAAGGTGTTGTAGGCCATCTGGGCTGACGACTTCATTAATTACAGAAGCCTGGAGACCATTCACCTGCAAGGTTCCCACTCAGATCCTCTGGTAGGCAACAGGGTGTTTTAGGCCATCTGGGCTGACGACTTCATTAATTGAAGAAGCCTGAAGACCATTCACCTGCAAGGTTCCCACTCAGATCCTCTGGTAGGCAACAGGGTGTTGTAGGCCATCTGTTTTGAATAGATGACCATATATCATGATTCATTCAGCAGTTTTAACTAAATCTGTACTTCATTCCCAGGAATTAGTGATAATAATAACATAGCTCTAAAATTTTTTTTTTAAACATAGAACAATTTTTTTTAATGTCTTAAAACCAGATAGCCAAGAGAAACTATCACATTTATTTTCAAAGAAAGGCTATTTTAAAAATTTCAGAGTGATGACTGGCGTTTTGTTAGATCTAAAGACAGCATATTACAGATTTCTCTGAAGTTCCTGCTCTATAATAAAGAGTAGAAAATCTAATTACATTTTCAAAAGAAATTTTCAATTATTGTCAGTTTTTTGTTGTTTTTTGTCTACTGCCTAATGTTAGATTGAGACTATTGATGATGTACATTTCTGATGCTGATCCTCTTGTTGCTTTGCCACCAGTACTGCAGCTGAGCTTCCCACTGATAGAGGACTGAATGTGCTGATACCTGTTGCTGCAGGATGCTCCATACTAAGTGCTAGTCTTTGTCATATGTCATTCTTCAAAGGGTTGCTTTTATGAGTCTGGTAATAATATCTTGCTTGCAAACCTCACTTTCTAGGTTTCCTTCTAATGCCAATGTTGGTGGTAGCAGAACCTGCCAGAGGTTGAGACATTTTATTGACAGTTACATGGCATGATCTAGCACAATCAGAGTTCCAGCTAGCCCTTTTTAGCATGGCGCCACGCCATGCCTCTTTGTACAATGACATGCCCCAAATGGTGCAAAACACAAAGCCCGATTTTCCTTTTTGTACAGGTATACAACCGCCGCATGCAGAACTTTTTGAGCATCCCCTGGTGGGAATTTTCCAGCCGCTCTGCGGAGTTGTAACTTGTGCGCATGCGCATTATACGCCATTTAGTTTACGCTTCGAAGCATAGCACGAGTACACAAAAGACCTAACAAAAGAGCGGCAGTCTTAAGAGTATTTTTCTTCAACGTTTTAACATACAATCTAGCCTAATTCAAGGTCATCAATTAAAGCTATGCATTTCATTATATTATGAGAACTTGTAAATGTATATATACATGCATTGACTTTGTTGCAAATAAATGTGAACTTGTAGGTTTGTATGATTGCATAAGTTAGTAATACTTCACTTAACACCTACATCATACTAGTATTAAATTGTTATTTATCAAATTTGTCTTGTCATTAATGCAAATAAATGTGCCCACAATACCATGCTTCCGCACCGTGACTGCACGCGATGTGCCCTGTTTTATAATATTTACCATGCCCGTTTGAAAACCTAGCTGTAACACTGACAATGGTCCACAAGATCCTTCCACCAGCAAAATCTATTCCCATGTTATGTTACCACTGCCTTCCAGTACTCCACAAACTAAAGAAACAAAGCTGTAGGATGCTTAAGTAATTTTCAGTTGTTTTTTCCCAGTAACTACAACACTAACAATTTCTGTGTCTTATTGAATGGTTATTGTGGTGATGTTTTTGTAATGAAAAAATTTTTTTCTGCCATATGAATTATTTGGGGAGTAACACTTGTGCAAGATTTATTTTTGTATGTAATTAATATATTTTATGTCAACAAAAGATACAAGTTGAGCATATACTTAAACACAGTAATTTTAAATTTAATAGCAAAAATAAACTCTAGTTTTCACCAGGAATGCATATACACCTCATTTTTCTGTTACTTTTTAGAACCATCTCATTATTTGGCTTATTAATTTATTAAAGTGATATACAAGTACTGTAACACCATTGTGCTTTATTTTTGTTATGCTATAATTTTGCATTGTTATATAAACAATGATTTTTTTAATGAACCCTCTGGGAGTACGATTTCTGTTTATTAACCAAATTTACTTTCCACTTTTACTGGGTAAAGATAAATACTGAATTTTTAAAAAAAAAATTAAATTGCATAATCAGCATGGTATGGCTTTTATGTCTAATCTATTAAAGCCACAGTACTTTGAAAATTAAAAATCTTTATCTAAATACAACTTAACTGAAAATTTCGGTTAGTTAGCATGATCACTATTCAGATACTGCCATATAGTTGATGAAAGATTGTTTTTCAACGCAGGTAACTGATAAATTATTGGCTTTGATTGCTATTTAAAAATGATTTTTTGTAAATTTGTATCAGGAATTTCCAGTCATTCATCGGCATGGGATGACTATTAGCAGCCAAGATGACAGTGATACTGTTCCATTTGTGCAAAATGAAAAGGGGTTGCTTTTACTTCCAAAAACTTATTTTACACGCAAAGGAGCTCCACTGCTGTATTCGGTTCCAAATGAGAATTTGTTCTTGGCCCAACCGGAAGTTGCTAGAAGTATTGAGGTTGTGGAAAGTGAGGAAGAAGTATACTTTAATCAGCAGGACTTAAGTTCACCTAAAAGGATAGTAAGTTGTCTTATGAACTTTTACACACATTTTTTATATATCTATAGATTTAGAAAAGAAGATAGAAGGATTTTTGTTTGTTTAAAATTGCTACCAACTTTGGTAGTTAATAAAAAAAAAAAAAAGATGATTATCACTTAAACTTAAGATAATACACTATTCATGCCTCCTACTAGGATTTTAATAGCACTTTTAAAGTAAAAGATTTGGCTGCAGCTTTAATTATAAGAGTTTACAACTGATCTTTTTTTTTTCTCTGTAATATTTTAGTTTTTCCTAAAATACCCCAATTTATTCCAATCACTCTAGTCTGTTTATTTTTCATTTGAAGTTTTTCTCCTAATCTGAAAAGAAATATATTCTCATTCAACCAGTGGTGCAGCCAGCAGGGAGCCCACGGGAGCTGGGCTTCCCTTCCCCCCCCCCCCAAATTTCTGACAATTTTTTGACTGACTTTTTGTGCAGTAAATATTTTTTTAAATAGGCCTTAAGTCGTACCTCACGGTGTATTGATTTCAAAGCAGTCACCAGTCTGTGTTGGTGGTGTCTTACTCTACATACAGTCCTCTACACTGGTGTGCTGCGCATGTTTGTTTGACCTAGCTACATCATTTTACCAATCAATCTGTTGTTTCAAGCAAATCGTTTTGTTGTCAGCCATGTCTAACAAACGAGACAAACCATCAAGTTCTTCTCAATTAGGCATTGAGTCATATTTTGTAAAGAGACTGAAGGGTGATGCAGCTATGATGAAGGCAACATCTGGTGAATCAGTAGAAGTACTATGTGAACTTCCTGATGTGCCTGGACCACTTCTACCAACTGATCCTCTTCAACCTTTGCTAAATGATATAGGAGCATATATGGGTTCAACTGTCACTGATGAAAAACAATATAAGTTACTGAAAAGTCCATGGATGCCTTCTGCAGACTACAAATTTACAAGTGTTGTGCAGTGTTGGTATAACAGATCCTTTCAATGCCACTGGCTAAACACCTGGGATTTTCTGACATATAGCCCAAGTAAGCATGGTGTCTACTGCAAATATTGTGCATTATTTGGTCCGGAGAATGTTAGAAACCAGAAGTTTCAAAAATTTGTAATGGAACCACTGTGTTGATACAAAGATGCCCGAAAAGACTTTGAGAAACATGCAGGACAGGACTATCACATTGCGAGTCGTAAACAAGTTGATGAGTTCTTGCTGAGGTATACGGAGAAGAAGAAAGATATTATCAGATTGTTGGATTCGTCACATCAGCTTCAAGTTGCAGAAAACAGGAGCAAGATTTGGCCAATAATAAAAACAGTTATATCTTGTGGACAACAAGAACTTGCATTAAGGGGGCACAGAGATCATGGACCACTCAAAATGGAGATGCCTCAGCACAATGACGGGATTTTCAGAGCATTACTGAGATTCAGGATTGATACTGGTGATGTTGCACTTCAGCACCAACTTGACACTACAAACACGAATGCAACCTATCTCATTTGGCAGACAGAACGAAATCATCAACGTGTCCATGGTACTGTCATTTTGCAAACACTTGTTGAAGAGATGAGCTGCAAAATTCTTCAGTCTGCTTTTGGATGACACAACAGATATGGCATCAAGGGAGCAGTGTTCTATCTCTGTGAGATATATCAAGGAGAACAAAGTCTATGAAAGATTTCTAGGATTTTGTGATGTTAATGGAGACTTGACTGCCAAGGGTATAACCACCACAGCTTTGAATATGTTGAGGCAAGTTGGTCTGGATGTCGGTCTTATCCATGGTCAGGGGTATGATGGTGCAAGCATCATGAGTGGCCAATGGAAAGGTGTACAGGCAGAGGTGAAGAAGGTAACTCCTGCAGCACCTTATGTGCATTGCAACAGTCATGTTTTGAATCTTGCTACACAAGCAGCATGTCCAATTGTGTCAATTCGCAACTGTCATGGCCAAGTGAAGGAAATAGCCCAGGGATTCCCAACCAGTGGGTCGCGAAGCCTTGGCAGGGGGGTCACGTAGCCATGCTAAAAGTGGCTTGGGAATGTTGATATTATTGTAAGAATAATTGTTCTTTTTGTGAATTAAGCTTGGACCAATGTTGTGATTTAGTTTGCTAATAAATAATTACAGGATTCTTAAATAAATTTTTTGTTAGATGTTTCTTTCCCTCTACTTCACAGAAAATAAAATGTAAATCAAGCTGCTGATAGTAGGGGATTGCGTGGGTTTCAAGCTTTTGGGTAAGGGGTCACGAGTGCAAAAACATTGGGAACCACTGAAATAGCCACTTTCTTTCATATCTCAGCAAAACTGACAACAGTATTGCAAGCGCATCCCCCTTCCAGGAAAGGAATCAAATAGGTTTGCCCAACCCGTTGGGTCAAAGGTCATGCATCAATCATACGTTTCACAGAATTGCTGGAGCCTGTTCAAGCTTTGGAGGATATTTATCAGCAGGGTGGTGATTGGGGTGGAAATTTTATGTCATTGATGCGGGCAATATGCAAAACAGAATTTATCATTGCCATTCATGTCATGAACGAAATGGCAGCCTTGTGTTTGCCATTGTCTAAGGCTCTGCAAACTCTAGATATTGATCTTTTAAAGTGAATGTCAATAGTGGACGAGGTTTTGAGAAAGAAAAGAGAAAATGCAGAAGCAGAATTCCATTCTATTTTTACTGATTCAATTATGACCACAGCTGATCAACTGGATGTCGATATCAAACTTCCACTGCATTCAACTAATTAAAATTTAATGTTTTTTTTTTTTTTTTTAAGATTTACTTATTCTTTTAAAATTATATTTTTCATTTAGTGTAGTTAGTTTTGTGGTTGGAAAGAAGTCATACTTTTGCAAGATTCCCAGAAAACACAAATAATTATTATTGCAATTTTTTAAAAATTAATTCATTCAATCACTTACTATCATCTGCCATTAATTTATTCTATTCATTTACATTTGTATTACTAAAAAATGTTTCTGTTACTACTGTGCCAAAATCAGAGAGACTTGTACTTTGTTTTTAGTAACTGCAGATAGCTAAAAGAGTTTGTCTGTGCATATGCTCATTCAATATTCTTTAATTATTTTGAAAATCTCTAAAAGGTTTTTGTTTAAAGATCTGAAGTTTATGTTAAATTTGCACAGTGGGTCCTGTTTCATGCTGGAATGTCTTGACATTTAAATAACGAAGAACATGACAGTATGACACTTGCATTATATAAGTAAGTGTAGTTTGTGACCAATCCAGTGAATAAGGGTGTCATTTCTCTGTTGTAATAATAATATCTGTTAGTGAATATGCTACAACTAGGTAACTCGGTGTTTAAAACCTGGAAACTGGAAACATTTTAGTGAAACTGTGTTGAACACTTTTCAATAATTCAATATCCTTTTTTACATAAGATCTTCACACCTAAATAACTTATTCAAAATATGGAAAAACTAAGGTTTTATATAATGAAACTGAAATTTCTATTAAGTATTTTATATTTTGATAAATTACTTATAATATTATGTTAGCTTTGTTAGCAACTGAAATACATCACATTTCAGATTTTGTTGATAACCCCAGATCCCTTTCTGAAACTATTAAAATTATATCCCATAAAATAATTATGATCTTTCCTAATTCTTGTTTCAATAATTTAACTTTTTTCTTTTTACTTTAAACTTAATTTTCTACTTTATTAACTAATTTAATAAATTATGTATGTTTATCTGAAAATTATGTTTATTATTTTCACAGTTAACTAACATAATTTTTGGTATCTGATAACTTTTAAATATTGTCTACCACACCATCATCTATATGAATAAAGAATAAGTGGGGACCAAAAACTAACTCCTGTAGTGCACTATTAGAAACTAGTAATTGATCTGAAAATGACATTCCTGTTAAAACTGTTGTCTGTTTTCTAGAATTAAAAAAAAAAAAACAACTTTTTATTTTACAGCAAACATGTTCTACAGACTTCTATTTCCTTAACTTTCAATTTATCTGGATCTTTATTAAAAGCTTTACTAAAATCTAAATAAGCAATGTCCACTTTACCTTCAACCAACTTAGATATGTTTTTAAAAAATTTTAAAAGGGAGATTTTTTTTTTTTTTTTGCCTAAAACCCAAGTAATTATTAAGCTTTAAAGGAGAAGAAAAAATTCTAAATTTTGTTTCTGGAAACTCTTTTCTTGGACTACTATTTTGTGTAAATATAGTTTTTTTAATGGCTATGATTGGCAAAATTTTTTTCCTACAACAGGCTTTGTCATTTTTCACTTATTGTTATCAATCTTCAATGAAAAATTACATTTTATAAAGAAAAACAGCAGCAGCACTCAAAAGGACTAAACCCAACTTTTGCATAGTAGTAAAAAAGTGTGGTTTTGTTGTGTAACATCAAAGAAGATAGTTTAAATAAAAATTTTGTGAAATGTGGTTTATCACATTAACAATAATTTGTTTTCATTATGATTAGAATTGTAGATCTCACTGTTAAAGTTATTTAGATTTTGTTTTATTTTTTAACAAAACATGCAGGCCTGAATTGTATTGTTTCTTTGTAATTTATCTTCTAAAATTAACAAGTTTTCATTTTATTTTATTTTATTTTTGCTTCCTATTTTCTCATTCTTATAGTTATGTTAAACTACTATTTCTGTTTTTAAAATTTTTCTAAGAAATTCTTATTAGTATATCATATATTTATTGAAATAATTACTGAATTATTCCTTATTTCCAGATATTTAATTTATATCAACTTGTTGTTTTTTAGTTCTGATTTTTTTGTTGTTGTTGTTTTTCAGGAAAAAGTAAGCATACAAATGATTATTGCCCTTGCTAAAAATCAAAGTAAAATTAAAAAAATGTTACAAGCTTCATAAGTCTTTTTTACTTCTCACTGTTGATCTTTTGTAAACATTGTTCTTGGTATGGTAATTAGTAAATAATATATGTGCCAGCAGATTTTATAGGTGCTGGAATACTCTGTTCACTATACAAATGACATTTTGTTTTTTTTTATAAGATCTAATGGATGAAATGCATGCATCAGGTACATTTTCTCACTGGGAAAAAGTAATTAATCTTGTTTTCTCAAAATGTGTAGCTATTACACACTTTAGATTTTATAATTTACACTAAATAGTATTTATTCATTTATTAATTATTTGATATAATATATTTCTATGGTTTTAGAAAATGCTAGAACTTTAGAAAAATTAGTAAATTAATAATTTTCCTATTATTTTTAGCTTGATTCAATTGGATTTGATAATGAATACCAAATTCAGCACTTTACATTGCCAGAAAGAGTTCCTGATTCCTGTTATAGAGTTTCTAAAAAGTATCAACCTCAAATGAAGTCTAAGGATTCCAAGGAAAATATTAGGTTGGCACTTTCATTTTTCTGTAAATAGATTTTATATATTTAAAATTTCCTAGTAAAATTAATTAATTAAAATGTTTTTTTTATTATAGACATGCAGCCTTCTGTAAGTTGTACTTTTAAAGATGCCATCAGATTTAATATATAGTATAAGAGTGTATTATTAATTTCAGAAGTGTAATCTTATGAAATGTTGAAAATAACTATTGCAAAGATGCCTGCATTAACTTTTAAAATGATAATTCCATTTACTTTTTAAATTATTCTTAACTTTGTGCATATAAAAAATTCTATTTTATGTCCTGTACTGATTCTTTTAAGTGATCTCCCATAGATTGTTACTAACTTGGAAACAGGATGAGATGACCTGAAATAATAGTTATATGACAAAAAGAATAAAAATATTTTGTCTGCTGGATGATTAATTATGTAATATCATCTTATCAAATCAGCAAGTTCATCTCTAGGCCTGTTCAATGTGCTAGAGTACCAGCTTGAATACATTTTTGTGAATATCTCTAGAATTTACCTTATTCCAAGGAGCCAACAAAAACTGCTGCTGGTATGTCTTTTACAGATTGCCTTTTGGTGTGAAACAGTTTTTACCATTAGCAAACCCATTTATCAAATTCTTCATAATAGGCTTTGAACTGCTTGTTGACAGTAAGGCTGAGCAGCTGTGATATTCTGGTAAGTCCTCTGTAAATCATGTCAGGTTATGATAGTTGCTTTCCCTAAATGATTGAGAAAGTTTATTTTTTGGCTGCATTTTCATATGTTAATCTGCCATTGATTCCAATAACCAATACTAAATCAAACCTAAAAATCACTTGTTAGGGAACTGACATATATTTGGATATATCACTTGAATGAATCAGTATGGGTTTTACTTTGCATGAGTTCTTAATTCATTTTGATTTAATTAACTAAAAAAAATTAATATTAATTTCATTTTTTACACATTACACACAAAATATGTGAAATGGTTTTTCATGTTGAATTTCACAATGCATTGTTTTGTGACTGTCATGTGGTTATTTTAATGGCTATCATAATCATATCTATTTCTTATGAATTTTTTGTTTTGTTTTTTAATTTATTTTATAATCTTTTACTGATTTCATTTAGTTTTGCCATTTTTTAAAAAAAATTGATTTAAATTAATTTTTCAACATTTATTTTAAGTTTCGATTTTAAAAATTGTCAATTTTCACAAATTTATAGTTTAAATTTAAAGGAAAATGTCATGTTTAAAAAATAAATGCTAATACTTCCATTTTATTTTCAAGAAATTGAATAGTAGTAAAGTTTAAAGTTTATAATATAAATTCTTTTTCTAGCATCTTTACATTACTCTCTAATTTTTTACTGTTTTGATAAATGCTGTGGCTATATTGCATGGGAAATACTGCTACAGTGAGGATGGAAAATAAGTTTGTACAGTAATTTTAAAACTGAATGTCATGGAGTTTTACACATGCTTTTCAAAATTAGAAAGATGGTAATTTCTAGTAACTTTGACAGGAAATTTGAAGAATTCACATACAGTTTGTAATACTGAAAATTAGAACTAAATGAAAATGAAACGTGTAATTTTCTTCAGTTTATAAATACTGTATTTTTTCAAGGAAACGTTTGAGTGATAGTGATCAAGTGATAAAAATGTTTGTCTGTCCATCCTGCTTATCTGCTTAATTGTTTATTAAAATCTCAGTCTTTTCAATAAATAAATAAATGTTGTTGTTATTTTACACCTTGACAATTAATGTAGGCCATGAGCCAGACACTAACTGGGTAAAGAGGGGGATTTGCATGATACCAGAAAGTAAGATCAGCATAAAAGTGCATTGTGCACACTGACTTCAGCCAATCTAACCAAAGTCCCTACTAGAACTCAACATTTTTAGATGTTGGAGGAAACTAAAGTGTCTGGAAGAAACCCACATGGCTGGCTGGTGAAGAAGAGAGACTGCAGGAATCAGACTTGGACCCTCAACTGTAGCAGTCTATCTACCATTGGACTACTGTGTCTATGTCTATAAATGGTTCTTCAGTTAAATATTACAGTTCTTGGTCAGTGCTTTAAATTAGTTTTTTATTAGTAAAAAACAAACAACCAAGTAAACTAGGAACTGACCAGAAGCATTTATAGAGTATTAATGTTTGTTTATTTTTAGTGATCTTAAAATGTGTTTCCATGCAAAGGTGTGTTCAGTAAAATTATTGAAAGATTTAATTTTTGTCATGAAAAATCAATACCTGTGTCTCTTAAATTATCTTGTGAAGCACTGTAAAAATAGCAGCACTCGAAGTTGCAGTACTATTTTCTGTTATCTGAATGTTGCAATTTGGTTAGGGTTGGTTTGAGAGGATTTAATCTAAATTATGAAAGTAGTAACTTCCAAAATCTAAAAAAGATGATAAACAAATAAAAAAAATATATAAAACAGTAGACTAATGAAAGTTCAATTATATTTAACACCAACTTTCAAAAAGCTGAAATCAGTTTTGACTGACTAAACAAACAAATGCTACATGCAAAAATTTAGAGAAAAAAGACAAACCATGAATATTATATCTAATAGTAGTTCAATTTACTTTCAGCCCCTAACTCTAAACTCCACTTGGGACCCTTGCCAGTATGACCAAATTTCTTCCAGTGCATCAAGGTTTGAGATGCAAATGAATATGGACCTCAGATTTTCATGTGAATGTCAGTGTATTGCGTGTTGACATATTTGCATTTAAGAACTGCTTCATTGCTTAACTGGCTATTTCAGAATGTCATAACAATGAACAATGACACATAATATTTAATGGCACAAAACTTGCCAGAAGGATTGATATGCTCAATACCATGTGGCAAATTACCTGGCATAAACCAAAGTGTCATTTTTAGGGCCTTGATTTGGCATCAAACATTTGGTAATGCTAACCTAGATGACATATTGGGAGATAATCCAAATCAACAATACTGTGATAAGGGTCACTTTTTTGTTTTGTAAGTCTGAAGAAACTGTTTCCAGACAGAAACTTGGTTGAAATCTGACCTTCAAAATCCAACAGATGTGAATGTTTCAACACAAGCTTATGCAGTTGGCTTTGGGAAAATAGTTTCCAATAAAAAAAAAGTGTTATGCCACAAACCATGGGTCATTGAAAGGGATAGCAAGACTTGGCTATAGACTATGTAAGGTGGACCCCTGTACTGTTTAGGGTCAAGTGTAAATTTCATCTGGACTTTACAAATCATTGTGCTAGAGTATGGAGAAAAGTCAAATAATGCAATATTTAATATTCACAAAAGCTGAGACAATTTCTAAGATTACTGCATAAAATGTACCTGTCTTATTAAAATTATCAAAAAAAACATTAACTCATGGAATGACTTAAATAGCACAAATGATTTAGTACACATTCCAGTAAAGTTCTCACTCCAAAAATCCTCAATAGATGGCATGGCCATCATCTTGGTCTGTGTGGAATAGTGTTTAGTAGGCTCTCAGCCATGTGGTGGAAGAAATTTTCTAATATCAGTAGTAGAAATCTACTGCCATTTTGTCAACATTGGGTTGACTGACTATGACAGCTCCAGCATGTTGATCAGCTGCAGACTACTTGAACTCAAATTGACAAACTTGCTCTCACTCTCGCCACTGTTGTCACACTTTACCACTGATGTATTCCTTGATGTGTGTCTATCCCTGTCCAACCAGCAAAATTATAAGAGATCCAAGGTATGCACACTGCCATCATCACTAAAAGAAAAGGATTCAGTGTCAAATTCTATTACGCTGCAAGTAGGTAATTCACGTAGTTCACGCAAGTATCTTGTTACTAAATTCACCCACAGGAAAACACATTATGTATAGATGAAGGAAGTGATAATGTGGACTAGCATCCTCCTGCATGTACTATTTATAATATAGATGGAAGTCATCACTAAATAACTCATCAGTGCCCAACTGTTTTTGGCTGGTTTGTCTGAGGCAGGTTCGGGCAGTTTGCATGGGAAGAGATTAACAGTTTCATCAAATTCAAGTTGGTTACTTTTTGGCTATATTTATCACCCAATCAGTTGTATCTATTTAGCAAAACAAAATTATCTATCTTTAAAATAATTATTACCAAAAATATTTTTCTTTTAATGTTTTTTAGTGCACGTATAAAGTATTTGGATAAAGTAATATACAACATACAAAAGGAAGGTCCAAGTACAAAGACAGAAGACAAAGTAGGCCGCCCTCTCAGTGATATGTTTGTTATGCCAACTTTGGATGTTGATGGAAAATCTAAAGTTCCATATTTGTCTAATTCACAAAATGATTTGTTTCTTGATAATGAAATGCCCTTACTTGATACCAGTTTACAAGACTTTCCCTTTGAAAAACAGTTTACACCCGATCAATCTTTAAAGGGACATTTCAATCGCAGGAAAAAAGTCCTACCTTTTAGATTAAGAGGTCGTCTTACTAGCAGGACATCACTAATTGATCCTCATATTAAACTTGAAGCTGGTGTGCTCCCATTATTGACTAGCAGGCCAGAATGCATATCTGTTAAGCCAGAGACAAATCTGTCACAAAAAGTAAAAGTAACTACATCTGAAGACAGATTAGATGAGTTTCTACCGGATATTCATACTGATTTATATGAATATAGTTTTGACACACCAATTGGAATTAGGCAGTCCAAATTGAAAAGCAAAGCAAAAAGATTTCATTTAGCACCTCCATCTTTTAAAAAAGGTGACCCTTCACTTTTAGCTAATAAATTTCAGAAAAAAGAGACAAGCATAAAAAAGCCTATTTTCAGAATGTCTGTAGTACATTTAAAACCTCAGATGGCTGGAGAAAAAAATATGCAATCACTGTCTAAAGAATTGGATTTACATGAAGTATCAGATCAGTCTCTTGATTATAAGAAATATGATTCAGAAAAAGCTATGGCTGAACCTACATTAGAATTTGATTCTGAAAAAGATATGGCTGAACCTATGTTAGAATTTGATTCAGGAAAAGATATGGTTGAACCTACATTAGAATTTGATTCTGAAAAAGATATGGCTGAACCTACATTGGAATTTGATTCTGAAAAAGATATGGCTGAACCTACATTGGAATTTGATTCTGAAAAAGATATGGCTGAACCTACATTGGAATTTGTTTCAGAAAAAGCTATGGCTGAACCTACATTGGAATTTGTTTCAGAAAAAGCTATGGCTGAACCTACGTTAGAATTTGATTCAGAAAAGGCTATGGCTGAACCTACGTTAGAATTTGATTCAAGAAAAGCTATGGCTGAACCTACGTTAGAATTTGATTCAAGAAAAGCTATGGTTGAACCTACGTTAGAATTTGATTCAAGAAAAGCTATGGTTGAACCTACGTTAGAATTTGATTCAAGAAAAGCTATGGTTGAACCTACGTTAGAATTTGATTCAAGAAAAGCTATGGTTGAACCTACGTTAGAATTTGATTCAAGAAAAGCTATGGTTGAACCTAAGTTAGAATTTGATTCAAGAAAAGCTATGGTTGAACCTACGTTAGAATTTGATTCAAGAAAAGCTATGGTTGAACCTACGTTAGAATTTGATTCAAGAAAAGCTATGGTTGAACCTACGTTAGAATTTGATTCAAGAAAAGCTATGGTTGAACCTACGTTAGAATTTGATTCTGAAAAAGCTATGGTTGAACCTACGTTAGAATTTGATTCTGAAAAAGCTATGGTTGAACCTACGTTAGAATTTGATTCAGGAAAAGCTATGGTTGAACCTATGTTAGAATTTGATTCAGAAAAGGCTATGGTTGAGTCCAAGAAAGAAAGGGATTTATTACACACAATGGCTGAGTCTGTTGATGAGAAAGAATCTAATGCACCTAAAACTACTACATCTCTTCAGAAGGAAGGAAGTGGGCTGTCTGAAATTTCAGATTTATCATCTGCTATTTTATTTGGTTTTACTGTTGAGTCACCTGATTCATCAAAGGATACATATGAAGATGGCTTTGTTTCAAAAACAGCAAGTGAAACTGACTATGAAAATGAAATTGAAGAAAAGGCAATGTTTTTTGAAAGAAGACAATCAGCTCCACCTGGTCTTATTATGCCATTTCCAAAAATTGAAGAATTGTCACTTTTAAAAACAAGAGGCTTAAGTTGTAAAAATAAAATGAAAGTGAATCTTGGGTAAGTGCTTTTAGATATATTTTTTTTTGTTTTTGTCATTGTTGTATCATTGTATCACCTTTAGTTACTTCATAAGCAAGTGGTATGACAGGTAAAATGCTTGGATACTTTAAGTGTCCCAGTGTGTGTTTGACTTTGATCAGCCTAAATGAAGACCAATTTTATAATAAGAAAATTGTATAAAGCTGAAATAATCAGAGGCAATCCATGTAGGTTAATTGGTACAGAATAATAAGTAGAAGTCATGCCATCAATTGAAAAAAAAAAACCATGAAGAACTAGACTTAATCTTTCTGGATACAAGACCCAATATCTTGGCAAAAACAGCAATTTATCATTGCAGTAATTCACCACACTAGTATTTTTAATACTTTAAATAAATTTTAATCATTGTTTTAGCAAAGAGCTACTTTCACAAGAAAAATATCATATTGTCTTTAATGCAATAAATTAACTAGTGGATAATATTTTCATACCATTTGACACTAGTAAACTGGCTGCTCATCTTGCAAAATATTTTTTCAGAAGTGACAATAATGAGGCATTTTTAAAATTAGCATTCAACAAGGGCAATATATTACAAATAGAGTATCCTGTTCTGGAACCAGTATTATTTTCTAATTTATGTAAATAACATCGATATTACATTGGAAAATATAGTTTAATGATGCAAATTTTATGGCAAGGGTAAAATTCTCATCATGACATCAGGCAACTATGAAGATTTAAATGTTGGACAATCTGTAAGTTGAAAAAGTATGGGTATAGATAATAATAATAGGAATAGTTATTAGCATTATGAGTAACTTTTCATAATAACTTGAAATGTGATAAGCATTGTAATCAGGTGAATCTAGGTATATTAAAATAAAGACACCAGACATTTTTTCCCTTTCTATAAAGCCTCTAGAATTCACCCAAAGAATATAATCCAGGCATCTTAATACTTATGTTATAGAAAATTTACTAGAATGTTTCAGAGTGTATGAAGATCTTAGTTATTTTAATTGATTAGCAAGTTTCAAAGGGTTGTAAAGCCTGGACACCTGTGTTTGTTGTGGTTTTTAGTAATAGACCAGGGAATGCATGAAACATTCTGCTATTGCATTTCAGTGTAACACATTCAAGGGAAGGAGGAATAGCATATTTATTTTTACATGTTTAATAATAACTATAACTATAGAGAGCAGCTTTATAAAATGTTTTATATAACTAATTCACAGGCAATATTAACATAGTTCTTTCATTCCTCGACATTGCTGCCATTTTTATTTTAATTCCTTGTACTGGTTAGATGATTGCCCTTTAATACAACACTCGTACATGATCAACTAGCTCCAGCTTTGGCCATTGTTTTAAAAGCATAACATTATTTTTGATTACTTATTTTCTGTGGTTAACATAAAAATGTATTTATGCATTTGGAGGTGAAATGTTTCTTAACTATTTGTTTTGCTTGTCAGTTCAGTTTTCTGCATATTGACAGTTGCATTCAGAGAGGTAGAAAATATTAAAGTTAATGGAAAGTTAACTTTTCCTAAACTAGCCATCCAGAAGAATATTCTTAACACTGTAAGACACTTTGCTTTTGCTATCTTGCCTCTTCTAGTTATTGTCTATTATACTTCCTACTGTAGGCCTCTCCGTTTATAACTACTGTATGTTATTAACTAGCTAATATCAGTGATTAAAATTAGCTTATTAAATTTAATTTTTCCACTGAACTGATTGCTTTCCTAAACAGTTTAAATTTGAGAGTGCACTTATTTCATCAGTTCATGATTTGTTGGTTTTACCATAAAATCTGTTATATGCTCTTCCTCTATTTATAGATTTCATAGATTAGTATTGATTTAAGAAGTGAAGCATTGGTTACCTGTTTGTTTGTTTGTTTTTTTTACTTCTAGATATCATATGATCAAGAACACTTTTTGTTATTTAAATAAATAGTAATCCACAATGAAATGTTAATGTAGGAACTAAATATATTGTTAACTTTGTGGAGACCTTTTCATGGAAACTTCATTTTGTATTTTAGTGATATAAGATTTTCTTTTCATTGAAAAATACAGAAAATATTTCACTATTCCACTTACAGCTTAGAAATTTTTATTATTTTTTGCAGTCACTTGCCTTGATTTGTATTAGTGACAAACTTTTCTTTACCAGTAGTTTTAAACACAATTTTATTGGCTTATAATTAATTATTAGCATTATCATGCAAACCTTTCTTGTGTTACATCATATGGTGATAGAAACTAGCTTCAGTGGTCTAGTGTGTACATTGTTATACTTTCTAATCTGATGATGGATGAAAAGAGATCTTCAGTGTCAGATATATCTATATACAGACTGAAAAGAGCATCTTTAAATGACAATTAATAGCTTTCTTCTTTTATGTCAAGTAAAGACTGTATAAAGATGGTGGTATCTTTGTTCTTTATGCCAGTCATTAAAGATAGATTTTTGTCCTATGTGATTTAAGTATATCATATCTTTTCTGTATTTTAGTTTGATTATTTATGCATCTTTTGTTAGCATGCTAATTGAGGTGACTCCACAAACAGATATAAATAAGCAATAGTGCAGTAGTTTTATAAGTAAATGTATACTTTAGTTTTATTTTCTTGATGAGGATCTTCCTGAATATTTTTGTTTAACAAACATTGAGTTCTGTTAACTTCACATAATCAGTATTTACAAAGTCTTTGTTCTTACTGTATGTATATGCCTATCATATTGAATAGACAGTAAAATGCAACAGCAAGAAAATAGAATGCTTTCTTTTAAAATTTTTTTGATGTATGAGCAGTAGTCAATAACTCAGGAAACTCTTGTAAGAAACAGGATTCTTAACATAGACATGATGTTTGTTACATTGTGTTAGAAAACTTGCAATTTTAGCATTTAAAATCATTGACTTGACTTTCTGTGGTAATATATCCTCACAGGCAAGAAGGGCGTTTTAGCAAACAGATTTTATCAACTGATAACTTAGTAGCCAATCTTCAGACTATCTCAGAGGCAGAACGACGACCTCTTTTAGGTAAGCTTGAAAATGTACTATAAATTTAAGAGATGTAGATATAAATATACATAAATAAGAACTTTTTAAAAGAGACAGGGGCAGCTTTTGCTTTAAAAATGTACAGGTGTGTGTTTAAAATAGTATTTACACACCCTGTTTCTGCTACACTACTTGGCAAGCACACATGCATGTATTATTTTGATGATATGCATATAATATTGAGGATAATGTGTATTTTGTAAATTTTAAAATATTTATGACTAAATTTATTTCCAGATTCATTATATGCATTTCAGAAAAGTCATTTCATTTCAAGAAAGTTACTTTGTCATTCGGTTACAAAGATATTTTAAATTGTTTTATTTGGTAAAAAAAAAATACAAATCAGTTTGTTTTTTTTTTTTTAATCTCTAAAATGTTTTTTTTTTTATTAGCTCTATGTTGTACACAGACATTTTATTCCAAGAATGTTAATTCATCAGCTAAAGCATTTTGCTGTATGAAAGATATTTTGTTTTAAAAAAAGATTTGTTGTTATAAGCAGTCATTGATTACATTTCCAAATGAAATTACAAATTTTGACATTAGTCAGATTTTATCATTAAAATTTTATTGATATTTTTGCACACACACACACACACACACACACCACACACACACACACACACACATTTCCTCTCATGAAAAGTAGACAATGTGTATGGTGAAGTGGTTTTTCTGTACATGATGTTACACAAAACTTTGTATTTTTTATGGGTTCCCTTCAGGTAATTTTTTTGATAATGATAGCTAGTGCTCTTAATTTAAGTACATCTGTATTAGTATAATCAGTATCATTTCAGTAGGTTTTTTTAACTGTATTGTGTGTTCTATATACTGTGTGTGTTATTTACAATAATTTTGTTGCTTTACAAGAAAGTGCCTCTTCACTTGAATTAAAATAATTAATACTTATATTACATAAATCCACATGTAATCCAAGTTTCTTCATCTTTGATATTTTTTTAATACAAGAAGCCATTCTGATGCTCATTTGGGCAAACACATTTTATAGCAAATGATGCTTAATTGTACATTTCTTTTTTAACCAAGATTTTAGTCTTCTACTAAATGTGCGTATTCAAGCCAAATGAGGCTAACTCTAAAGATGATGATTTTAAAGGAACATTAAATTTGAAAGTAAGTTTATTTGAATACATGTTTAGCTCATATTTTTTTATGGAAACAGTAATTTTTCTGTGCTGAAATTGAAATCTAAGTCTAGTTTACTCTAACTTAAGAGCTAGGGAAATTTAACTTGAATATAAATATATTCAGTGCAGGATAACTTATTTGTTTAGTGCAATACCAAGTTTACTATGGTTTATTTCAAAACCTTCCTAACTTTTATCTTTATTTTATTTTTGCAAAAACATTTTTTGTACCAAATAGTTTTTTTTTAATTTCACAAACAGTTTATGCACCAAAATCTGACTGTCTGAATATCACAAAGAAACACACACACAAAAAAATGAAAAAATTTGTTTATTTACAAGGGTTTAGATATTAAAAATACTGTCAGGAATTTCTTTTGTTTTGTATGTAAATTTAAAAAAAAATTTTTTTTTCCAGATGATAGTTTTGAAAATATATCAGAAGTTGAGGAGAGCATAGAGGAGGATTTTTCTAAATTGAGTGATGATGACCTTACTCCTGTCAAAGAACTAGGTTCTCCTATACAGAAACCATCTCATATTAAAAAAAAGACCTTTTCTAAGTTTTATATCTCTGAAGCTGATACTCTAGATATAAGTTTACTTCAAAAGGGCTCCAGAGAAATGTGGGATCAAAATAGAAGCATTTATGAAAAGAATGAAATGGAAATGAGTTTGGATGAACTAGGTATGCTGCATTTTATTTGAGTCTATAATTTAAACGTTGTTTGATATTTATTTTCTTTCATTTATTTTTGCCTGATGTGTTATAGATTATTTATTGCACTTATCCGTACTTTTCATCATCGTTGTTGTGGATGTGGTAAAATAATCTACGCTCAAAGAATTTATACTAGAGTCAAAATATTGGAAAAGCAATCAGTACGGGCTTGCTAGTGCAGGGCTACCTTATAACATTTTGCTGACAAATTTAAAAAAAAATTGTTTGCAATTAATTGTTTAAGACCTTTGAAATGTCTTGTAGTTCTATCTAGAATGAAAATTTCTATGGATAATAATTCTAATAGCTACCAGTATTCATTTTAAAATAAAAATGTATAATTGTTCTACTCATCAGTTGTCTTTTCTTGTTAAAAAATAATGAAATTATTCATAATACTGTTGTATCAAACTAATTCAAGATTTTTCATATAAAAATAAACAAGTGGGAAAATTTTGAAATAGAATTGTACATTAGAAACAAAATTTATCTGCTCCAAATTATTTAGACATTTGAAAATACTATATAGTTTGCAATAGAATTTTTCAGTCTAATTTTTATTTATTTGTTTTGATTTTATTGTTGTTTGAGCAGACAAGGAAACTAGAGATGAAAGTCAACCAGAAGAGTTTGATACTTTAGCAGACACCAAGCCAGTGGGTGTAGACAAAGAAACTAGAGATGTAAGACAACCAGAAGAGTTTGATACTTTAGCAGACACCAAGCCAGTGGGTGTAGACAAAGAAACTAGAGATGTAAGACAACCAGAAGAGTTTGATACTTTAGCAGACACCAAGCCAGTTGGTGTAGGCAAAAAAACTAGAGATGTAAGACAACCAGAAGAGTTTGATACTTTAGCGGACACCAAACCAGTGGCTATAGACAAAGAAATTAAAGATGAAAGTCAACCAAAAGAGTTTGATGCTTTAGCAGTAGAAGCAGAGAAGCAAAAAGATTCAGGTGCTAAATATGTAAGTCACATCCAGCAGCTAGATGGTAAAACAGATGAGACAGGTGTGGCTAAGATTACGTCAGGTCCAGTGGAAAGGCCATTACCAGGTAAATTAACTGGAGTGGATAAAACTATAGAAAAATTTAAAAAATTATTAAAAGACAATTTGTTACTCTCTGATAAAACAGAAAGGAAACACAGTGATAAGAGCATTAAAAGGGTGGTTGATTTTGGTGACCATGATGAGGATGAAGGTTTTGTCAAACACAAGAAAACTGTGAAAACAAGAGAGGAAAAATCAGCATTGCCTGTTTCACAGAGGAAAATAATAGGAGAAAAGGTAAGAATAAAAAAAATTAAGAATTTTACAAGGATTACAAGATTAAAAGTTTGAAAAATTTAGGGCTATAATGTTTTGCTGACAACTTTTTTAAAAACTCATCAGAAATATAAGTAGTGGGAATTATTTTGTATTCTTAGTTTTAAGTTCAGGAGGAATGTTTGTTTGCATTTTGCCTTTTATGATATACAGGCATAAACTGAGGCATTAAAAACATTTTTGGAGGCATGGTTGTTATTAAATAGGTAATAGCAAAACTTGTGCTTAGTTCTAGAAGTCTGTAAAACACAGCTTCAAGTAATGTTTTGATCTTCATAATGCATATTTAATATCTGATCTGTTTCATTCTTTGTAATTACTGAAACTAATTGGAGCTGTATCCCTATTATAATTCTGAACATTTAGGCAAAATCAGGATGTAAATTTTAGTTGAATTTACTGATATGAATGATAATAATTTATATTAATTAGTTTAGTTTTTGTGATTAAAATAGTTGAAGTGATAGTGCATATATTTATCATTAAAAAGTTTTCTTATCCAGATTTTCTGCATTAAAAAACATGCATAAACATCGCTCTGTTATAGTAAATATAACAAAGAAAAGAAGACATTATGGCTTCCTATGTATTCCAAGTTTGATATCTATTTAGTTTCATAGTTTTTAAAGTAAGCACTGTATGTATTGCTATTAATACCTTCTCATACCTCTGTCATTGTGTTTCTTAATATAAAATATATATAGCTTTAGAGTTGAGCAGATTATAATTATGCAATTTCACTGTCTATGTAAGTAAATTACTTTTTGTATTAAGTATAAAATTGCAGTTCTATCATAAGTTCCTTGGATTACTCTTAAAACATAGTCTTGTTAATAATAGTGAGGCTATTAATTATAACTAATCAATTGTTTTAATGATAGCAGTTTCAAACTATTTTTTATTGATGTCTTTAGAAGATAATTTATATTTTACAAATTTGAAAAATGTAGTTTTGAAGATCTGCACAGGTGTTAATGTGCTTCATTTTTTGTAAACTGTAGTAAATGGATACAGATGGTGAACTTTAGAATGATTAAAAAAAAATGTATTATTTAAACACAGTAATACCTCGGTTAGCGCTCTAGATACGTTCCTAAAATATGCAGTGCTATATGGGGACATTATAACATAGCATAAATAGAGATGCGAGCTTGATAGGTTATTTTTAACCTGAGACATATACAGATTTGTAAGAAAAATTTTGTGATTTTCCATTTAGTGAGGTCTGGTTGAGAATGTGTGCACATAGATGGTAGGAGACAGCAGTAAGTGGTGCCAATTATCGTTGTTTTGATTGAAAAAACCAAGAGCTTGCTGACTGGATGCCTGGAATGCGCTGACTTGAGATGATGAGCGAATGCAATGTTAATCCAGGGAAGCCAGTGGAAATGAGGTGGAAACAGCACTTCGACTGTGGCATGATTTTATGAAAACAGTGATACGAGACATAAATGAAGGTGATAGACATCACCAAACGACTGAAAATTCCAGAGACTCACTCTTGTACCCTACAAGCACTTAATAACTTTAGATAACCTCACACAATGTGATGTTACACATTGTGATCTAAAGTTATGATAAAATTACAAAACAAGTTTAATTAATTAAGATCTAATGTTATTATAAAATTATGAAACAAGTTAAATTAATCAACTGTAGTCATGAGTACATAGGCCTACTCACCAATAAATCAGTAGAAAAGCAACAGTGAGAAATAGGGCAGAAGAGGCTATATCTGGGATGAGGGTCCGGGCTGTGGTTCTTCGCATGTTGGCTGCTTCCCGAAGAATGCATCTAATGTCTGCGTTTTCTTGAGACTTCTCTCATAAAGCAATTCACAGTAGCAGGATATCATGTCTAGAACACACCTCTTTGCCTTGCTGCTGCACTCCCAATCATGGTCATTCTCGGTAAACTGGTCCATGATTTCCGTAATCTTGGTGGTGGTGTTACTGAGGAATTCAGTGGTGGGTGAGAATTCTTTCTGGTGTCACTGGCTCTGCAGTAGGGTCTTCAGGCTCATTCTGGATGTGTTGCTGTGCTAACTCCTGCAGCTCTTCAATAGATAAACTCTTATCATGAGACTCTAACTCTTCCACATCTTCCGCATTGACATTCTCCCTTCACTGGCCAGCTCAGCGATGTCATTGATGACTGCTGGTACTATTTTTTCATCAAATTCCAGGAAGTCATTGTATGCTTCTGACCATAGTTTCTTCCAAACTCTGTTCATGCAGTCTTCAGTCACTTTGTCCCAGGCTGCTTTGATATTATCTATGGCCTTCATGATATGGTAATTTTTCCAAAATTCTCCGATAGATTGTTTATCTTGTCCATCCGTTTCTTCAACAAGTTGTTTGAAAGTGCAACAAAGGTGGTAGGTCTTGATATTAGAAATTACATCCTGATCCATTGGTTGGAGTAAGGAAGTGGTGTTTGGTGATAGGTAAACTACTTTGACAGGAATGCAGGTCTGAATGGTATCGAGATTCTGGGGATGGCCTGGAGCATTATCGATTACCATCAATGCCTTGGGTTCAAGATTATGTTCTTCGCAATATCTTTTCACTGCTGGACAAAAGTATGAAACAAACCACTGTGAAAATTTCTATTGTCACCCAGGCCTTCTTGTTTGATTTCCAAATCACAGGCAGATGCATTTTTGATATTCCCCTCATTAGTTTGGTGTTTCTGAATGATAAACAAGCATCGGCTTCAGTTTGAAGTCTCCTGAAGTGTTATCACCAAGTAGTAGTGTTAGTTGGTCTTTTCCAGCCTTGAACCCAGAAGCGATTTTTTTTTCTTCTCAGAAGATGAAAGTATGGGATGGCATTCTTTTCCAGAAAAGGCCTGTTTCATCTACATTGAAGGCAAGTTGGGGGGGTAGTTGCCACACTCGATGATACTCTTAAGAACCTGGGGAAATTCCTTGGCTACCTGCGTTTCTGCACTTAAACTTCACCAGAGATACGGATGCTGTGCAGGTTATGCCATCATTTGAAGCTGTCAAACCAACCTCTGCTAGCTGTGAATGCTTCTGAATTATCTCCTCCTCCTCCTTGTAAGTGTCTGAAGATGCTTCTTGCCTTTTCCATGATGATAAGTTGACTTAATGGCATGTTGCGTTGCACTTCGTCGTCCACCCATATACCAAGCATACCTTCCATTTTTTCCAAAAATTTACTCCTTGAACAGGGCACCTTCTTTGTTGATAACAGTGAGGTGGTCATGGCAGAAGTTTTTATTTTGTCTGCATTTTAATGATGGTTCTAATTGTTGATGTAGCCAAGTTTAAAGATTTACCCACATATGCCTGACGTTCACCAGCTTCCATTTGTCTCAACACTTGCAGTTTTACATCCAGTGTTATGCTTTTCCTCGGCACCTTAGATGAACTTTCAGCACTTGAAATTGCAAGCTGTTTTCCACTCATGGTGGGTAAAAATTGTATGGAACTGTGGATATACAGCAAATTTTGAGACAACCAGAATATGTGCACAATGTGGTTGCAGCAAAGCTTGAACTAATAGAGGACTGAGAGGAGACCGCTGACTGGATGTATGCGTATTATGTGTGATGCGCTCTGATAAGCTAAGTGAATGTAAACAAAGATGACCCCTTTTGGAGGGTGGTTCAAAATTTCTAATTTTGACTACCACACCTCTTTTCATTGCTGACTTTCCTCAATAGTATGACATGTGATTGTGTGCATGTGCACACACTGCATTGTCAACCTGTGCTGCCTCAGCGAATAGTCATGACTCTTTGCTTTTACACACATAGCAAGTCGTCTATGCACGCACACCATCGGTCGGTCTACTTGAAGGAGTGATGTTTAAATTTTGACGAATGAAATATGATTCTGTAGGGTACGCATTCGTCGCTTACGAAGCTAAGGTTGAGAATTGAAATGGTGGTTAGTAAGAACTCCAAGAAAAAACAGCGCTAAATGGGGTAGTGCTAAGCAGGGTATTACTGTAGTCTGACTAGATAAGCTAACAAGTAACATGCAGTATGGTGCTATTATTTATAACTGTTAAGCCACTGGAAGAAAGAGAAATAGCAGAGTCAGAAATACAGGACATGGCAAAGGAAGAAGTAATGGATCAAATAGTAAAAGCTGAAGAAAAAGAGAGCGAGCCTAAAACTCTTGTTCTGAGTGAGTATTTTCAAGTAGCACTAGTAAATAAAATATTTTTAAAATTTCTTTAATATAGTTTTCCTGGATTCATCAGTACCATCTATTCCTTAATGAGTTGAGGGTAAAAAGTCAATTAACATAAGTTGTTTTGTTTCTTCATAGATATTGTTTATATGTGAAACTCAACAAATTTTCAGTTTTGGAAGAAATTAATGGAACAGAAGTAAATGTAATTTCAAATAATACTGTTCAGAGTGCATTGATTATTTTAGTGTAATATCTTTCAGGATATTTTAGACATGGATTCATTGTGTTATAGCATTTTCTCAATTGTAAAACCTATTTTCTGCAATATTAGGCTCATGCGACTTTGTATGTTTGGTAAAATATGCGTAAGAACTGTAATGCCCTATCATAGATATTGGTACTTCAGTAGCAGTTAATGAGCCTTTGCATGAATACAGTATTAATTTAGAGAAATTTAACTTTATTTTAAATAAATAAACAAACAAACAAGAAAGATCTATGGATAATATTGATAGCTAAAGATAAAGTTGTTATGGTGTGTTGCTGATATACGAGTATTTAGCAAATTTTTTTTAAAAAAATGTGCACAATAAGAGGGAAAAGTTCAGATGATGCAGAAATTAAGTATATTGACTGCAGTGGGTTATGTATTATGATAATGAAACACAAAAAATGGGAAAAATTCAAATTCTATTTTTCAGAAATGCTATTAATAATAATATAATGATATTTTGTTTGTTTGTTGATTTGGTTTTTGTTTTTGCTGATGTAAGCATAACAGTAATTGTGCAGTTATGATAAAAACAAAAACCACAAAAACAAATATATTCCTGGATGTGAAAAATTTTTTTTTTTACATTTAACAATTATTGTTTGTACTGAAAGAGAAGCCATTAAAATTTAATTAGGAAATACCTTTATTTTTATTATGTTTGCAATCTACTTTTTTTTCTTTCTTATATGATTACAATGTTTGAGTATAGAACTCCTCTATATATATATATATATATATAATACACACACACAAATTGGCAGCCAAAAGTTTAAGAACGATGGCAAAACAAACATAAATTGCCATGTACATGTGGAAACACATTCCAGCATGGGAATAGAAAACTGATAGGAAAACAAGTTCTTGTTCTTTTCACTGACAAATACATCAACATGATCAGTATTACTATTTGGTATGCAGATGTTTTTATATATTGGTGGAATTTGATGGCAACAAAAGTTTATGAACAAATCAAACATTCATAATTTATTCACAAAAACCCAATTTTTAGAGAGTACATGAGAAAACAGAGTTAGGAAATACTATTATTTGGTTCACTAACCATAAACAACAATTACAGTTTGACAACCCTTATGCATGGAGTGCATAAGAATACACTAGCTTATGCAAATATTGGCCAAAGTTTACTGAATAATTTGAAACATTTGATCCAAATTTCTGGGTTTTTTCATCCTAATAGCTTTGTTTATACCATTCCATAGATTCTCTTTTGAATTCAAATCAGGTCTTTGTGCTGGCCACTATAGAACTGTCTGTAATTTTATGATCTGAGAGATACTGCTTGATTATGGCAGCTGATTATTACATTGTTGGAAAATTTGGTTGAGAGGAAGACAGTTCTCAGAATATGGCTCTAGTAAATTAGTCAAAATGTTCATGTAGACAAACCAGTCAATTATTTACTGGATATGATGAATAGGTTCTGTCCTTTTCATGAGAAAGAGCCCTATACCATAATGAACCCACCCATACCTTTTGATTGTTGGTTTGGTACAGTGGATGAAGAAATTCAATGAATCTTTGCCACACACAAGTCTAACACCTGACCCAAACCATTGGAAGTATGATTCATTGGACTAGCGAATCTTGTGCCTATATTTTCAGGGTTCCAGACTCTAATGGAGATGGTCTTTGTTGAACTGAAGTCAGGCCCTTTGATTCTTCAAGGAACAAAGGGGTTTCTTCCTGGAAACAGACATCATCAATTTTAAACCACAAAGTTTTCTCTGGGAAATCTTTTTCAGAGGTCATTAGGTCTTCCAAATCTCTTAAAATATTAACTGATATTTTTGGTTTATTTGGATAGTTGCTTAATTTTCAAATCAGTCCAACCATCAGTTTTTTTGGATCTGCCATTTCTATGGCATTAAGGCTACATAACAAGCTATTTTACTGCACTTGATACACTTAAGCATTCTTGGAATATAATGTGTTAATCTATGTTTGTTCTGCCCTCATAGACTTTTGTCTGCCACTGTGTATATAGTTAAATTGAGAGATAAAGATAATCTTGATTCATAATGTAAATTTATACCATGTTGAAAGGAGCAGATGCCTTAAAAAATGTTTAGGATTGTGTAACCTTTGAGTACTATAGGTTAGTCTGTTTTACAAATATATATAAAAAATATGTTGATTGGTCTTCCTTTCCGCATAAATGCTGAGTTAATATTATTTATTGCTGACTCAAAATAAACCAGCTTAACTTTTACATGCATTGAAAGTTACATGTTGATAGCACACTAATTTTTCAAAATCAACTTTATATTGAGAAACTTATATCTTGGACAGTTATCAGTTTCCAAAGTTTCTCAGAGTCAGTATATCAGCATGTTTTTCTGATTGATTTTACCATCTATCAGTGGAGAAAATGTTCTCATAAACAAAAATTTCTCAAACTGCCCAGTTACAGTAATAAAATCTGTCTGGAATTAATTTAATCTTTATATCTAATTAGGTAGGATAAGATGGCAGATGGTATAAATCGCCTGTCACTATTTAAAATAAAGCACTGAAATCTCATATTTTAAATGGCTACCATACTATAAAGGTATATTAGGCTATGATTGCACTAACTCCCTTGAGTAGTAGATGCTTTAATGTTATTGTCAGAAAGCTTTCCAATATAAAGGAATAAAAAAAATGTAATTCTTTTGAGTAATTAGTTTTTTTTTCCACCCTCCTCATGGAAAATTCTAGAACAAATCTGAGAATTTGGTTATTTTGGTTAAAAATGAAAAAAAATCTTATACATGTTCCATAGGTAGTATTAATTCAGCAGTGTTATAAGTTGTGTAAGACTAAACTATCTGTTTAAAATAGGTGTCTAATACATGCACGCATGCAAGCACACACAAAATGTAAAATTAACTTTCTTATATAAAATTAGTAGTGTTGATTTGATTCTTTGTGGTTTGATCTTGTGCCTACAGCATCATGATTTAGAAATTGACACAACAGCATAATAATAATAATAATGAATTAATCTTTATATAAAGATTGTTTTCCAGTTTATTCATACTGTATATTTAAGGAACAAACACAATTTGGTATGATGCTTAATTTCATTTTAACTACTTAAAATTTATTTTACTCTAGCACCTATTGCAACTTCTGCACCAGGGATAGAGATTGAAGACATTAAGATAGACCAAGAGTTTCCTCAAACACAACAAAAGGCAAGCCTGTTTTCTAATTTATTTAACTTTATTTCTTTTAAGTTGACAAGCCAAATGCTATAAATTACAAGTATAAGTGCTACAAACAAACAAACTTGTAAGATTTTAAGGTGAGAACCTCTGCTAAAACACATCCACCCTGATACATAAAAATAAATATTCAACAACAAAAAATTAAACGTCACACTTTTATCATTAAAATCTTTATATAAAATAATGAGCAACATAGTAGCCTAATGGTAGACCTTGCAAAGAACAATGCAAAGTATGGACTATGGAAGTGGGAGCCTATTGTGTAAACTATTGATCACATTTATCAACATGAAAAGGATACCTTAGTGGTGTGAGGAACACAGACATTGGACTAAGGAAGACTAGCAAAAAGTGATGTGGTTGGATGATTCATGCTTTGAAGAAAGATTTGGAGAAAACCACACAAATTACTTGACCCTTCTTGTGTGGTTCCAATTACCCAGGTCTTTTTGTGATGGAGTCATGGTTTTGGGCAGGTTTTGCTGTCATACCACAGGTTTTTTTGGTCTTTTTTAGAAGGCAAAATGAATGCTAAATCTTATGTCAGTATCATTTTTGAATAAGTGTATCTAGTGATGTTTCATGTGTACCCTGATGGAAATTGCTACTTCCAAGATGATTGTGCCCACATTTTATGTTCTTGGTTTGAATAACATGATGGAGATTTCAGGCAACTTTCATGGCTAGCAAAATTCCCAGATCTTAGTCCAGTTGATCATATATGAGATGAACCTGAAAAACACATTCACCATCATGATCATCTCTACTCACTCCATATTTTGTGTACAATGTTAGTGACTGAATGGGGAAGTATACCTTAGGAAACCTTCCAGCACTTTTTTGGATTCTATGGACATAATATCATGGCCACTATGTGGGTAAATGTTGGCCTGACCTATTATTAGGGTATAGGTTCTAATAAAGCGACCAGCCAGCACAGTTAGTCATAGTGGGGCAGGATATTTCTAAAACTAATATGTATCCCTGTTTGCCAAAATATGCTAATTATATTTATGCATTTTCAAAATTATGTACTCTTTCTGTGTTCATTTACCTTATTTGACAAAGCAATCCAAGCAGATACTGCATGATTACTAAAAACATTTCTGTACATCTAGTTGAAAGTACATTTTGTTTAACTTGTAACTATGACCTCTTATGAATGTTATTTTTCTATGCCACTACCATCAAAGAATCTATTTAAGTTTATATTTTCTGTACCTTAAATAATCTTAAATACTTACATCATATCCCTTCCCACAAAATAACCATTTAAATATCAAAATATGCATTTGAGGCCTCCTTAATCTATTTTTTGCGACTGATATCATGCATATACCAAATTCTAGTACATTTCTGAACTGTTTTATTTGTGTCCATTCTAATGAGGATTCTATGCTTGAACCACATTCCAGAAGAGGATTAATAATGATGTTAAAGGTATTAATATTTATCACACTCTAAAAACTCTGGTTGTCTTAAAACATATATTCACACTGCTTCTGAATTTTTAACATTTATCATTTGCAACTCAAATCTTTTTTCTCATTTACCATTGTTATTTATTGACAATAACTTTATTTTGTTCTTTTTCTACCTTTATTGAGGAGGCTAGGGACCCTTGGGGGATTGTTTCTTTCTAAAACAGTAGAGTACTTGTGGAATTAATTTTTATTATACATGATACACCTATATCTGTGATTGGTGGATACTGCACAACAGATAATTTTTTAAAGAAAATACATTTTAATGTAAAATTTATTTTGATGGAAAATATAATATTAAATTTAAAACCATAATTTTAAGTTTTATGTATTAATTTATGCAATTAGTGTTTTATTGTTTTTTAATTTCTTTACTTTTATTTATCAAGGGTTCTTTGCATAAAATTTGATTGCTTTCATCGTTGGTACCAGTTACTCAATTTGGAGCATGCATTGTCCAAGATTCATATAATTGGTGGGTCTTCAGATGACTAAGTCTTGATTTGCAGATCTTGAAGCAGTTGTGGCACGATGTCTCTGGAGGGAGAGGGTGTCACAATTGGTGTAGAAGCCTGTGCAAGATTTGCTTTGTATGGAGATTGTGGGATGCCATCAGAATCCACACAATATTGACAGTTTGGTGCTGGAAAATCCAATGGCATGTTGAACTTGCAACCACTGGCAAACCATTCTGCTGCAGTCTTCTAATGCCTTCAGAGCCATTGGGTTCCATTTATTACTTTCAGAAGAATGCAGTACAGAGTATTGTGAATGACAGTAGACAGAAGATAATCATCATCATTTATCTTATCTGCTATTTTTTTCTTTTTTTCCCATGGTGAAATTTAAGACAACTTTGATTTTTTTCTTTCCATCTTTTTTTTAATCATTAATTGTGAAAAGTCTAAATGGCAAGATGGCATAAACTTTTATTTTGGCTTTTACCAAAACAGACTGAGCAGAAGAAAAGTTGGCCCAGGCAGCTGAAAAATGAAATGGACATCATGAGAAAAGACATTGCAAAAAAACGGCTTTTGGACACTCAGGTGAGAAAGGAGAGAAAAATGTTGGGTTATTTCTAGACATATTCAAAACATTAATTTAAAGAAAATTAAAAATAGCTAAACAAAAGTAAGCAAGATTTATAATCCTGCTCATTGTTCCTAATTATCATTATTCTTCTAAGCACTTAATTTTTTCTAGACAGTAGATATCTTGGTGTTATGACACTGAAGAAAGAAGCACACAAGAGATGGATACTTTTACTTATAGAAAAAGGGGACACATCAAGTAGTATCAAATGAAAAAATATATATAATCATAAATAAGTAGTAACCATAATTAAACAAACTCAAATAGACTAGTTGTGGAACCCTCTTACATTAGACACTTGAATGAGTAACATGCTGGACTACAATTTTACATTATGATAATATACTGTTTTTATTATCAGCAAACTATCGTTTAATTCTTTTTTTTCTAAATAAATTGATTATTTTTAACCCTTTATAACAAACTGTAACATACCCACTGGATAAATGTATTATGAATCATTTAAAAATTAATCATAGAATATAAATTGTTATGCATCATCACTCAGAATTCTATGTTAAAAAATTTATAAAAATATATTTAAAAAACAGAAGCAGCCAAAGTACTTGAAACTTTTATTCTGCATTATGCATAACTGTAAGGGAGAGCTGTTTAGTAAAAGCAGTGTTCAAAGACAAAAATCGTCAAATGTACAAAAACTTTAGTTAAGTGATATTAGGGAAATTGAAATAAAACTTGGCACCAACTAGCTGATACTATTTCAGCTTGGTTTTCTTTGAATGCCCTTAATATGAAGAGGGAGGAAGGACACTATCATGGTTTATACAAGGCCTTCAAATGCCTGCCTATCATTTTCATTTTTAAACTTATTTACACTATCAACTACTGATAATTTATTGCATTCATTTACAATTCAATTCCAAAAAAAAAGAGTTTGTGACTATCCACAAAAATTCTTTAAGTACTTTTAAAAAAACTTTATTAAGTCTCTTCTCAGATTTAACTAGGTATTGCAAATCTAATAATTTTTAATTTGGGGGGTATTCTAAATAATGAGATAATTAGATTAACAAAGTCAATACCTTTTTCAGCAGAATACATTTGAACCAGTAAAAAGGGATTAAAAAGCTAATTTAATTCTAAATTTATTTTTATTCTTTTTGATCTTTTCTAATTTAGGTAGACATATCTAAATCTGATATAAAAAATTTTGTGCACTTTTGATCTTTTATTTATATCAAGAAAATAGTTGGCTGTTTATCTACTTTTGGAATTACTGAAAAATTTAATATACCTATCCTTTTTTATTCTTCAGAACCAGTTGCTAAAGGCATTTGAATCAGAACTGATCCATACTATTGATGAAATAGAAGCTGAATTTGAAATATTTAAAGCAAAAAAGCTGAAGGTTATTTGCTTGGATTTTTTTTTTCCAGTTTTCACTCCAATTTTCTCCCTATTTTTAATTTATTTTTTATATTTATAGTTTTTTTCCACCTTTATTGTACTTTTTAGAAAGTTAAAATGTCATCCACTTCTGGATTGCCATTCTGGATTGATTTGTTTTATTCTTTTTAGTTTTTAATTTTTAAAGATGATTGTATGAATTCTACAGTAGTTTATTTTTACAAAACCGTTTGGTTTATAGAAGTATCATATATCTTTAGCAACTGTAGTTGCCATTTCTTTTTGTTCTTTAGATAAAAAGTTCATCTTATGTGAAAAGTACATTTTAGTGTCTTTCTCTTTTCAACACACAATCACACACAGAGAGGTTAAAAAGAACATTTACTGGAATTTAATGAAGCCAATATTTTTTTTAGAAAGACTAGTTTGCTGTACTTTAAACATTCTATGAAAAAACAAAAATTCAAATTATATAATTTTCAACAAAACTGCTAGTTAAAAATAAATTTTATTAAATTTATTAAAATATTCTTTCTAATTTGTTTTTTTTATTAAAGTAAATCATTATGGCATTGTAGGGATTTTGTTCTTCATTAGCCTTATTAATTTAATTTTTCAAAATATATATTTTGTTTTCAAAATGTTATTCTTTTTTTTATAGATTATCTTTTCTCCAAAGCAATTGTTTTTACCTTTTTTTTAATTTGAAAAAATATAATAAAATTGAAATATGAAACAATATTGACATTTTCAGGTAGAATGCCAATCTGGAAAATTTATGGGTTTAACATTTAGTTTGCTTTTACTAACTTTATAGAGAAATAATTTGTTATGGAAAACTGCAGATTTAGAGGAAGCAAGTAGAAGCTTTTCTTATTGCAATACTGTTCTATTTACTATAAATGGCACTTAACACTATTTATTGTATATTTATTCTACTTAAAAAGACAAATATATTCTGATTTTCTCTGTTTCTTTTTTTTTTTAATGATAATTACAGCAATCCAACAAAAATAATCTCTGGCTTTCAGTTAACATGATGCAATATAGCTACATTACAGATTTTTTTCTAGGTTCAAGGAATATTTGTATTGATAAAGAAGCAAAATCTTGTGCAAATTAATGTTAACATATTCAAAGTTCTGTTGAGATAACTTTTATTTGATTATACTTAGATTAATACAATATTTTATGTAGGATTTGTCTGCCTTTGTCATAATAAGTTTGGAAGCACATTTTGGCATGGAGTTTATGAAATTTTCACACATTTTGGTTTCAGGGTCCTGAAACTAGACTTTATTGATAACACAAACTATTTTATCCTTTGCAGTATAATCTAATTTTTTAAAACTTGCTTTGCAGATTGTCCACAAGTTCTCTATTTGATTGAGACCATGGGAGTTTCCAGACAAGTTTAACTATTCCTTGTTGTTTTGTTTGAAGAACTTATTAACAGTTCTTGATGTGCTAAGAATGCAAGATCCTGCTGAAATTTCTGCTGTCATCTGGACAGAGGGTAGTCGATTCAGGAAAAGAAGTAAATGCACTTCTTGCTGTTCACTATGCCTGCCTCTGGAATGAGTGAATCTGTCCCATGGCAAGAAAAATCCCCCCCCCCAAACATCTTATCTGGGTGTTTTTCTGCCCCAACAAACATACTGGCTTCATTGATCTTGTACTTCAAAATGACTTTTTTTTTTTTCAGAAAATAGTACAGTGGTACCTCGACTTACGAGTGTCCTGACTTACGAGTTTTTTGAGATACGAGCCTTCTCTCAGCCGATTTTTTGCTTTGAGTTGCAAGCTAAAATTCGGGTTACGAGCCAGCTTCAGAGACCCCTTCCCCCCTTTCCGATGCACTCACAGTATGTGTGGTCTACCCACACACACTCTTGCACCCCCCTCTCGTATATTTGTGTGTTTCCTATGTTTGGTGTGTCTTGTTCATATTAAATGACTATAACTGTACAAGTGGACTTTGTTTGCAGTCGGACGGATAAGCTAACAACTGGCGTTGCGAGCGCGCACTTATTTTTTCCAACCGTGGGTCCGAAGAAAGTGAGTGCGAAGGACAGTGCTGAGAAGAAGAAACGGATGATGTGCATTGAAGTAAAGAAAGAAATTATCGAAAAACATGACCAAGGTGTGTGTGTAGTGGACTTGGCGATGCAGTAAGAGCGTAGCACTTCTACAATCTGCACCATACTGAAGCAGAAGGAGTTGATAAAGGCTATAACACCAGCCAAGGGTGTTAAAATAATTTCTAAACAGTGGACATCTATCCATGAAAATATGGAGAAGCTGCTGATGGTGTGGTTGATTGAGAAGCAGCTCGCAGCAGATACCATGACGGAGGCTATAATCTGCGAGAAGGCACGAGCTATTTACGCTGATTTGCTGCAGCAGACCCCAGCCACTTGTACGGACAAGGCATCGGGTGAGAAGTTTAAAAAGAGGACCGGCATTCACTCCTTTGTCAGGCATGGTGAGGCAGCGAGCACAGATATGAAGGCATCTGAGGATTACCTCAAAACTTTTGCTGGAATTATAGCAGCCAAAGGATACATCCCCCAGCAAGTTTTCAACTGTGACGAGACAGGACTTTTTTGGAAGAAGATGCCAAGGAGGACTTATATAACGGCAGAGGAGAAGAGGATGCCAGGCCACAAACCCATGAAGGATAGGCTGTGCGCCAATGCGAGCGGTGACTGCAAGATTAAGCCGCTGCTGGTTTATCATTCGGAAAACCCCAGAGCCTTTAAGTCACATAAGATTCTGAAAGAAAAACTGCAGGTTATGTGGAGGGAGAATCCGAGGGCGTGGGTCACCAGGCAGTTCTTTGTGGAGTGGGTGAATTTGGTCTTTGGTCCTAACGTTAAGAAATATCTCCAGGAAAATTACCTACCCCTGCAAGCCCTTCTCGTCCTGGACAATGCACCTGCTCATCCACCTAATCTTGAAAATGACATCCTCAAAGAGTTCAAGTTTATTAAGGTTCTTTACCTTCCACCCAACACCACCCCTATCCTGCAGCCCATGGACCAGCAGGTGATTTCTAATTTCAAGAAGCTCTTCACCAGGCACCTGTTCCGCCGCTGCTTTGAGGTGACGGAGAGCCCAAACCTCACTCTTCGAGAGTTCTGGAAGGACCACTATAACATTGTGATATGCCTCAAAATTATCGATATGGCCTGGCAGGGTGTTACAAAGAGGACCTTAACCTCTGTGTGGAAGAAGCTGTAGCCTGAGGTTGTGTCTGAAAAGGACTTAGAAAGACTCGAACCCGAAGCGGCAGTGGAGGAGGAGATTGTATCCCTCAGCAAGTCCATGGACATGGATGAAGGTGACATCAACAAGCTCGTCGAGGAGCACTCCGAGGAACTGACAACGGAGAAGTTAAAGGAGCTACAAACGCAGCAGCACACGGAGAATTTGCAGGAAATAGGTGACGCGGAGGAGGCAGAGGAGGTTATCTCTACAAGTGCGATAAAGGAAATGTTGGGAATGTGGGAGAAACTTTCAGACTTTATTCAGAAGAAACCCCAGGAAAGGTTGCAACAGGGCGTGCGACGGCGCTATTCAATGACACATGCCTAACTCATTTCAGAAACATTTTGAAATGGAGGATGAAACAGATCTCATTGGACAGCTTTTTATTGAAAACTCCTGCAGATGAAAGTAATGAAAGCGTGTCGAAAAGGGCAAAAATCAGCGATTAAGATTCAGTCCAGCCTTTCTCCTCCACCTCCATCAGCATCCTCAAGTCATCTGATCTCCAAGGTACATGCTGTACATTATACATAATAAAACCAGTTTATTCCAGTTCATTCTATCGTATTGTTTTTTTTTTTTATACAATATTCGTTATTTATAAGTATATTTTTCTTATTTAAAAACATGTAACAAAAAATTGCGGTGCTTTTGGGGGGGCAGAATGGATTAATGGCATTTCAATTCATTTCAATGGGGAAAATTGATTCAACATACTAGTAATTCGAGTTACGAACTCCATTATGGAACGAATTAAACTCGTAAGTCGAGGTACCACTGTACCTTCAATATTTTTCCGTTAATTACATGTATTCTTCAATCCATCCCAGCTGTTTTCCTTTCATTTTGGTGGTAAGCAGTTGCTGCTTTAAAGGCTTTCTTGCTAGTTCATCAGCTAGAAAGTTTTCACCATACAATTAATACAGCCACAAGAATGAAGTCATCCAATTCTTTCTTCAGCATGTCACTGGTCTTTTGAGGATACAATTTGCTCTTCCACAGTAGTACTGTATCTTCTTTTGTTTCGCTTTTGTCCACATTTTCCTCTTTTTTTGGTGATATTAAGTCAGTTTCATTTTAAAATTAAAATAGCTTATTTATAGTGCCCAAACTGACCCTGTCCTACACTATATCTCACTGAAACATTGACATGTGTTCAAGCAGTATTACAATTTTTCTTTTTTCTTAATGTTATACTCATATTCAATAGGAACAAAGTAACACTTTCAAAGAAAGTGTGAAGGGTTGTCAGAAGTCAGGGGCTTGTAATCAACCTAATGCACTTTTAAAAGAGATGACACAATCACATCATTCTGTTCATTGATGTTATTGATACAAATGGGTTTGTAAAGAAACCCATGTATTAAAAAATGCTTTAAAATTTGAATGGTCACATTTATTTGCACAAGACTATATTATAGAACAAAAATGGTTATAAGATTAGATTGAAGATACAGTTATTAATGCAACTGTTTACAAAGTTTGTTTTTTTTTGTAGAATTTCTTTTACATTAATTTAAAAACTTTAAAAAAATTTTTGATAACTTCTTGATTTCTCTTCTGTGAGGTTTGGCATGTCTAGCATCAGTCCTTTTATTATTATGAATAATATCCAGGTTTATATGCTTTTATTTATTAAAGACTATTGATGATTGGCTGGCAGAACTAGAGGCACAAGAGGTAACTGATGAGACAGAGAGTAAGACAGTACAAAAAAAACGTAGCAGAGAGAACCTAATGAAAAAAATGTTCTTGAGAAAATTGGAAGTAAGAAAAAAGGCTGAAGATAGATGGAATAAAAAGAGAGAAGAGTTGATGAAGCAACAGTTGGATCACCTGATAGAATTAGAAGAACTAGGAGATACCATTCGAGAAATGACATTCGAAGATACTCTACAAGCAGAAGAAATGAAGAAACTATTGCAATATTTGGTGAGTATTGAAGAGCAAAAATTTTATATTGTTTTAAAGCACTTTAAGTAAATTTTGTTGGTAGAAAACAAGTAAACTTTGAAAATTTGAATTGAGAAGTGATTGTCAGACTGTTTTTATTGTCTCTAATGTTAGTTTCAGAAACTATACATACCTTTGCAAGTTTTTTTAATTAACATGAATAGCAATTATAATTAATTTAGTATAATAAATAGAATACATTTTAAATTTTGTTACTTGACTTATTGAAAGAATTTTACTGTTATCATTGTTAGTCAGGAGGACTGCTCTTGTGTTGATTTTATTTACAGTGATTCATTTTGGTTAGCAGTATGTGTATTACTACATTTTTTTTATGATGGTGTGAACTGGTCTTGGCCATAACCTGTTGATTACTAATTTGCCTTATTGATTTTTTACCAAAAGTGCTACCAAGGAAGCTTCTCAATTACATGTTACCTTTTTTTTTTTTTTTTTTTGGACTATTTAAACTTTTCTGACAGTTAACAGAGATATCCACATTTTAATACAGGGTATATTTAATGTGTTGGCTTCCACAGTCATGTGGATTGCTTCTTTAACTTTTCTTTTATAATTTTTGATAGAACTCACTGTCTACTTGACAAACATTACATAGACTTGATTGATTTTAAAATGCTCACTTTTTTAGCTGACTAAATCAAATAACTTTTTGTAATCTTTTGATTTTGGTTTGTCTTTTTATTTAATGAGTGTATGTGTTACCACAGTCAGAAGTGAGTACTTTGTACTCTTGATGGATACAGGGTATTATTTAGAGACCATTTATGTTTTATTGTTGTTGGCAGTCCTTACAGTCAGGGCATTTATGAGTTATCTAGTGCTTCTTCTCAGTGAAAAATGATATAAAAATGGAACTTCTAAATGACTTGACTAAATACTTCTATAATATGACTAGGTAAGAGAGGTGTTATCAGCATATCTTAGTCATTTTTTGGTTTTCTAATCAAATTTATTGCTCATTGTTTAATAGATTTTATTTGCAAGGATAAGAGAAAGAAGTGAGCACATACTGTTCTTTCTGTTTATAGAAGTCATTCTGGAACAAAGCATGCCATGATGCTTTCAATGCTCTAGGTGGTTCTACTCTTCAAGTGATAATCTTAGAGTAATCTATTCTTTATCATGACTTCATATCAGCTGGAACATCAATTGAAATTTTATTTACATCAAAGCTGACTTGGATATCTCCAGTTTCTAATAATATGAGGAAAATTATTGATGCATGAAGCACTATCCAGCTTAGAGTATTAGAACTGTCTAAAGATGTTTTCATCTAATGTGTCAATGAATTATTATCTTTGCGTATCTTCAGCAGCTCATTGTATGAGGTGGTTTGCCACAGGACTGAGATAAGCAAATATTTATTTCAGGTGTCATGTTTTCGTAAACTTTCATTATAGTCTCAATTTCTTTTTCAGTGGATATCATCGGATCCTTTGACATGGTTTTATACTTTCCAATGTATAGGTATTTTTGTATCTTGTCTTGATATTTCTTTTTGTTCATTAATATAACTAGCATCTTTAAAATCAGCTGTGGTTATGATATCTATTTTGAGGCTAGCAATTGTATTTCTTTTTTTTTTTTAAAGTAATGTTGGAAATTGAACTTTTTAAGTTGGTTTTTTTTTTTTTTTGCATTCCTTTAATTTGTTGATACAAAGTCTGATAGCAGATGCAATATCTAGTGTTGTTAGCCTGCTAAGTATTAATTAGGTTTTTTTAATTCTATCTTTATTTTAAAGTGGGTTTCTCAGGTTTATTGCAATTTTGGTTTTTATGGGGGTTTCCAAATATTTGGATCTTTTAAGAATGTTTGTTTGTTTGTTCTTAAGGAAGTATTGCAAGCTGATATCGTGGTGCATTTGATTATTGTTATTCCTAAGAACTGTTAATTTATTCTTTTGCTGTTTTTATAATCTTTCTACATTCTTGAAGAAATTTTAGGCTAACTTTTTTGTAATCGTGCTTGATTGATTACTTCTGGCTCACAACTTAGTCTGCAAACTTTTTTTGGATGAAGATGTTGGGCATACATCTAATTAGGAAGGCCAGTCCTTGCTAATGTTCATTTCTGCTTGTCAAGATTATAAAATAATCCATTGACTTTGTTTGCTGTAGCAATTATCAATATAAGGAAAGCTTTGAATGCCTGGTTTGTCTGTATAAGGAATTAGCATTAAAGTTATCCTCTGAAGTACTAACACCAAAAAAACAGTTAACACAAATGATTACAAAGTAAGAGCACAGTATATTATATCTCCTGTGGCTGCCATCATTTGCAGAAAATGCATTCTCATGTGATCAGCAAGTCAAGTGGACATAGTGATCCACAAAAGAAGTGAAGCAATCCATAATGCTTTAAAACTTCCAGTGTTAAAAATCTGCATATCCCTTTTAACTGATAGGAAGATTTAAATATCAAAGAGGTAGCATGTAATTGGGAAGATGCCTCAGTAGCTCAAACTGTTGGTTAAAAATTTAAAAGACAACTTACCTTAACTATTTTGCACCACTTAAAAAAAAAACATTGCAAATTGTTGTAGATACAATCAACACTAATATTTTATATCACAAGCAAGTATCACTCAGAAAATAAGAATAATATGGAATACCTTTGTATAATTAAAACAAGACAAACTAATAAATGAATGAAGTTGAAATTTGTGCATAGTATAACTAAAGTGGCCAGGAATCTAGTAAAGAATGGTTTATGATTTAGATAATATTATTCATTCTATTATTGAAATAGCCCTTTACTCAATGATTAGACTTGTTAATAACTTCTTAACCTTTGTTATCTAATGGGGAGAGAGAGAGTGTGTGTGTGTGTTTTTTTTTTTTCATTGGTTGTGTAATGTTATTACTGAAAGGAAAAATTAAATAGATTGTTTATTTCACATTTTTTCTTATCTTTCTATAAACATGATTTCCTACTTTGTTGCATAAAGTAATTTCTTGAGAATCATAAATATTTATTTACCCTTACATCTTATCAGTTCTTTTACAAAGAAATGAGAAAACTAACAATATAAATAAAAATAAGCTGTAGGCAGTAAAAGCCAGTACAGCTGTTAATTAAAAGTTTGTTCTGTTGCTATATTTTTTAAAGGTTTTATATAATGTTTTGCTTTGTTTTGTTTTTTTCTATTTGGTGATAATGAATTCTAGTTAGAAATAGTAAAAATCTAATTGTTATTGTACATACATTAGCTGAGCAGGAAAGATGCATAACACTCTATGCCCAGCAGTGAGCTCAAACTTCAACTGACTTAACAAATTAGCAAAATCTACTAGAATTCTTTATCTTTAGATGTGGGAGGAAACTAGAACACTCAAAGGAAACCCATATGGTTGGTTGGGAAAAAGAGTGAGAAAAGACCATGCTAGGGAGGTACTCCAAAACAAGCCATTCTTGATTTGTCAACCATAGCAGACCATCTACCAGACATCAGGCTGCTCTTAAAATCCCATTTTATTTCCTTTGCTTGTACAATTTTGCAGCTGATGCAAAGTTTTCAGTAAAACATTTAGTTATGTTATAGAGCTTTTCTCTGATAATAAATTTGAAAACTACTTAATTTTCTTCTTTTATTTGCATACAGGAAAATGCAGGTTTTACTAAATATTCTGTAGAGGAAATGACTAATGTGTTTATATTAAAAATCATTATTGTTGATAAAAACTTAATCCATCTGACTGTGTCCTGGTTTTATAGTCAGTGTTACTAAACAAAATTGTTGGAGAAAAATAGATGGACTATCATACGATTGATACTCAAACTTGTAGCTTCTACATGAAATGATTTTGCATTTAATTACCACTGGTTGATAATATATGTAATTTTAGGGATTTTATAAAGTTTAATAGCCATTCTGTGATGCTCGACAATTTTTAAAGTTCTGCTGTTATCTTAAATTATTTTATTTAAAATTACCCCTTTTTTTTATTTTTTTAAAGCAAAAGTTAAAGCTGACACTACAAGACACTAGAAAAAGCCGAGATTTTGAACTTAATGAGGTGAGGAAAGAATATTAGTTTTTTTTTCTAATTTAATTATCTTTTATAATGAATTCTGGAGATAAATACATTACTTTTTTTTTTATTGCTGCTTAGCTGTAATGGACTTATGTGAAATATTGTCAAAAGAATCTGCCATACTTTGGATTGTCTTCTCTAACTTAAGGCATGGTTTCTTATATGAAGTGAGAAATGAGCAGTTATCTAAAATATAGTATTTTTCCTAAATTCTTAAATCTGGTAGGAACATGTCATAGAACACTTTCATTGTAGGTCTGGATGATGTCACAGATTTTACACAAAAACTTCAGTGTTCACAAGGCAGCAGGTGTTAATTAAAATTTTCTAAGATTAGGTGGTAGGACATGTCACTCCATAACCAGGCCAGCTGACATATTTCATGTTTGACTTTTATCTTGAAGTATTTTTTAACAACTGCCTCATTAGTTTTTATTCTAACTCAGCAGCAGTGAAAGACTGGACTGAATTAATGGTATATAACTTTTCTACAAATAGTCCTTGATTACATCATGTTGATGGCAAGTCACAAAAACAGTATATGCAGGGGAGAGTAACCTGGGCTGTGTAACAGCCTCTAACCACTGATCATGGTGAATGGCAGCCTGTTGAGAATTTAGTATCTGACAAAATTCTTGCATCTATATTTAATTCTTCTCTGAGAACTTTCATCTAATTTTTAAAAAATTCTGTTTATATTAGATTGATAAATAATTTTAAAAGTAAGCACATTATCATGGAGATTAATAAAAGTAAAATCCAAATTAAACCAGCTTGATAAACTGAAAACTTCATTCAAGTGTAGCTCTTCATTTGGGTCATATTCTGTTTAAAAATTACATTTAAAATTGTGGTTTTTCTAATAAGATTAACATTTTGAATATTTCCAGCATCTTTCTTATTGATCGCCTAATTTCAGCAACTAATTTCTTCCATTTCTTTATGGAGATATCTCTTACAAAGATTGAATTTCTTCTGGTTTCATTGAATATCACACATTTCAGAAATTTTTTTTTTTTTTAAGTCATTAAAATCAATCTGATGACTGGCATCATTTCAGTTCTAGAATTAATACACTTGCTAAACTGAAACAGTTTTAAACTCTGGTTTTGAATTACTTCAGCTATAACTAATGTAAAATAATTTTGCATAATTATAAATTCACTCTCGTTTTTGGTTATAACAAAGACAATTTAGAGTGTGTGTAGTGTAATGTATATTTTGTATATTAAAGAATAAATAAAAACTATACCTTTTACCTTAGCTACTGCATGATAATGTTTATTTTATACATATTCTGCCTAGATTTATTGATCTTCCAGCATTAAAAATGTTTAAACAGAAGAATAAATTGTTTTTACTCTATACACCTTATTGAAAAGGTGATGAATAAGTACATATGTGAAAGTATTCTATTCTTTTTTGTTATGAAAGTGTAAATTTTAATTATTTATAATCTGTTCCATTGACGTCACTAACTGTTTACCCTGCACCCACCATTAATTATTCAAAGTAGTACTTATTCTTACTATTTTATCTATTTACAGCATTTAAAAGTGATTGCTAAATTCTGCATTAATATGCTACTAAATACCTAAGTATATTAAATCATTAAACTATATCAATAGAAACCAAAAAAAAAAAACTAAACTAAAAATAGAATAGTTAGTCTTCAATTACCTACTGAGCCCATTACTGGTCAAGTCTAGTCAGGTATCTACAGATAGCTAAAAAAAAAACAGTTATTGTTTCATTAACAAAGATCTAAAATATATTGACTGGTGCACATCCCACAACTGTTATTGTCTGTTGCATGCCTCAGATCTGGAATAAATCAATAATCTCGACTTGTTTTCCTCCTGTTTTTCCCTTCTCTGATCAATGTCATTAATCATGCAATTTTGGAAATATGCCAGTTTTACTTCTATTTATAAAGTTGACTTACCAATTCCTTCCTTTTCTTTTGTGAGGAGAATATCTAGATGCAGTTTTATTTTTATAATGTCACTGTTCTCTTTTAATTTTTTACACATTGCCAGAATAATTTGTTTATTAATCCTTAATGTGCTATTTATATAAAATTTCACAAGTTTTTTTCATGGTCTTATCATCAGGTTTTTGTAAATTTTATTGAAGATAACCATTTTTACTTCATTCTAAACATCTCTTAGAGGAAAATGATTGTTGACTATAATTTTTCCAAAGCCATTTATGATTAAAATTAAAGCATGTACATCGAGACAAATTTTTAATTAGAAATAATGTGCCATTCTTAGAGTAAGACATGCTCATAAAATTAGAGACTGACAAAATTTGGGTAAAATTTGAAAAATATATGTCAGTAATTTTTTTCTTTTTTACTTATGCACATGCCTGTGTGCTTGTATCTCAACATTGATGTCAATTCAATTCCTGCATGTGGTTTGCACTTCTAGACCCAGCCTGCCTAACTAGGGACTACAAACTACAAATAGTGAGTGAGGGAAGTGGCCACTCTACCACTTCATTATGTTATTGCCTAAAAGTGATTTTGTATCAATCACTTCACCAAACCCTCTCCTATAAGATGCAAAATTGGGGGGGTCAGGGAGAGAGAGAACTTTGTTTTTCTTCCTTTGATAAACTAGCTTGATTTACATGAGTTTCCTTCTTATTAGTAAGCTTTTTGGTCAGGATAGCTGAAATTATACAGACACAGATAAAAGTTTAAGAATGATGGCAGAACAAATATAAATTGACATGTAAAATATGTAAAATAAACATTCCCACATGGGCATTACACTGATAAAAAAAAAAGCAATTTCTTGTAGTAAATATTTTACATACACTTGCTTTTCTATGGTAACAAAAGTTGAAGAAAGAATCAAACATATTTGAAATTTTTTCACAAAACCCAATTTTTATAGATTACATGAGAAAAACATCAATGAAGTATTAGTATTTGGTTGCATAGTCATAAGCATCAATTACAACCCTACATCATTTATTCTTGGAGTCCAAAAGGCATACACCAGCTTGTGCAACTATCAGTCCAAGCCAAATGAATAATTTGAAACACTTGATCCAAATTTGTGGGTTTTTTTTTAAAAATTTTAATAGCTTGTTTATATCATTCTATAGATATTCTATTGGATTCAAATCAGGGCTTTGAGCCAGCTACTTTAAAACTGGAATTTTCTGATCTGTGGGGTATTGGTTAATGATGGCAGCCAAATGTTTTTGGATAATTATCATGTTGAAAAATTTAGTTGAGAGGGAGATAGTTCTCAGAATATGGTTTTAGTTGGTCATAATGTCCAGGTAAACAAAGTAGTTATTCTCTGGATACAGTGAATAGGGCCTGTCTCTTTTTTGGTAGCAACATCCCCATACCATAATTGACATGCCCCCCCCACCTTTGATTGTTGGTTTGGTATGCTTCATATGGAATACTTCATCAAATGTTCACTGCACATAAGTTTGACCATCTGACCAAAACCTTTGGAACTGTGATTCATCAGACCAGGGTCTTTGGCACAATTTTTCAAGAAAACAAAGGATTTATTTCTGGCAACATTTGTCATCAATTGAAATCACAAAGCCTTTTCTGTCAATGTAGCTACTTTTTTGTTCATGTAGGTTCCAGGATAGATAACATGTTGTTTTACTGCATTCGACTTGCTTACAAATCTTGGAATATGAGAGTTTTTCTTTGCACAACTTCATGAAAGAAAAGTGAACTTATGCAAAATATCTACTACTGATCATGAAATTTTTTTTTAAAATCAATGTAATGCTTGTGTTGGAATGGTAAATTTTATATTTTATATGTCAATTTTGATTATTTTGCCATTGTTCTTAAACTTTTATCTTGGCATGACCTTCACTAGTGTATTTCTTACACTCTTTTACAGCCTGCACAACACTAACCTCCCAGCCTCTCAGTTATTTCATGGTCTAGAATGCAGAAATTTCATGATTCCACTGTTTTTTTTCCAAAACATTTTAGGAAAGCTTTTCTCTAAATCCCCTTAGCAGAGTACATGTCTATATATTGCACTGATAGTGCTTGAAGTTGGCGGTCACGATAATTTTTCATTGCATTGTCACACTGAGAAAAAGATTTGGGAACTGATGAGCTAGTGTTTCAGGTCTTGGTCTACAGGGTAACTATGGAATACATTGACAACTAAAACATTATTGGATGCTAATCTATATCAATCCATGACAAAGCATTGCAAATATTGTAGATGCTGTGAATTTGAGCCAAAGTATTTTTTTTTCTATAAACTTGGGTCCTGTATGCAACCCAGAAAAAAATTTTAAAAAAAACAGACCAGCAGATAATTAAAAAGCTATTGTAGTTTTAGCTGTCCATTCTACTCTCTGACAAGTTTGGGTTTCAGCAGTTCACTTTTATCTGCTTCACTTGAGTGTGAAAAAGACATGGCGATTCTCTTCAGCTGGCCTCTTTACAGGCAATAGTCTGAACAGCAGTTTGGTATACTAGCAAAATTTACCTGATATTCATTGACAACAAATACCTTGGCTTAGATTTCTGTTCTTGAAAACAACCTCTTGACACAACAAGAAACTGTCAAGTCTAACACAGTACAATTAAATATACAATATAGTACTGCTCTATCTTTAAATATTTAATATTTTTGTTTTTACCACTGATTTTTGGCTGATAATTTGGTAGATATATACATATCAAGCATGAATATTCTTCAAAATTAGATTTTCAGCCTGATTCTAAAATAGTACAATTTAGTCTATCTTTTAAATATTTCTTCTTACATTTATTGCTGTGATCTAGTTGGCTGGACAAACAATAGACATTTGAATAAATTACATTCATTTAGTTTCAAGCGATCTCTTATACATACTAGATCATTGATCAACCAATAACTTAATTTGTTGCATTGACTTGCTGGTGCCCCCATTTACTTGCATATGAAGCTAACACGTGAAAGTTTAACAAGTTAGCCATCCCACAAACACATTAATGATTTGATTATAATCATTATCAATATCATTATTTCTCTATGTAAACAGTCACTCAGCAAAAGAATTTTGCCAATCAACTTTTCTGTTGGTTTATTTTTAAAACTATTTTTAATCTATTGATTGAGGTTCTCCAACAAATTTTTCTTTTTTTAAGCCAGTAAAGGTGTATTGATGGCCTAGAGTTATCTGATATACTGTACCTAAAAGTCTAGGCAATTTTTAAAAATTTTGCTGAGATTTAGCTAGAATAAATGTATATGAAATAAAACTGATTGAATATAATATTTTTAAAACCATATTTTCATACTATGAATTTGACAATCTTGTTAAATTCTTTAGTTTATCATGCTTTCGATGTTGTTATATTGAATTAAAAAGTTAAAAGCCTAATTTGACTTGTATAAAAGTTTTATATCCCAGTTAGTTGTCAGATCTGTTGAAAAAAAACTTATCAATTAATTTTATGATTCATCTTTTTTAACTTAGTAGAGTGAGAAAAAAAATTTTCTGTATTTTTATTGTATGAGTATTCATCTTTGATTTTGTTTTGTATAATGATACAGAAAATATCTTATTGCAGGAAGAAATTGCAGCTCTCAAAAGAGAAGAAGTTAAGAGAATATTAGAAGAACTTGACAAGTAACTATATGTATTCTTTATTTTCATTGTTGCTGTTGTCATTGTTTTAAATAATGTCTAAGCTTTCTTTATAAGATTGGGGGGAACAAAGATTGTTTAAATGAAACAATAACTAATTTATAGCTTGTCTACTGTTATGTGTATCATTAGTAGCAAAACAAACTTTAAGCATTTTATTACTTTATTCTGGACAGAGCTTTATTCACATTTGCATGGTTTGAATTTCAAAAAAATGTACAGCTGAAGTTGTGTGAATGGTAAAAAACTTTTTATAAAAATTTTATAATAAACTTTTATAATGCAATATATATATGGTTTTCTAAATTATGATTAAACCATACACAACTGTTATTTGCCTTTTCAAACTTTGTTGTTAATCGGAATACATTCCAGCAAAAACCATGGAAAATAAGATAAACACAGGTATCATAACTAATAAACTATTAATTTTAACATTCTTATTTTTTAAAGCTTTTTTCAACAAAATAGCCATCTTTCCTGTGAATAACTACTACACATTTTTTGGCATTCTTGTTCAGTAATTATTTAAAATATTGCCTTGTAAATAACCCCCCATTCCACCTGCACTTAGTTTTACAACTGATTGTTCAGATCTGGAGATTGATGGGGACTATTGTTTTTAGAAGTTCTTTGATTTTTTTCTTGCAGTTTATTGTAGAATGAACTTTGCAGTGTGCTTTGGATCATTATCTTGTTGCTATGTAAACTAGTCGTCCATCAGCTAATGCCCTGATAGAATTTTATAGTGTTGCAGAATATTGTGATATATCTCTCCTGTGAAAATTCCATCCATTTGTATCGAATCACTAGCCAAATAAGTAGCTAAGCAACCCATCTCCAGGTTTAATTTTAAGGTGCACACAATTATCCTTACACTTTTCTTTGGTCTTTCTTTTGACATACTGTCATTGCTTAGAATTAAATATTTCAAACCTGCTCTGATACAACCACAATACATTGAACCATAGCACCAAGGTTTAGTTCTCATGGTATTTAGTGCATTCAAGTAGTAGTTGTACCTCATCAAAGCAAGGGTTTTGTAACTTATACTCACTCAGCCAATGAATCCAACCACTCATTTGTCTTTTGGTAGTACATGTTGAGATGCTGACTTGCAGAAGAATTGTGATCAGAAGTTAATTGGCTGCATGTCAAGAAGAGATTTGCTCTAGACTTTTGAACCAGCAATCTACCTTCCTGTCCTGTGGATTTTCTTTTCTTCAGACCTTTAAATTCATGGTTGAGTCTTTTAACTTCACTTTATAATTGGCTTTTTGCATACCACCTCATGTAGCTCCTTTCTCCACAATTTTCCATTTGGAGTAACCAACTTTACAAAAGACAATAATAGTTTGCCTTATTTCATATAGATTTTTGCTTTTAGGTGCTATTTTCATCTTCCAAATAAAACAGTAGCAGTTACACTAATGAGGTCTATTAACATATACAGAAAAGCATAGTATGAGTTATCAATTATTTAAATTAGTAGTAAAAAACAATATCTGATGAACATGATAACATCATGCTTTGGTATTAACTAATTTAACATTCATAGAAATAACCTTTTTGGATCATAATTATGCAAAAAAAGATTGTAGTAATAACAACACAATAATTTATAGTTTCTGATACATGATTTATTGGATTCCTAATATTTCTTTAAGATACATGTTTTTTTGTTTTTTTTGTCAGGATAATGCATTTTCATTTACACTAAAGTGTTGAAAAAGCAAATAAGTTTTGGTAATGTTTGGCTCATCAGAAAATTTTTAAAATGTAAAAAGAAAGATTTGTCATATTTTTCAAAAGAATTTTATATGGGATTTTTAATAGTGTATTTTTTTCTGTTATTAAGTTGAGATTTATGGGATTACTTCAATAAAATTGAGATGTAGAAGAATTAAATAATGGTACTTTAGTCGCTTTTATGCACAACAAAAAGATGTAGAAATTTTGATAAAAGAAAAATGTTTTACATAAACTGAGCAATTGTACCAACTTATTTTTAAAATAATCTCTCAACTGTTAGAAATGTACAAAGTGATGAGCCACTCAGAAATTTTTCTGTTTTTGAATTTAGCTATGCGAGTCTGTCTGTGTGAGACTCAACTAGTTTTCTCCAAGATTTTATTCGAAATGTATTTAAAATTTATAATTCAATGTTTTTGCATTTTTTGCCAAAGCTTTTAGAAAATTAATTTAGAAGTGAAGAATTGGAAGGTTATTGTAATTGTTTAAAAGATTTTTCTAAATTGATATTTACTTTTTTAAGTTGGCTAGAGAAATAAGTTTATAAACTTCTCAATCATCGTATGTAATTTCATTTATTTGTTTTTTCTATAAAATTAACCACACTATCAAACATAAAAACATAAAAATATTAGTTTATGTCCTTAAAGCACCTGCAGGTGTTCACATTGTATTTAAGAAAAGATATTGAATTATAGAGTTCATCATAGATTCACAAGAATGCCTCCAGATTTCAAACATTTAGAATATGATATCAAAAATAAAAAATTAAATAAGATTAAATGTTTATTTTTTATTATTAAACAGCAATAAAAAATGAATGCATAAATCTTTTGTTTGTTCAGTTAGCAAACATTTGTAAATACAGTAATTATAGATATCTGTACCCCTATGATAATTATATTCCTAGGCTTCACTAATGATTTATGCAAATGAGAAAACAAACAAACTTAAAGAATAAATTAAAAGATTTATTTGCAATTAAAAATTATTTTGATTCAAGAACATTTGTGCAATGAGGCCATTATTATAGAGTAATAAATAAAAAAATAAAAAAAAATCATAAATAAAGCTGTCTTGTGTCATCACTCACTCTGTTACTAACACTAATATCACTTTTATATTTTGTTCATAAAATTTCAGGAAGTAATTCATCTGTAGTATTTGTTTTCATTCTATATTTAAATTATTTAATGTAATATTCTATTTCTAGAATCTTTACAAAACTATAAACTATTTTTTTGTGTTTTTTTCCTTCAATTTTTGTTAAAGTATTTAATTATGTGCAGCAAATTGTGATTAAAATCACTGTGTGAAATGCCCATTCCATTTTTACAAGTTAAGTTTTTATGCAAATTTTGTTAATCTCTCAGTCCACTAATTAATACTCTATCACTTATGCAGTGAATCTATAAGTTGCTACTATAAAATTGTACTTTTATTTTCTAACACTTAAGCTCTGTTTATGATTTTTTTTCAGTGCTAAAATTACTGATAAATTATCAACTGCAAATAAGAAATAATTAATTATATATCAGTACTTTAAAGGGCACCATCTTAATCCATACAAACCACTCTTGTGCAAAGAAATCCTATTCAGCATTATGTGTAGCTATGATATAAGAAGTTTGTAGTGTTCTTGACAATAGAGTTGAAAATCACTGAAAATCTAAGTTTAATGTTATAGATAAGTTATTAAAATCCACCTCACACAGCACATTAAAAATGTAATACCTTTTTACTAGCCCTATCTTTTAATTGCATGTGTGTTTAATATACCATACATTCTGTTAATTAGCAGTTTTCATTATTGTTTACCTTTTTTATTCTTTTCTGATAAAATACAAGCTTCTCAATTATTTTACAACTTTGCACACGTTTAAAAAAGAAACAAAGGTTTTTGTGGGAGGTCCTTATATTTTTAAAAGGAAAACTAGATTAGATTTTATTCTTGATTGGTTGGTGGTGAAAATAAGTTGAAACAAAATCTAAAACTTTGAATTTAGAAATATGGTGAAAAATACTAATAAACTAAGGATAGGTAATTAACATAGGGAATTGAATCACCACCTTAGAGTTATCTTCTGTGGTCTGTTATAAAATATTTTGTTACATTTTGTTTTTATCATTTAAGGTAAATGGTGTTATTCTTTCTTGAGAGAATTTTTAAGGCCTAAGATCACATTAAAGTGTGAATTTTATTTTTTAAGTCAACAAAAACTAAAAGAAGAAGAGAGAGAAAGAGAATTGATGGAAAGAAGACGACAGGAGGTACGAGAAAGGCTAGAGCAAGAAAAAGAAGAAGAAGAAGCTGAAAGATTAAGGCAGCTGGAGGTAGGTAAAAATACAGTAATGCATACGAGAAGAAATTGAAACATTGTACTTTAAATTTGTGTAATTTACAAAAAAAAAAATTATAATATATTATTTTCATAGTTATGATTACTCTTTGACTCAAGTTTGTATTTTATTTAAAATGTTATATTTGCAGGTCTGTAAATAGATTTAGCCATTGGCATTATATCATTAAGCATTTGCATTAACAGGAGAAATCTGAACACAACACATTCTTCTAAAATATCACCTTTTTATAAAAGCAGTTTAATCATATTAATCATCAAGACTTAAGTTAATCACTGCATTGCTGATATTAGAGTAAAAAATAAATTTTTTTATGTTGATGCATTTCATTATTATACATAAAATAAAGTTGGTCATCATAATTGCAATATCAGTTAGTGAATTAACAAAATATAGTCTCAATATCAGAAGTGGTTTGGCTATTGACTGAGTAGAACATTTTCATTACTTAAAAGTACTAATTTATTCCTGATTATTAAATTTATTCACAATTGGCAACTATAACACAGGGTAACAACCAAAAAATCGTCAGGGGTTTCTCAGCTGATTTAGACTAATTTTGGTGTTCTGAGTCCGAATATCACATTGATTTTGCTCTATCAGGTCAACTTTTTGAGATACAGCCATAGGCCTACCTGACGAGCTATACATATGCTAATATCAGGGGTTTTGAGTTCAATCATATTTTTCTTGAAGAATATATCGAATAACAAAATTAACTTATTTCTCTAAATTAGCTGCATACGTGTATGTGTGATTGCAAGGTTACTTAATTAACCCTTTCGCGTCGGCACGTAGTAGATATGCAGTCTCCATTGTGAAATTTTTAATGCGCCGCTGTCAAAATAAACTCAACTCGACAATTTCATCTCAGGCTACCGGCAAGAACAATAAGTCTCTGCCTTAGACATTCTAGTGGATTATTGTCTTGCGTCAGCACTGAATTATTGATTGATTCGGCACCCCGAAGAGTATACAAATCACTGCGCGTAATGAAAGTCAAGCTGGGTGACCAAGATAAGTCCTGGGCACCGCGCACGGTGTGCAAGACGTGCGTGGAATACCTCCGGCGGTGGACGAAGGGCGCGAAAACTTCACTGAAGTTTGGGATTCCGATGGTTTGGAGGGAGCCGTTTGACCATGCATCGGATTGTTACTTCTGCGCCATCAATACTACTGGCATCAACCGGAAGAATCGGCACAGCCTCCAGTACCCCGACCTTCCATCTGCCCGCCGTCCAGTTGCTCACTGCGAAGAAATTCCTGTACCAGCGTTCAGAGAGCTTCCTGACAGCGACGACGAGGCCACCACTACAGACGAGGGAGGAGATACAGAAGAGGAGTATGGTCCGCAGCCCTTTTCACAAGGTGAGCTTAATGATCTGGTTCGGGATCTCAGCTTGTCGAAGACTTCCTCCGAGCTGTTGGCCTCCAGACTCAAAGAGAAAAATCTACTTGGCGAGGACGCGCGTATCACTTTCTTTCGTAGAAGGCATGAGGACTACATGGGCTACTTCTGCCAGGAGGAAGACCTCGTGTACTGCCGAGATGTCGCCGGTCTTCTTGTTAAACTCTGCGCTCCTCAATACGATCCGAGAGATTGGCGACTCTTCATTGACAGCTGCAAGCGCTCTTTGAAGTGTGTGCTCCTCCACAACGGGAACCAGTTCGCCTCAATCCCTCTTGCGCACTCCACAACTATCGAAGAGAAATATGAAGCAGTGAAGTACGTGCTCGACAAAATCCAATATGAGCAGCACCAATGGATCATCTGCGTCGACCTCAAGATGGTGAACTTTCTACTTGGTCAGCAGTCCGGGTTCACAAAGTACCCATGCTTTATATGTATGTGGGACAGTCGAGACAGAGCCCAGCACTATGTAAAGAAAGAGTGGCCGGCGCAAGAGCAGTTAGTACCTGGGGCGAGAAACATCATAAACGAACCTCTTGTTGACCGGGAGAAGATATTGATCCCACCGCTACACATGAAGCTTGGGTTAATGAAACAGTTCACGCGCGCTTTGGACAAGGATGGGAGGTGCTTCAACTACCTGTGCCGAGCCTTTCCTCGACTGACCATTGAGAAGCTGAAGGCCGGCATTTTCGATGGCCCACAGATACGGCAGCTCATCAAGGACACAGAGTTCCAAAACTCCATGAACACGCTAGAGTGCACCGCCTGGAAATCGTTTGTGCAGGTGGTGAACAACTTCCTGGGGAACACGAAGGCAGCAAACCACGCCAGACTCATCAGCAGCATGATAGAGGCCTTTCAAAAACTCGGGTGTTTGATGAGTATAAAGATGCACTTCCTATTCTCACACATGGAGAAGTTTCCTGAAAACCTTGGGGCGATGAGCGACGAGCAGGGAGAAAGGTTCCATCAGGACATGCGCCAAATGGAGGAGAGGTACCAGGGGAGGTGGGACGCAGTCATGATGGCGGACTACTGCTGGTCGCTGAAGAGAGACAACCCAGCAGCTGCTCACGCACAGGAATCGAAGAAACGCCGATTTATGCCGTGAACTCTGAAATTTTGTGTCACGTAACGTTCATTTAGAAGTATTATAATAAATATTATTTTATTATTCTTATACTAATATTATGATAATTATGCTTATCAAATTTGATGGAGTAAATAAAAACTGAATGAATTTGGATACGTTGACTTTTATTTCTTGAGGAAAACGGAAAAAATCGTCAGGGGTTTCTCAGCTGATGATCCGCAGAAATTTGGTTTTTTACGAAAAATCGATTTTTTAAAAATTTCTGTTGCGAAAAATCCTGACCTGATTGAGCAAAACCAAGGTCATTTTCGGACTCAGAGCATCAAAATTAGTCTAATTCAGCTGGAAAACCCTGGACGATTTTCAAAAAATATTTTTTTGTTACCCAGTGTAATCAACCAAAAAATGTATCAAAAGCAAATAATCAGTAACATTGCAGAAATTTTCAAAAATCAAAATACTACCAAGATATTTTGACATACACAATGTTGAAATTGTTGCTTATTTTAAGTTAAACTATTGAGATTCATTCAAATGAATTTTTTATTCGACATGATTTGGTTTGATTAAAAATATTAATCACTTTATGGTGTCTATAAGATTAAATGATATTTGTTTGTTTTTTTTTCTGAATTTTAAATCTCAACCCCCAAACATTAGAAAAATAGTTGCTAATAGCCTTGAAAATTTCAGACATTTATCTTAAATCTTGTGTAATATTTAAATCTTTAAGTCATGTGTATAGTGTATCTGAAGAAAATGAAAAGCTTAATTTTTAGCATTTTTGTCTGCTTGTTTTCATTAATTATAAAACACTTGATAACCAATACAGGAAGACCCTGACTTACGTAAGGTTTACGTTCCAGAGACCCTTATGTAAGTCAAGTTTTACATAAGTCTGAATTGCCTAGCATACATTGGTAAATATACAGTATATGTATTACAAAAAATGTAAATCAGACACTATACAGTTAAAGAAAAACAATCTAATGCTTTGTACAGTACAGTAATGAAAATAAAGAATTAGAAATGATTTAATGAAAAATACTGTACTGTACATTCATTAGAAATAAGCAATGAAAAATTATATTAAAATTTGTAATGGCAGTTACTGTACATACCGTAAAATTAACATCATCCATGCTTGCTTGAAGTGGCGTTTTAATTGTGGTGGATGATGAGTTTAATTGCTACATGAGGAAGGAGATTCCGCAACAGATAAAGAAGTGGGGTCAATGTCATCGTCATCAGTGTAGAGGGACCAGGCTGGGCAGGGTCAATGATGGCAGGGGTGGGCAGTGGTAGAAGGTTCTGGTCAATCGATCTTTCTAACAAAACAATCAAGAGACGATTGTATGGTAGCCTTTTTCTTCTCTTCATATATCTCTTTGTAAAAGGCTAACACCTCTTCCACCCCTCTTAGGACTTTTAAGAAACAAGAGGTATCAGGATCCATTTTCTAAAATCATGACATAGCTGCATCAGTTTCTTGGAAAGCAAGAGCCATTTCCTTTGTTATGAAGCAGTGTGGCTCCTCCAAGGCTTCTGCTTGGGTGGCTTCTTGGATGTTTGCTGTTTCCAATTGATGAGTTGTTCATTGGATAATTCTTTCCCATGAGATTCAATTAGTTCATCTGTCATTCTCATCGACTATGAGATTGAGCTGCTCAGCAAGCCTCACTATCTTATCCGCCACTTCCTCATATGTCTGGTCCTTCTCAAATCCTTTAAATGCGTGCACACACTGGGGACTTTTTTTTTCCACACGGAGTTTAAACAAGTCTCAGTTACCTCTGCCCATGTCTTTGCAATGCTGAGAATTGCTTGATGTATATTGTACAACTTCCAAAAGTCACATAGCGTCTTATTGCCATCCTATGTAGCTGCCAGTGCCTGCTGTAAAGTAACGCGTAAATAATATGCTTTAAAATTCGCTATCACCACCACCTGATCCATTGGCTGGATAAGCAAAGTTGTGTTTGGTGGCAGAAAAATGACCTTAACGTCTGGATGAAAATTATCCAGATGTGCAGGATGGCCAGGAGCATTATCAATAACAACCAAAATTTTGAATGGGATATTATTTGCACTACAATATTTTTCAACTTCTGGGATAAAACAATGTATGAACCATAATAAATGGGAAGTGCCTTACTGATACCTTTGAACGCACATGGGTTCTTGGAATGGTAAACAAGCAATGGTTTAAGCCTAAAGTCACCAGCCGCATTTGCCCCAAATAAAAGCATTAGTCTATCCTTTGCAGCTTTGAACCCTGGCATTGTTTTCTCTTCCACTGAAATGTACGTGTGGTTAGGCATTTTTTTCCAAAATAACCTCCGTTTCATCAACATTGAACACTTGTTACACCGTATAGCCACCTTTTCCAATTATTTCTTTCAACACATTGGGATACTTTTCAGCTGCATTAACATCGCCACTGGTAGCCTCATCACTCACTTTAACATTATGAAAACCAGCACGATTTTTACATCTATGAAACCAACCATTGCTAGACACAACTTTTTGGAGTAATCAGGTGCTTTTCACTATTGTCTGCATAAAGGCTTAGTGCTTTTTTCTGAATCGCATAAAGGCTTAATGGAACATGCCTTTGTATCTGGTCTTCCATCCACATGGTAAGCAATTTTTCCATTTCATAGCACCAGCATGCTGTTTCTTTATTATTGTAGACTTTAGAGGTGCAGATCCTTTCGCGTGTTCTTTAATGCGGACAGCATCTTTAACTATAGTATTCACTGTTGACACCATAAAACCTAGTTCACATGCAATGGCTGATAAAAACTGTCCACCTTCATATTTCTTTATCATCTTTATCTTCATTTCTAAGTCTTTTTTAGTATGTTTACGTGTGGACTCAGCACTTTTACCACCACTTTGTCTTTTTCCAGTCGTAATTAGGGTGAATAAATCACTAGAGAACGAAAACTTTTGAAGAAAAACTACGAGTGATGCATGAGATGCTTTATGCATAGTGTCTAACAAGAGAATGTGTGTGTGCTGCATGCAAGAGAGAGAGGGGGAGAGATCACATAATAGCATCACAGAAACTCTTTGTAAGTTGCGGAAACAACCGCATAGCGACAGCAGCAGCGCTCTGCTATGGTAACGTAATTTGGGGTTTACGGGAATTGTTTACATAAGTCCGAGTTTATGTAAGTCATGTATTACATAACTCGGGGTCTTCCTGCACTATGAAAGTTTTAAATTAATAATCTAGATTAAACTTTTCAGTTGCAGGAATTAAAAGAACTGGAAATACAAAGGCATTATGAAGAATATCTAATATACTTAAAAGAAAAGGAAAAAAGGGATTGGAATTTGGCAGAAAGTAAAGAACTTGGACAGAATAAGTATTTCCAAAATTTAACTAGACCTTGGGTTTTCTCCTACTATTTGTTATGGCCACTGGAAGCAAGCAAAGCGTAAGTAATTTTATTAGAAAATTCATGTAAAAATATCTATCATAATTTTTGGGTTATAAGATGAGACTCCTTTTTACCAGAAATCAACTTAAATGAGATAAAATTAACATTTCTCAATATTAAAAAAAAAAAAATTTGCTAAACTCAAAAAACTTGGCTGTAAAGTTCATATGAAACTACTTGGTGAACATGTTTTTTTATTCAGTAGGATTGGTATTCATTGTTCATTAGAGTATGCTTAATTATCCAATTGGTAACAAGCCACTGCAATCTTCATTGCAAGTATTGAAAAACCCTATTATAAAACTTCTCGTCATTTTCAAAATGCCACCTGGTACAATCCTATGCAACAGCATTTAAACTGGGAATCATAAAACTCACTTGAAAATGGAGAGAATGTGACTGCTCATCATAAATTAGTACAGTATTAGTGAATAATGTGTCTTTAAATGGCATGAGGTAAAGGATGCTCTGCCCATAACAAAGAAAACTAAAAAGGCAAATCGCAGGTGTGCTCCTCGATAGAAAAACATTGAGGACAGGTTAGAAGTGTATACGAGGTCTGTACAAAAAGAAACCAAACTTTTTAAAAAACAAATTTATTGCTTTATTTACAATTTAATCAGACTTGTCTCCTTCAAAATAGTTCCCTCCACTGTTGATACACCCCTCCCAACATTTTTTCCAGTTTTGGAATGCGTTTTCAGGGGTAGTGTGCAGTTCTCGTAGTGAATTCTCTTCGATTTCTTTTGTCTGAAATCAGTGACCTTTCAATTCAGGGTGGATTTCAACTTTGGGAACAAAAAAAGTCCACAGGGGCCAAATCCGGAGAGTAGGGCAGCTGGGGGTCTCGTGCTTTGCCAAAAAGTAATGGATAAGGAATGGCGTGTAAGCAGGTGCATTGTTGTATTGCAGCATCCAGGTTTTGTTTTTCCATGCCCCAGGCCACCTCTGCAATGTGTGTCTGAACCGCTTCAGGACATCCAAATAAAACTCTTTATTGATAGTCTGACCACGTGGAACAAACTCATGATGAATGACAACCCTTCCAATCAAAAAAGATGATCAACATCACCTTCACATTTGAGTGACTCTAACGTGCTTTTTTTTGGTCACGGCTGCGACGACTGCCTTTTTGTTTTGACATCGTAGCTGTACACCCACATTTTGTCACCTGTTATGACACTTTTCAGAAAGCTTTCATCAGCATTCGAACGATCAAAGAGCTGACTGACTGACTCGGTTCTCTTTTTGTTCATGTGTCAGCAGACGCGGCACAAATTTTGCGGCTACACTATGCGTGTTCAGTTTTTCTTTTAAAATCAAGTGACACAAACTTTTTCGGATGCCTACTTCTCCGGAAACTTCACAGACAGTCAGGCAACGATTTCCACAGATCACAGCTCGCACTTTCTCAATGTGATTGTCGTCCGTTGTCATGGAAGGTCGTCCAGATTTGGGATTGTCTTTGGTGGATGTTCTTCCCAATTTGAAACGCTGGTACCACTCATGACATTACGTACGGCTCAAGCAATCCTCCCCATAGGCCTGTTGCAACATTAGAAAAGTCTCCATAAAAGTTTTTCCCAATTTGAAGCAGACTTTCACACAAACACATTGCTCTTCAAGATCCTTCATTGTTCAACTTGTGACAAATTGCCAATTGCACTAAACATGTGTTCACTCTAATGCCTGTAGATCGATGACTAACTGACATGGCATGATGTGGCTATTATTAGACTGAAGGTCAAGGTCAGTGATATACAGCACTGCAGTTGCGAGCATGCTGTGCTGGCTGGTTGGCATGCTTTTTTAAAAGTTTGGTTTCTTTTTGGACAGACCTCGTATATTGCTTTTGAGTTGGGAGAAGAATTTTGTGGGGTCTATCTTGGTGTTTCTGCTTTATGCGTAGAAAAAGATTATGTATCAGGCAGCACATAACCATATCAAAGAAACTTCAAAGAGAAGTTGGATAATTTTCGAGAAGCTTTATGCATTGTGCTTCCTACAACACTATGACACACTAGATCAAACACACATGGGACAGTGTGCCCTAAACAGATATTATTAACAACTTCATCAAAGCTGGAGTATTCAGCAGCTCAAAGAATAACCAAGATGAAAACAACTACACAATGGTCAAGGAAAATATCACACCCAGTCTGTCCTCTTGAGCTTGTTGCTATCTTCCACTCAGACACTGAAGATGAGGAATTTGAGGGCTTCTTTGAAGCTGAGTTGAGTGAGACAGTTCTTAGTAATTAATAAAAGAATATAAATTGTGAATTTGTTTTCTTTTTTATCTATTATTCTATGTGTTATACTATTTGAAGGCTATCTTGCACATCAACATGTTTATGAAAAATTATATGAGTTAAATATCTAAATTTTAATATTTACTGTAAATTTTAAAGTACTCTCCATGATTTAAAAATGTCAAAAATTTATTTTAGCAAATAATTCAGAGGATATATTCAGAGTAGTTCACTGATAAATTTAAAAGGTCATTGATATTCATGAGCATTGAAGTACCATAATGGTGTTCTATATTTTGCTGTTTTGTAAGACTTCACATGGTGTTTCTGGCTAGTTTTGGTCAATTACTTTATCTTATCTAACTTTGTTTTATAATTCATTTTGTCTTATTTATGAATGAAGTTAAGAAAAATTGAAAATTTAGTCCATTTATCTTTTAACCCACTGACTTATAACCAAGAAATTATGATAATTAGAGTCAGTCATTCATTACAATAATTAAATTTCACATAGACTTGTTTTTAAATTTTAAGTAAACTACTATTATTTTTAGCTTATCACTATAGTTCTGTTAAAATAGAATAATAATAGGTTAAAATGTATTTACGAAAAGAAATTTTTAATAAAATGAATGTTATGTATGTAGGGTAATGTATTATATACTATCTAGTGATTCATTTAGACCTGGTGCAGTCTTTTGAGTCTCTACCATAAACTATATTGTTTTTGCTATTAACATTTATTTTTAAATCAGCAATTTAAATTTGTTGGCTATAAACAGTTTTTAGTGGTGGCTTTGTTTTACCTTCAGAGTAGAGAAAGAAATATACTGGCTCTTGCAGCAAAACTGATATAAATGGTACAGCTCAAGTCATCATTTGAGCTGATCAGTGACATTAATGATGCTATTCTATGAAGTTTAACCATAAGAAAGAGATTATCTTACTCTTAACTAAGAGATGTTGATCATTGCATTTTTCACAAAATAACATAAGATAAGATGTTCTGGAACATGGCCAGCAATTTGCAAACTTAAAATTATACACACATGTACATGTTTATTTTAGAATTTTCATCGTCTTACAAGTCTGTTTCATAGTTTAGATCTTTGTTATAAATATTTTAAAGAAAACTATTTCTGTAATACATTTTGCATAATACTAGTTTAATCTTTAAATTGGAATAAAATACTGTAAGTTATGGATAAAGCTCGGATTTCACAATATTTCCATGATGATGCGCACATTTCACTGGGGGAAATTACCATTAACATTATTTTAACTGAAACCTCTTGTGTTAAACAAATTCTTCTTTTGTGTTGTAGGCCATTTCATGATGCAGTGAAGAAAAAAAGAAAAGGTGCAAAAAAAGGAAAAAAATAACTGATCTATTTTTTAAAAAAATAATCAGCATTTATAAAACAACGGACCCTTTAGTATTACAAAAATCTTTGCAACATTTTGTACTTTGTTTTTGAATTTGGTCATGGATTTTACATACTGTGTCATAATATAATGAACTATGCTGAAAAAATTCTCTTTTTTTTGTCTAGAGATTTTGATTATAAAAAAAATTAAAGTACTAATTTTACATTAATTTAAAAACATTTTTAATATTAAAAACTTTGAGTGACATCAGTGCTTGCTTTTTTTAAAAATTTTGTTTTTGTTTTTGGATGGTTTAGTAGTTTTATACGAAATATGTTTTTGCGGAAGAAAAATCGGTATGACATTTAAACCCAACTGCCACCTCTCTAATAAACAGTATTTTTTTTTTTTCAGTTAAAAAAATAATAAATTGGATTTTTAGACTAAATAGGATGTGTGTGCCCTTTCAGACTTGGCTTGACTCAGGCACAAATTAGGTTGACCACACGATGTGACAGGTGATCCCTGCACTCTGTATGTGTCTTTGAAAAATGCATTTTCAGTTAGTCTAACAGATATAGGGAAAGGCAAAGATATCACAGCATTTTATTAAAAGAGGCATGATAGTGGGGTGCATGTCTATCAGATGCCACAATGACCAAGACAGTTTCATTGGTAAGCTGCTCCAAGACTGTCAGTCATTCAAGTTTATTAGCAATTGCAAAAGGTGCAGGTGTTTGCTGCAAGGATGAATTGTGACTGAAAATGTAGTTACAGAAAGAGGAGAAAGGGAGTTAGACAGAAAAGTAAAGTTCAACTATCCTCAAATGATAGACCAACTGATAGAGGCATTTGATGCAGGCTGATTACTTTCATCATTGGCTATACCTTTGTGACAAATGGACTATGACAATAAGAAACCATTGCATAAACCACTGATCACAGGCATAAAAATGAAAAGACACCTTGTGTGGTATAACAAGAAGATTTGAAAAGAATTATGTAGTCTGACAAGTCACATTTCACCCTTTTTTAACCCAGATGTAAGACAGATTTGGAGAAAGCCCCACAAATCACTCAAACTCTTTTTTGTGGTCCCAAAAATCATGCATCTTGTGGTAGAGTCATGGTTTTGCCAAAGCTTACCTCAGCATAATTTCCAACAAGTGCATCCAGCAATGCTTCATGTGTATCCTGGTGGGGGACAGCTACTTCCAAAATGACAATGCTCTCATCAGCCATATTCACCTTGTTCATTCACGGTTTGAGGAACATGACAGATTTTTGGCATTTCCCATGATCACCAATCCCTGGATCTCAGTTAATTTTGAACTGTGTGGTAAACTTGAAAAATGCATTTTCTATCACAACCCCCTGCACATTTTGTAAAATTTTAATGTCTGAATGTGGAAGTATCCCTTAAGACATGTTCCAGCACCTTGTTGATTAGATGTGCTGTGACTGTTATTTGGACAAAAGATGGCCAAAGTTGTTATTAAGTTTAGGTCTTAATAAAGTGGCCAGCCAGCATATATTATAAATATGCATAGTGTGTGCCTGGGGAGACAATCAAAACTAGATATTGTATGTTAAATGTTTTGCATTGATAATTCATCAATTTTATATATACTGAGCATAGTATCTCAGGATATAATTATTGGTGGGGATGCTAAAAAGTTTGTACTGTTCATTAGAATTTGGTTAGTTTTTTTTATTTCTTATGAACGATCTTTCACACATTAGTTTTGATGGTACAGCAAGAAGAAGAAAACCTGATACACAGATGATTCCTGCCTTAATAATTTAGATGTCCAAAAAAGGTGAGTTTGTTTATTCCTTATTTACATTTATCTGACCATGGGATGCTGAGATAGGCAGACTTGTTTTTTTTAAATGAGCTGCTGCTTGGATAGATGTGTCCATTTCAAAATTGATCAATATGTCTGCTGAATTTTTGTTAACCTTTTGCTGTCTGTAGATGTTGTACATTGAATATTTCATGTGTTTAGGGAGGAAGATTTAATGGCCGTACATCAGTGTTCTGGGCATTTTGCTGTCTATCACTATATAGAAAAGGGGGCCTGTTGTCTACCAAAGTTGCAAGGACTGCCAACAATGCAATATGCATATAGACAACTCTTTGTATATTAGTGGTCTGCAGTCAATTCAGACTTTCACCAATTTTCCTTTAGATGCTCATAGATTTGGAGCAATTATGTTGGCAAGTATTTGGTATGAGGATTAAAATATCAATATTGGAATAAAATACTCCAAATACATCTTTTAAAATATCCTGTTTGTAATTGTTTGAAGGATCTTCAAATGTAATAATCATATCTTGTAGGAAGATGAAGCAACATGCCATACATCTATAAACACTATAGCTACAAAGACATGGATTGAACTACAGTCGCTTATCTTGTGCCCCATAGACTCTGAATGGCACCTATTAGTGTATATCAACTACTGGCCAAATGACTCAGACCAATAATTGAGAGAGTACCTGCAAACTTTAGGAGAAATGTTGACTAGGTCGCCAATAATAATCTGATAGCTTCCATTCATGCCTCAATGTCTACAAGCTCAAGAAAATGTTACATGTACTTCTAAATACTAAAAATGACTTTTTAACAGATATTTACATGAAACCTATAATGTTCAACTTATTTTGGCAGGAATTTATATAATTTGAAAATGTTTGTATGGAAATATAACAAGAGAGATGTTTAAATATGGGTTGAATGGATTGTGTAAGTTGAAATTGAGAAACCGAAGAGACTACTGGCTCATCAGTTATATTTTTCGTCACAAAACACTTTCAGGGTGTGATAATGCTGTCAGAAGTAGCCATCATCATCATCATCTCCACAAATTGGGTGGGTGGGTGTGACTGACCACCCTGGCACCAGAACAGTTTATTAAAATCATCACCAAGCAGCAGCAGCAACAAATTACAGATCAGTTGTAAATGCAGAGAATACTAAAACCCCATTACACACAAATTCACTAGAACATTGTCTTTGATTTCAAAAGCTCAGGAACATCTGAAGGAGTGTTGTCTCTAGTTTAATCATAATGGTGAAATGCCCTGACTAGTCCCAATTTAAAATGCACCACACTAATGATGACCATTAGTGGATGTGGGATAGAATAAATATAATAGGCTTAGAACTCTATCCCTAAAATATTCCAGGCCAGTGTGGCTATCTTCCATTAACAGGGTATTTAAATCTTCGATGCAGGTGGACCTTACTGCCCTGACACTATACCTGTTCTAACCAGAAGCATTTTTTAAATGAAATTGACCAGCACTGTGTAAAAGTTGTGCAGTATACATTTTTATTCATAATTCTGATTGTAGAAAGGCATAAAATAAACTAATGAGATATACAATTTAATAAATGATTATTGTAAAGTAGACAAGATGAAAGATTATGTATGTTGCTAATATTTAGTATATGCATCCTTTTCTTACTTGACTATCTGAATACATTTTGGGAGACACTTCTGTAATTTTGAAATAGTATCAGCTACAATGTTGTTCCGTACATCTAGAGGCAATGCTCAGAGTTCATCCTTTGGCTGTTCATTTTTTTATTTTGTCCAAGTAGTGTCATTACATGTTCAGTAATATTAAGCTCATGGCTTTGTGGAGACCACTGATAAATCTAGCACTCAGCACACTTTTTTTGGATTATAAGTATGTTTTTACAACATTGGAAGTATGTATTGGACCATTGTCATGTTTAAATATGAACACTGAAGGAATACATGGCAGATAAGAATCCCCTTCTATCTGACTGCATTAATATTTTCTCCTATTCTTACTAAATCTCTAAGAATTATGGCCATGATGCACCTGCAAACCTGAATAGAACACCCACCATGCTTTACTGTAAAAATACAAACATTTCTTTGTTCTTTTCCAATTTCCCTTATAGCCTGCCGCCTTTAAATCATTGACCCCTGGTGTCACTTTTACGTGTCACCATTTCATGTTGCTTACTCCTGACTTTCACTTAAATATGCTCTATTTTGCCATGTTGGATTTGTTGAATGATGCATAAAAGCAACAATTTCAGCTGGTTAAGAAAATCAGTTATAATGGCTATGATTGGTTGGGAGTAAACAACATGAAATGGTGACACAAAAAGCTGACACTAGTGGTCAATGAGTTAAGCCCCAAAATTGTTAAATTTTGATTTCTCTGACCAAAGAGCTTGGTTCCATCGGTTTTTAGTCCAGTTTCAATGTTGGATGGGATATTTTAGTTGCTTAGTTTTATTTCTTTTACATAAAAAATGTTTCTTGACTGTGTTCATCCTTTAAGTCTACTTTGTACTGTAGAATCATAAATCTGAACCCCTGAGGATCCTGCTATATGTTGCTTTGGCTCTTTGCTGGATATTTTTCTGTTCCTCAGAGAAGGTACTGATCTTTTTTTTTTCCAGATAGTTTTCCGGCTGATTCACCCTATCAGAAACCAAACCAGTGTCTTCAAATTTCTTAGTTTCTTAAACCATTTCCATTCACTTAATATTCTGAAAGAAAGAGAAAAAACAGCATCAGTGTTTTTGCAAGGTTACCTAAGTCTCGCAGTACTGTGGTATATATTATTTTTTTTTTATTTTAAAATATGATCATTAGCACATTCTTTTCTTTATAGCATTCATTTTAGCCTGATATTATTCTAAATTACTTTAATATTGAATTAGAAATGCAAAATTTTAGTGTTACTGCATTTTAGATTACTCCCTATAGGTAGTTTCTAAGAGGTTTTCAAAGATGGGTCATATCAGACCAGTAACATTTCGATCTACTTGAATCAGTGTTACTTCTCTTAGTATATTTGAACTTGCCAAAATTACGTTTTGCAAGAGGTATGCATTTTGTGTACTGGATATCTTTTCAAACTATTTCTGAATTGTTTTATTAGCAGTCACAGTTGCACCAATGATTATAGAAATTATGCTTCTATTGTATTGGCACATTATATCATCATTATTATTATTATTTACTGGCATGAAAACAAGGCAGAACATTTTCATTTGATCCAACTTACTAGGTGACAGTTTTCCACCCTCAAATAGTTATCTGCTCTCCCAGCTGGTACAAGTTCAAAGACAGGTTGAGCTAACACACATTTCACGCTTGAATTTTAAAAATGACAGACCATCAACTTTTTTCAAATGTCTGTTTTAGTTATACAAAATCTGATTTTTGTAGCTCATCTTTTCCACATCGTATAACATTAACTCCACATTTTAAATAAAACTACTAGAGTTCTGATGCAAGGTAACTTCATGTTATAATCTGATCCACTTATATGTTAAACAGCATTTAGAAGTGCAATCTGTTAGTAATGGCTTTGAAATCAATAATGCATTTTACTGTATCTTTGCATTTTGCATAAGTGTCAGTGGTCTGAGGTTTTCCAGTAATGAAGGTACAACTGACAAGATCATGACACTGAAGGACAATATGAATAGAGACCAAAAACAATTTCCTCGTCATGCCAACTTAGGTTTGCAAAGTTCTAATTTTAGTGTTTGTCTCTAGTGAGTGTGGGTCAGATGATTTAACTTGCATCCCTTCATAGTATTGAATTTATCAATATGTCCAGACAGTGTGAAAGCTAGTGTTTCTGACCCATCTCAACTTGGCCAGCTGCATTATGACTATCAGTATGCATTGGATAAATATTTTTGGACCAAATTCCAGATAGCAGTTTCTGGGAATTTTACCAGTAACAAACTGTCTATAGATGAGAGACAACCCTGCAAAAATAGTTGTTGTTTGCCTTAGCATAAAGTCAGGTATATTTTTGAGGCATCTAGGATAGGCCTGATATTTTATCAAATAACTTCTCAAATTTCTTTTTTTTTCAGTCAGTCATATTTTAGCTGCCTTATGAACTAGAGATTGTCAGTCTTTTCAAAATGACTGGGTGTGCACCTCATTTGCAGTGATTTGCTTACAGAGCTGAACTTCAAAATATTGAAAAACTGTTCTTAACGCTGGTGAGTAGAGCAAAACTATCATGAGTATGTGCAGTATTTGACAATGTATAACTTTCCATTTATGATTATTATACTAAAAAAAAACTGCACAGAAATATTTTATTGATTACTCAGAGATTTACAGAATACTTTGTATTGTGGTTTAATAAAACAATTCAGTATTTTTCTTTAAATAAAATGAAAATGTGAATCAAGAAAATAACCATTTAAAAGTTTGTATTGTTTAAGTAAGTTTTATTGGTTGATTTTAATTAAGATAATTTTTGTCTAAATTATAAAGTGGTATGTAGTCTGCAATCAATTGTCTGGCAGATTAGAAGTTATTGTATGCAGAAATTATTACCAAGTTAGTGGAGGTTAACTGTCTGCTGCAATGATTTCAGAATTGTACTCCAAAAGTTGCTTTGTTTGTTTTTTGTTGTATTTTAAATGTGGATTTTGGAGGAATTTATTAAATGATTTTTTTATAATTGGTAATCTATAACAAAAATGACAACAGAGTCTAGTATCTGTCTACTGACAAGATGTCTTTATTGTAACCATTATAATCTACATTTCACAATGAATATCAATAACAAGTTTAGAGCCAAGAACATTCTATACAACATTCTGCAGTTATAACTTTGTGCTTCTATCAAATAAAAAACCTAATGAGATAACCTGGACACCCCTTAACAAATATTCCTGCATGGGAAAGTAGATGAAAGCAAAATACTCACTCACTCACTCTCACACACACACCTATAGAAATTCTGATGGAATACATTGCATGATGTGGTGCCAATTAATAATTCAGTAAATTAAACTATTTCTTTCTACTATCTAAACAAAAGTATGCATATTTAGTAAAAATGTTACCAAATTATAAAAATTCCATTTTTAATTTTTTTCTGTTGTAGATTTTCAAACACGTGGTATCAAGAAAATCAAGGTATTTTATTACTATTACTGCCTTATTTGCCGTTATAATTCTTAATCTTTGAGCTAGATATTTTATTTACTACATTGCTTTATTAGAATTTTTATGTAGGTTTATTGTCTGAAAAATAACAAACTTGATGCAAGCTGACAACCCACACTGATGTTTATGCTCTCTATAACTTTTTTTTTTTTTTAAAAAAATTGTTTAAAAGGCCTAAAATTTAATTTGTTTTATTTAGAGGCCAAAACAGATGATTCGACCACAAAATAATCTTTACAGTTGCAGCAATAGGTAATTTGTGCTATGGAATGTTCTGTTATACTACCAAGAAAGTATTCCCTCACCACTTTTAACAAAATTTTATATGAACAATTTTTAAATATTTTATTTAGGTAACTTTTCTTTGAATTGCAACTATTTTCAAACTTCTTTTAAGGATATAGCAGATTTTTTTTTAAAAATCTGTAGAATGTTTTGGTATTTTAAAAAAACTTTAATTTTTTTGTTTTTTAACCTCACCTCTTATTATTGATGTAGAACTTTACATTAACAAATTTTGCAATAAAATTTTTTTTTTAATCTAATAATATATATTCAGCTAATGAAAGAAAAATTTTAATTAGGACTAATAGAAATTTTAAAAAGTATATTGCCATTAAGTTTGTTTCATTAAATATATGCTGAAGAAAATTTTCATTCTTTATTGAATGAATAAGGTTTAACGCCAGGATATTGTAACTTATAAAAACTGAATCTCTACTGTGGATTTTAATTTGGACAACAAAATGTACCAACATATATAGTTTGCAATTATTTAGAGAGAATTCTGAATATTCAAACCACTGCATCCATTATAGATATTCTAATTTAAATAGTAAATTGTGATAGGATTAAAATTACTCAAGATACTGCTATAAAAATAGACTGAATATTTAGCTAAAACTTGTTTCTTAAATTACCTGGTAGTATGTTTTGCTGACTTTCTTTCAGTGAACAGAAATTAAGTAGTTAGCAAATATTGTGGGTTGACTCCAACATAGCTTTAAAGAATTTAGAAAAGGAAGTACATGTTTATTAATAGAAATTTGTTAAATATTGGTAGCAAATTTTAAAAATTACATGACCATAAAGTAATACCAACAGTGTTCCTAATGGAGTATTGGATTCTGATTCAGTAACAATCATAATGCAATTGTAACTTCCTAAAAAAAACATTGAAAGTCTTGCTGCCATCACAATAATGAATAAATAAAATGAACACTATTGATTGCTGGTGTTTATTATCTCTTTATTCTTATCTTCAAAACAATAAGCTAATGGAAAAATTAAACAAACAATCTCATTACAAAACTTATTGCAACAATATTTAAAAAACAATATATTATATATATAGATAAATAGATATTTTTTGCCTTAAAACTTAATTAACTAAAACATTAAACCATTTAGCTCACTAATATCAGAAGGGATTTAAGATATGACATATATGAGCAAACACTATCACAGATGTAGGTTAAATGTCTCAGTCACCAGACTGCTAAGTAACTGCATATCATTTTAAAGCATTGTTGCTACAGAATTATACTACTGACATTTACATTTTTAAACATGCTGTATGTCTTTGTAAGTTGTTTATAGATATATGTAATATGTATGTAATATATGGATCCACATCTGTGATTTACATAGACCCTTTCTTTTTAGTGTTGGGTTGGCTCTAATTTTAAACTGAAGAAAGCATCTGCAACTTTATCTAATATAAAATATTAACAGGTTTAATGCCAGCAGACGTCTATTGCTAGACTAAGTGGCATCAATAACCCTAACATTGTGACCATTTAAAATGAGGCCGCACGTAATAACTTTACACATTTTTCTTATCAACAATTAATACAATGCTATGGTGTAACAGAAGTGCCATAAAACACAGTGTCAGGCTATAATACATAAGATCCATTAGGTACTTTGTCAAACCAGTTATAACAAGTAGTTAGTGTGCTAAATATCTATGTCTGTTTTATATTACAAAATTTTTCTTGTTTTTTTCACTCAGCTGTCCCTGAAAGATAGATAAATCTTGATCAGATGTACAATTTGCAGTACGCGCAATGACAACTGTGTGACTCCATGATTTGTTTTGGCAATGATCAAGGTTCAAGCTATATTGAGATCACAGACTCTAATGTGGCTGAAATCCATTGGTGTGCACAGTATAAATCTGAAAATGGTAATCAGGCACACACCCTGAAATATTTTGTAATAATATATTTTGCAGTTTTCAAAACTGCATTTGGTAGATGTTAAACTGAGATAAATAGTATTGTTCACTTGATGAATGTTGTTACAGTCCACGAAGCTTTCACTACAAGGACAAAAACTGCTGAGAGATTAGGACGCTGTTGTTGTTGTTGTTTCTGTTCAGTTCTTCTCTGGTACTTCCTGCAGTGTGTGCCACTGGGCAATTGGCCTCCTCGGGTTGGCAAGCATGTCACTCCAGTGTCGGAGCTCTGTGCCAGTGGAGTTGCAGCCAAGGACAACTCTTCCGATGGGCTCTGAAGTTCCGATACGATCATAATCCACAACAGTTATGATCAGGGTCACTTTCTGCTCAATGAAAGAAAACATCTGATATGTATAAATCTAAAATAGTAATAGTGATGATAATTTTTTAAGTAAACAAAGTTAGTATATTAAAAAAACAAAAGATACCTGCATATGTTGAACAATCAATGTTAACCTTCAACAGAACAAATCTCCAGCTAAATACAAAACTGAAATTGTGACAAGCAAAACATAGATATACATATATACAGTGAAGCACATTAGATATACATTTTTATAACATTAAAAAATGCCATCCTTGAATTTTAAAGAAAAGAAATAAGCTTATTACCATAAAATTAATCATGGACTGTTTGTGACTGAAGCATTCGTGTAATTAAACACTTTGCAATGCAGCATGAAATAAAGTTGTCCTGAATAGTGTAAAGGTTGGCAAATAAAAATACTGTGAAATAATCTGAAAAATACTTCACTATGCTAAGATTGACAGAAAACAACAGGAGACAGCAGTATGGACAAAATTTGTTGCATAACAGAACTGAATAATTAATACACATTATAGCGATGTTAAAGCAATGATAGTAGACAGGTGGCACTAGAGATTGCCAAAAATTCAGATCAACCTCATGTCACCACACCTAGACAGAGCCATCAGAGTTGGTGTATTCATCTTTGAAACCAACTGTTTCTGGCTTCTAAAATGGTTGAAGCTATGCAAGGTTGATGAAGAAGTGTCAGAATCAGATATGTATACATACTATTGGATTAAACACAAGATCTGTCTACCCATCAGTCCAATAATTATCATCTGTGACTAATAAACTAGCAATTGTGGACATTGAACTAAGTAACAATATCAAGGAATTGTTTTTCTTAAATAGAGATCTTGCCTGAGGAATACTGATGAGCAATTGAAGATGCAGCATTATCAAGTTGAATGGTACCACAATGATCTGCAAACTGATGTGGTGTGAGGAAACAACTGAGTTGGCCTGTTTTTACTACAGGTGTTGTGTGAACAGCCAAATATAGCTTAAGGACATCTTGGTAGGCATTTTTTTTCCTTTCTTTGGACATCACTGAAAACTTGCCATGTCAATGTTAAGATGCTCTATCTCCAGCAACAAGCTATCTATCTATTGTGTGTTCCTAATTTTTCCAAATGAACATATTTCAATCACTGTGGATTTCAGCTGCAACATCATGCATCAATGCAGATGATCTAACTCAAGGCTAAATTCATCAGAAATGGCAGAAGAGACTTGTTTTCATCCAAACCTCATAAATTCAATGAGACAATGCTGCATGAAGTATATTGAGGCTTCTGGAGAGCATATCTGTTATTAACTTTCAGATGCTCCTTACTAAAATGTTCTGAGATGATATTCCTCTGTGTTCTCTATCTTTTGTTAAATGATTCACATAACTGGTTTATAATTTTTATTGCATTTCCAGTGTGCTTCAGTATGTATGTGTATAAGAGAAATATGCAAATTACAAGTACAAAAACAACGTATAATTTAATACAAACTATAGTTTTCTTTCAATAAAAGCATAACAAGGATCACAATTTAACATTAAAAGTTACGAAACTGTACATACACTGTGATTAACAGTGACTGCTGAAATGTTCAAATATTTCAGCAATGATTACAGCTTAAAAATTTCAAAAAGTAAAAAAAAGAATATTCATTTTATTCTTCCACATTTTAAAATTTGTTTGAACTTGTATATTCAACACTAAATATGTCTATAATTTGGCATAGATAGAATTCATCATTACATTGGTGTCAATCTGGTCTTTGCGATCTTTTTGATATCACTGATCAGTATTTAGATGGTTAGTTTACCATTTTTCTAATGTAGTAACTCTTTTTGATGGTTTCATTATATTTAAAATCTAACCTAGATGAAGATGCTGCAGAGAAAATTTAGTACAGACATTCTGCATTTTGGGGGGGGGTTGAGACAGGAAATAATGGCATAGATACCATTAAAAAGATAGTGATGAGTGATCAACTCATCAACACCATAAAGGTAAAAACAAATACTGTAAATATTTTAATCACTGTGGAAGAGACAAAAAAAAAAAAAAGAAAGGTGGGCACTTCTGTTTTGATATAAACTTAACTGTAACAATGTTTTTATTTGTTTAAATAAACATTCTGAATTAAGAAATATATATATATAAAAACAGCATATGATGTACATATTTCCTTCAAAATGTATTTTGTATGGAACAAATTTATGCATTTTAAGAAAATCATGAGTGTTTTTACTTTGTTTCTTTTCTTTTGTTATTATATACATGTTTAATTTAATTTACTATTTTCATAAAACAGGAAGCCATCATGGCTATGAATGTGACCCCTAGAAATTTTTCCTTTTTGGCTGAGAGATTTCCAGTTTTCAATCAATTTACAGCTCCCAGGTGAGTAATTTCCAGTCTCAATTTTTTTCTCTTTTCTGCCTAATGGAGGTACAAATGGTAAAATTCCTTGACTGTGGGTTTTCCAAAGAATTTGGCTACTAGTACTATAACTGATCGCACAGCAACTTTTGGTCACACAAGTTTCACAGAATCCACAAGCATATCAAGCAAACACATTCTACTTTTGGATCAAAATTTTCACTAGAAGAAACAAGGGTAATATTTAAACCCAGTTAGACAGGACTTTCCATGCATTGATAAGGGCACCAGTAGGAAAAATATCATGTGCTACAGATGATTTTCTAAGTTTGTAATTAACGTTTGAGAGCTTGATACACCGATTTGACACTAAACTAAACTATGAACAGGCAAAAATGTCTTCTAAGGTTTAAGGATATTATTCTGATGTGTATTTTGAAAGACTTTACAAAAAATACAACAAACTCTCATAATTATTTTGACAAGCAGGCCACGTTTCTAGTGTTCTACTGCCATTTTTTTTCTTATCAAACCATGAACTAAATGTATGCAGCAGCCCTGATGCTCAGGCCAAGCATGTTCTTGGTAATACTTTAGTGATATCAATGTAACTGCAGTGTAAAGATAAAATAGAACATTTAAGGCTTTTCAAAACAACTGTAGAAAATTTTTTATCCTAAATTACTGTTTTCAAAAATAGTTAGTATGAATATCTTCACAAGCCAACAATGCAATGTAGATGAAGGCTGTTAATAATTGTAAAATGTCACAAAGTTTACATAAATGATAATACAATTTTAGCAAGTAGTGGTATTCATCTAGAATAGCACTTTTGTAGAAGCACAAGCAAGAATAAGTCCATGTAGCTCAAATGCACAAAACTGAAAGAATAGAATGATGTCAAGCAATTATTTAGCTGAAACAATGTAGAAGCTGATGCATATTTCCTGAAATATGTAAAGCTAATCTAATCTATAAAATTCTTAATTATCAAAGCATACTAGATAGTCTATCACATGCCAAAGTGCAATATCCTTGCCAAATTTATAGTAGATTAGCCATTATCTTTGATTGAAATCAGCTATTTAAGTATATCATGCAAAATTTTTGCTTTTGTTACACATTTATATTATGTCTAGCAATAATATTTGTTAATAAGTACCACAAATATTCAGCTTTTATTATTTATTATGCATACTAAGTGATCATGCTTAGATCAATTAATTACCAGCGGGTACAGTTACTTAGTTTTACTAATGCTTATATCTTATTATTGACTAATTGCTTCTGTATAGTAGATTTGTTTCAGATTATCTGGATTTTTTCAATTTAAGTGACAATAGGTTTTATAAGCAGCTGCCAAGTAATTTACAAAAGTGCTTATACAAGTGAAAGAAATATTAACAAAATAAGCCTTATCTTGGTTATACCTATGAAATCAGTTGCTTCTTTCAGAGATTCTCAGGCATTGCATGAAATAACTAAAATAAAGTAATAATTTGCAATACTAATATGTAAAGTAGAACAACATTTATTTCTAATGGCAAGCAATGAACATACAGAACTGAATAGTGATAAGGATGCCATAGGGACAGAGATTATTTATTATTACAGTTGAGACTGGATTGATATACGAGGGCTGGGGAAAAAAAATTACGTACTTGGTGGGGTTCAATTGCTAATCCCCTTCAAAGTAGACTTGTCCCTCCACTGTTCGAAGCACATCTGGAATGGCTCTCAGCTCCGCTGTCGCATTCTCCATGATGTCCTCTCAGCTCTCAAAGCAGGAGCCTTTCAGTGGCATCTTCATCTTTGGGAAAGACCAGAAGTCAGAAGGAGCCATGTCTGGAGAGTAAGGAGCCTGGCGAATGAGTGAAATACCTTTCTTTGCCATGAAACCTTGGATCAGCTGCGACGAATGGGCCAGGGCATTGTCATGATGCAGCTGCCAGTTTTGCGAGGCCCACAGATCCGGTCTCTTGCGCCGAACTGCATCACGAAGACGGAGGACTTCCTGATAGGACTCCTTTGTAACTGTTTGTCCTTCTGGTGCGTATTCGTGATGCACAATGCCTCGGTAGTCGAAGAAAACAGTCAGCATCACCTTGATTTTGCTCCGGACCTTGGTGACGTTGGGTGCTTCCACTGTGATGACTGAATTTTGGTTTCCGTGTCATATCCGTACACCCACGTCTCATCTCCAGTTATCACGGTATTCTGAAACTCAGCAGGTCCTGCGCAACCTCAAGACGATGTTGTTGTTGTTCCTGAGAAAGCAACTTGGGCACAAATTTCGCTGCCACTCTGCACAAGCCCAAATCCTCCTTTAAAATTGCATGTGCAGAATCTTTACCGATCCCAACCTCGTCACCAATTTCGCGCACCATCAAACGATGATCCTCCATTATCAAGGTCCACACTTTCTTGTTAACAACTGCATTGAGGCTTGTTGAGGGCCTCCTGGAACACTAGCCACTCTCCAGTGATGTGTAGCCATCTTTGAACCCGTTGTACCAACCATTCTTTTATTTGGGTAACACCCATGGCATTGTCACCAAAAGCCTGTTGAATTTTGCGAATTGTTTCTGCTTGGGTATCTCCAAGCTTTTGGCAAAACTTGATGCATGATCGTTGCTCCACACGTTCTGTCATCACGGGCAAAATGAAAATGTGACGAGTAAGTAGCACAGCGGCTGACATATCCAGCAAGCCCGCCAAAAACCACGCATGCGGCTTCACTATGCACACTTTTGCCTCCCTAACGTCATTATTTCCCAGTCGGATACTTTTTCGACAGACCTCGTATTTGAAACATTTGCATTTATTGTTCTGACAATTTTTTAGTCCTCAAAACCTTGACCTCCACTTAATGACTCACTGTCAGTCAGCCTTTTGCACTTCTTTTTACAAAGTGCATGGTGAAGTTTGATGGCTGTATCTGGTTATGTTGACATATTGCTTGGGAAAGCTCTTTATTGGTGATTTTCTCATTTCCCTCAAAGCCAGATGTAGTATCAGCTCTTTTGATGATGATAAACATGGTGAACATAATACATCAATTGTTCATCTTGTCTGTCAAAGTTTTCAGCATTTCCACACTGGAGAATTTCATACTTTGATAGCATAACAGATAATACTCCTGTTAGTTTTTACTCTCAGTAATGACCTGCACCACTTCCAGGTATCAGTTTTTTTTAAAGTCTCATACTGGTTCTCTTTATATGCAGAGCCTACTGACTTTCTATTTTCTCAAGACCTATATTACCACCCATTGTCTTCTGTCTCTACCTTCTTTTTATGGTTTGACAAGACCAGCAGATTCACTGATCAGCTCATACTAAGAATTTGCCTGAACAGCTAGAATAACTCTTTATAATCTGTCAATATACATGATGACAAAGGTGTTGCCTAGGCAATCTCTGTAATTCTGATCCTCAAAAACCAATCATTCCATGTAATGCCTGAAAGTTTCATAAAACAACTGATTTGACAGACTGACTGTAACATACAATAAGCCACCATCTTGATTTCTTTTAGAGTATGAATTAAGAGTTTAAGCTAAATTAAAAGTAGTTTTCAATCACATTTTAGTGGCTAATGAAAATTTTTCAACTTAGGAGATTGTTTACAAATTAGTAAAGGAGAAAAAGTTGTTCTAAGTATTTAGAAGCATATTTCTAATCTTAAAAATTTTCATATAAACATTACAATCATGAAATCACTGTTATTTAATAAACCACTAATCCAATATGGGAGGTGGGTTACCCGATATGAAATTTGATTTGTTTGCTTTTAAAGGGAACATTTAGTAGCATTTCATTTGTGGATGCATCAATAAATTTAGATTAGATTATTTAGCAGAAAGAAAACTGTGACTGAATAAAATATATTTTAGTCCTTATTCATAGATATAAATCATAAATAAACTCACATGCATTCATCATATATTTCCTCTTGCTTTCGTGCAGAGCAAACTATTTTTCTCATTTCTATTATAAAAGCTTGACAATTTACTAGCTTATTAACAAAGCAGTGCAGAGATAGCGAAAGCTTCATTTAATTAGCCGGTACACCAGTAGCTAGCTAGCTCTCTCTTTTTCTTGACTGAAATGTAAAATTTCAAGCAAATGCACAATCTCTGATTTTCTGTGTATACCTTTACTGTAGTACACAGTATGAACGTGCATGATAAGTCAGCATCCTCTAAAGTACTATGAATAAGGTCTTCAGATCAATCATGAAATGTTGCATAACCAATGCAAGCAACATGCTGTCTGCTTTCTCTTACCTTTATATAAACAAATGAATATTTATGGTGATGGGAAAGGTTGGTATAAATGTCGAAGGTAATAATTTCATCACTCTGAACACAATGAATGTCATTTCAATATTTCCTTATAAAACTTTCATGCAGTTAAGTTAACAAATGTATTAAATGTACATTAATGCAATATTACTTTACTGTTTAATAACAAATAGTAATGTTTGAAAGATTACCAAAACAACTACAAAGAATTTGTTGCCTTGTTGCAATAAGGGATTACTAGTATTTAACTTGTTTTGAATTAAATGGATTGTAAGTAAATTAAAAGTAAAATTAGTAATAAAATAAAATATTTTCAGATGATTTACAGATTGCATGTATATTTTAATATATTAGTTCAATACCCATGCTTTAAAAAAAAAAAAACTAATTTGTTCATTATTGGTTTGTGTGTCTACTGATATTAAGATAGCTAAAAAAACTTTTTTTTTCTGCTTACCTGAAAATACACATTGTAGGAGCTGGACTGAAACTTGATATTTAACATTACCAGAGTGGTTCACATAACATAACATCTAATGTACCTTCAACATTTACACCATAGAAACAGGTGGGAAGACAATTTACTAAGACCAAAGACCAGATTATCACTGTTGCTTCTCATTTTCTTTACTCCTTCTATTGTAGTGAAAGTGGTAAAGATCAGATGAGGAGTCACAAGCAGGTAAAAGACACAAACCAAAAATACAGAAGTAACAGTGATGTTTAGTCAGCTCACCACACCTACGGACAGTAAAATGGCATTTTACTGATGGATACTTTCCTGTGTGTGCTGATATATATAATATGAAGTAGAAACAAAAGTTTGTTTTTCTTTTTATCTTATGGGTTGTAAAACAGTCCCCTGCCAAGTCATAGAGAAGGTTAGAAACAAATCTGTCTTAAAGTGCCTTTGATAAAGCCAAAAATAAAAAGTACTGATCTGGTTTTGCAAAATATTTAAAAGTTTAAAGTTCATAAAAAGTCTACTATTGCATCCACTAGTAAGTCACATAAATGTACTGTATTAAAAAGTTTACCTGGCATGGCATACAGAAAAGAATTAAATTAGTAGTTTTGCATCCTAACCCACCCTTTCTCTATAAATCTTACATAAACTAAACTAACCCCCTTTTGGAATATTTGAAGTGTTTAACAAGTAAAAGCATTTCATTAATACAAGTAACTCTGTACATAAAAACATCCCCAACCCTCCCAAAAATAATAGATGAATTCTACAGAACCAATAATTGTTAACATTCTTTTCTGTTAATTTAAATGTTATGATATCTCTCAGCTTCCATTTTTGATAATTATTTTCTTGATTTTTTTTTTTTTTACTACAGAAATGCAACACAGATTTTAATTTTGATAATGATAATAATGCAATATATTTTAGTGTTTAGCAGCAAACACACACAGACAGAGAGAGCATGTGGAAGTATGTTGTGCATAAGATTTAAGATGTCTTGTTTCTGCCTAAGTGCTGCTTTGCATTTTAAATGGTTTTAAAAGATGAATTTAATCTTTAAACATTTTTAATTCAAACTAACTACAGTCTTATTAACAAAGGAACAAAACATTGCATTTAGATTTATTGAAGTGGTGGAATTACTTAAGTGAATTTTTTAAACACTGAGTGAGCCTCAAGAATTTGTATGAGGCAAGAAAATAACTCTTTTTATCTACTAAGTAAACTACATTATTTTCTAATAAAGCTACAATTCATTCTTGACTCAAAATAAAGTAAAGCATAGTTTCAGGGATCCATCACTATAAAATTAATTTTGTTATTTATGTATATTATTCTATATTATCAATGACAATGGTGTAAATTGGTAAGGACCTGAAAAAAAAAATGAAAAGGCAAACAGAGCTGAAATACATTTACAGCACTACCACCAGGTAAAAATAAACAATTATCTTCTAATTGTGAATTGTTAGTTCCCACCTGTTTAATATAAATTTTGCAAAATTGAAAGGGAATGGTGGTTGGAATAGCAAATAATGACTAAAACAAGACAATAAATGTACAAACAAAACAACTGACTGCAGTCTAAGTGCCTACAGATTTTAAGGTTTGAAAACGTAAACAAACATTCATTCACAGCCAACTACGGCAATCTAGTTCTACGTCACTCTGTGGGCTACACTTGTATACCTGAATTTGTTCAAATGGAACTTCAAATGTGAATGACTCATTGTAGTATGGGTTCAGTGTACACTTCTTGATAGTGGTTTTCTTCTTCTTAATTCTCTTGCCATTTAGCATCAAAGAAATCTTAACATAAGGATCTAGAGTAAAAGGAGAAGATAAAAAATTAGTAAAAAAATTAAGAATCCTTGTTTGGCATGCCAGAGTTAGACTCTTTCTGCTTCTGATCTCCATCGCATTTTTTAGGTCAGTTAGTAGGACTGTTTTGAAAGATGAAAGAATCTTGCAATGCAACAATCTTAGTCTACATAGTTTCATTAACTGCTGGGAAATGGTTTTCAACAAAGGTCTCCTATTCACTTTTCAAATGATTGTACAGAACCTATTTTAAGTTATGTAATTATCAATTTTGAGAATTAATTAACCTTTATCTTTAGCTGTTTTGTTTTTTATGGGTCTTCTTGGTTTGAAAAAAAAAATATTTTAGAGGACAGTTCTTAGTTTTTAAATGTATAGTAAGTGGATAATCAGTTGATATGTTTACTGTCTCTGTTCAACTATAAGTTGAGGAATTGTGGCATGTATATTCATTAGTGTATTTTTCCCATATATGGTATTTTAAGTTATTATTTTCTGATCCCCATAACTCTTGTTTTTCATCCAGATTTGGAACAGACTATAGGATATCAAATACAAAATTTGAAATCTTCCTCTTTCAAATTTTAAAGTAATAATATGCAAAATCCCTATAGTATTTCATTCAAACAATTGTTATCTTTAACTTAGAACAGAAAATTTTAAAATTCTGGTGAATTGTTAACTGTGCTGGAGTGTTCTTGCATATTCAGTAAACTTGCAAGGTTATCATAGTAATCAAACAAATAAAATGTTGTGAACTCATATCTTATTTGAAAATTAAGTATATCTCAACTTTTTTCTAAGTTAGTTATGGAATATTAGAGGTAAAATGGTGCAATCATTGCAGAAAGTTATTAGAAGTTTTGGAGATGCCATCACTGTCCTGAAAAACAGCTGGTGGAAGGCAGAAGCAGACCTACAATAGACAATGTGTTTATGGAGAAGACAAAGCTAGATTGGATTGACAAACCGGTCAATACCTGAATTTGCTCAAAAGGAACCTCAAACGTAAATGACTCATTGAAGTATGGGTTCAAGGTACGTTTCTTAATTGTTGTTTTCTTTTTCTTCAGTCGTTTGTTTCCCTGATACAAGGCTATTTTCACATAGGGATCTGGCAATAAAAAAACAGTGGCAATTCAGGACATTCTCGTAGTTATATAACGGCACATCTTTAATCAGAGCTGAACACTAACTACTGTACTTTATTGATGTTACATATTAGTAATTTTAATGCTCAGCATATTTGGGTTTCTAATATTTTTTTTAAAATCTAATATGGAGAAAAAATGTATCTGATTGTCATTTTTAAAGAGACTAAATATGCTGCTGAGTCGAATATCAAGAAATTTTCATTTGTAATTTTTTTGTTTGTTTGATGATTTTTATGATAATTCATAAAAGCATTGATTAAATAAAGAGAAACAGTGGAAAGTTAATACTACTACCTGTACAGTGCTTCGTCCATGACATTTCAGCTAGTGATTTCATCTACACAAAGTGATCAAATAGTCATAGCAATGCAGGTTAGTGTGGTGTCAGGACATTGCTATCTTGCACATGCTAGCCTTGTGTTATCAATCACTTACAGTTCATCTTTGCAGTATCTCTCAATAGTTTCAGGTTTCAAAACTAGTGTCAGAGCCTCTTGACTCTTTGTAGGATACAAGTAAATTTATCAATTTTTGATGATGATATTATTATTCCAATGCTAAATTATAGTCACAACATAATCAAACGTAAAGGATACAATTTATAGCAAAAACTGAACTTATTCTGTCACTCTACTTTCACTTACCTTGTTTGTTTCCATTCTGCATCAAAAACCTTCAGTTAATACCAACTTTGAATATTTTCAATGTATATTTAAATATTAAACTAAAAAAATGTCAATGTTTATTTTAATTTATATTTTGTATTCTCATTAGCAACATGTTGCTATCTTTGATGCTGTTAGTTTAACTGTTATCATGGAGTGTTTACAGTAATGATGTTTTTCACCTGAATATTTTTTTAGAAGAAAAAAAGAGCATGCGTTACTTTTTCCAACAATAAAACATCCTCAGATTAATGTGGCAAGAAGTAATTTTTGAGATTCAAAAAGAAACATCAAAACATTTTTAATTCTCAGCTGCCTAGTGGACAACAATGATTCAGTGATGTTTTGGTGTTAATACTACACTACTGATGTCGCACTGTTGTTGCTTTTTCAACATTATATTGCTAATCAAAACATTAAAAATCAGATAATGAATCATGTATCAAAATATAGTAATAATTAATTGTGATGTTATTACTAGAAAGCGTTTCACATAATCATGGTCCCAATAAGTTATTTCTAATGTTGACAAATTTAATTCATATAAAAAGCATTATGTTATTATGTAATCTAATATTATTCCTTGCCACCAATTTGAATAATTGCTAGCTCATACTATGCTTTTGTATAGCAGTTAATGGACCTCATTATCAATAACTCCTATTACTTTGTTCGGCAGATGAAAATGGCATCTAAAATTGAAATTCCACATGAAACAAAGTTGGTTGCTCCCATTGGAAAATTGTGAAGGAAGATGGAGTTATTTGAGTGGTATGCAAATAATGTTAACTGTCTCAGCCATAAGGAAGAAAGAGAAGATCCACAGAATGGGATAAAATACTGGTTTGAAAATTTAGACCAACCCCTATCTTGACAGGTACCCAAGCCAATCAACTGCTGACCATAGTTCTTCAGTAAGTCAGCAGCTCAGCCTTTTCCACCAAAACACAAATGGAGCAATGATGCAATTTATTATGGTTGGAGATCAGGTTTGAAATATCTGGTTCTAAGTTATGACAGTATGTTAAAAGAAAGGCCATAGAAAAGTAAGGATAGTTGTGTTTAGTGTAAATGTGAAATTATGGGGCTTTGCTAGCTATTCATCTTGTGAATTGATTTAAATTAATGGAATTCTCTCAACAAAATATCACCACATTCTGCAACACCATACAATTCTGTCAGGGTATTATTTGATAGATGATGGGTTTATATAGCAACAATATGATGACCTGAAGCACATTGCAAAGCTCAACACACAATACCTTGCTAGAAAAGAATCAGAAGGGTTTCTTAAAACAATAGTTTGTGGTTCAGATCTAGAGTTTTAACAAGGCCAGTGTACTTTTGTGAAATAAACTAAAAGATGGAAGAGTCAAGCAGCCAATGTTAACTATATGGTACTTGGAAGTTAATTAAACAAGATACTCAAAATATGTGCAGCAGTTCACATGAAAGGTGACTATTTTGATGAAAAAAATTAATGTTTTATATATATTCTTATACATGATTCTTCAAGGTATTTTCTTTAAAAATAGTGTTGAAAAAGCAGATAACAGGATTTTTGTGGCTTACTGATAATTTTGAAGGCCAGTGTATATAAATAAACCTTTTTAAAAAAAAAAATGACCAAGTTGCAGTTGTAACTAAGCCACCAGCAATTTAGTGAAATATTAATTTAAAATGTATGATATGTAAAGGCCACTAGTTTTTTCTTGTGAAACACATGCAAACTAAACGGCTATATGCCTACTTTTTCTTTGCTTGACAGTGTATAATAGTAGATTTACTCAGTAAATTTCTTTTTAGCTATACTGTAAATCTGTTGTCAATGAACAATCATTTTACATTTCAAAAAAAGCTGCAAGCAACAATAGAAAATCCAATTTTCAGTATAATCACTACTAGTAACAGGCGCACCTGTAGCACACACAGCTATTACTACCTTATCACTGCTAGACTGTGAAACAATTGCCTTGCATTCAGATCCCTGTGTATTTTAAATAACATTAAAAGGTATAATTGATTCTCTTTGTTTTTCACTCACTCCAAATTCTCTGTTGCATTGCAAATCAAGTTTTTTAGGGAACCCCCTGCCCAACCTCAGTGAGAAAATTTGGGGTCTCACACCTATTTGGTAAGTATGATTCTGAAGATTGAAGCAATATTTTTCTCAACTACTTTCAAACGGTTGATAAAAGGAACCATATTCTATGTACAATAAAGTCCTAAATATCACAATCACTACATACAATCTTATCTTTTAAACATTATTTACTGCATCTATTTAATACTACAAATGATTCAAATATCCTTTAAATACATTGAAGCCCTTTCTTGCTCTCATAATTTTGGAGAGAATGCATGTTTTGTTTTTTGTCAATATTTTTGTTGCTGACAAGCTCAAAGTGTATAATTAGTTATTTTCTGAAATAATTCGTAAACATATCAGTCTTCTTTTCTTGGCATGATATTATGAAATCTAGAATAGGCATTACTGATGTCTTTAAATGTCAGTTTTTCTCAAAACATTGAGAGAGAAACTGAAGCTAGGTGACACACCGAAAGCACACAGTGCAGCCTATCTATTGCAACAATAGCATGGATCTTCATATTCTTAAAAAATTGTTTAATTTCATGAAGAAAGATTTTTCAAAAAATATTTGCTTGTTATGTATAAAGCAAATTAAATTAAACATTGAAGATACATACACTATAATATACAGGGTGTCTCAAAAAAATGTACTCACACTTTAACCGTTGCTAACATGCTGTCTTTTTTGTGTTGCAGGTGTGAGGTGTGAACCACAGCATGGCAGGAAATCAACTTAGCTTGGAAGAGAGGAAGTTTGTCCTGAAATGTTATTGGAAGACCGAAAACGCCATTGAAGTGCAAAGACGATTCAGAAGGGAATTCGCAAGACCGCCACCAACGCGCCGGACCATTGCTCGCATCAAAGAGAAATTTGAAGCAGATGGAACCGTCCAGAACGTCAACAAGAAACGTTCTGGACGACCTCGGACATCCACGAGCCCTGGAAAAGAAGAGCAGGTGCAGGAAACACTCTTTCGATCACCACAGAAATCACTTCGACAAACTGCTCGGGAAACCCACATCTCAAAAGATAGCGTCCATCGCATCATGAAGCGTCTGCACTGGAAATGCTACATTCCAACACTAATTCATGCTCTCAACGAAGACGATCCTGACCGGAGAGTCGAATTCTGTGAATGGTACCTGGCAAAATGTGCAGAAGATGCAGGGTTTCCACACAAAATTGTGTGGAGCGATGAGGCAACCTTTAAATTAAATGGCACCATTAATCGCCATAATTGCACGTACTGGGGTCCTATAAATCCTCATGTAACACTTGAACACCATGTAAACTTGCCAGGAGTAACAGTGTGGTGTGGGATATCCGCACTGGGCATCATAGGGCCATTTTTTATTAATGGAACTGTCACTGGTGAGAGATACCTTAACTTGCTTCAGGAGTTTGTTGGTCCACAAATTTCTGAGATGTTTGGTGATGACGGCGAGATTTACTTTCAGCAAGATGGAGCACCTCCCCACTACCATCGCGATGTACAAGCTCACCTTGATGCAGCTTTTCCAGACACATGGATTGGACGAAGGGGTGCCATTGAATACCCTGCACGTTCCCCGGACCTCACGCCCATGGACTTCTTTTTGTGGGGATATCTCAAAGACAAAGTTTATCGCATTGAAAATGGAAATTGAAAGACAATGTCGCGATATTCCTAATGACCTGTTTCGTGACGTTTGCGAATCCCTTGGTGCGCGTTATCAGCGTTGTCTGGACAATAATGGTCATCAATTCGAACATTTGTGAACATGATTCTTTAATCACATTTGTCTTCTGTATTCGAAGCTATTCCATTTCACTGTATGTTCATAAATAAAGGATTTCTCGTCATTCGAAGTGTGAGTACATTTTTTTGAGACACCCTGTATATAACTGCCATCTGATTTATATTAAAACCCAAACTATTATTATTTAGGGGGAAATTACTTTAAAACTTTTTTAAAAGTCACTTACTGTTTGTGAATATTTTATTGGCAGTCTTAGGAAATATATGAGATCAATAGTTTTAAGAAATATTCTAGACAAGAATTTTAAAATGGAACTGGCTCAGTTAGTGTAAGTCATTTTCAAATATAAGGTACATGTACTCATTAAAATCTAATTTTAACCAATTGCTAATATTCATAGTCAGAATCACTGAATGTAAAAAATGTACTAGAAACTATATAATTTTTTGGACTTTTTTTTGTTCATGAGATTAAAGAGTTGGAGGAATCAGTGATTTAAATACTCATTAGTTTCATCTATAACATTTCACAAATGCCTAGAACCAGGGCATAATGCATAATTAGTTGGTCGTTTAGTCAACAGATGTTATTAAACCAAATTTTAATTTTATGCTATAAGAAACTTTTGGCAGAAATTATTAATCTTTTTTTGTAAGTAACTTTGTTTAAAATTAATAAAAATATAATTACAGGTTTAAAAAAGAATGCTCACCTGATAATCCACCAACATCCATCTTCTTCAAATTCTTTGCTTCCAGGATGACCACAGTTAACTTTCCTGCTGTAGGGACATAGCGGAGGGAGAAGCAGATATCACCGAGTTTGTTTTCCTGAAATAAATTACTACTAAAACTTTTGGGAAAATTTTAAAATTGAAAAAAAAATATATAAAAAGACTAAGTTTACAGTGAACAGTAACTAACTTTTTGTGCACACCTACTATTATATATGGGACAAATAGGTATAATGTTTGTTCACAGTTTTTAAGGAAAAGTGAAAACATGGAATCTGATATAACTTACTGCATAGGGGACAGAGATCATATGGGACATTTTTCAATCAAAAATAAGAATCTGAAGAACTATATATTTATTTTAATAGTAAAAACTAGAGTTCAGAACAAAATAAAGTGTTTATTTGGATAGTTTATTTAATTACACATAGCAGGGGTTATATTAACTGCAACACAAAAGAATTAGCACAATTTTAGATTATCAGGTTTCATGGAAATATAAAAATAAAATCCTTAACCTTTTGATCACATGACATTTTCAAAAGAACATTTTTTTTTGGTAAGATATTGTCTTCACCTCTATTTATTTTATATATAAAAAAAAGATTAACATCTGCTGCAAACATTTAGAGTCCTGTTTACCTTTTCTGCATCATTCTCTGGACTTTGAAGGTCTTTCCATTCCTCTGTAACTCGACCCAAGTCCACAGAATTCATGGCCACCTGAACTTGCCCAATCTGGTCATGTTTGGAAAACCGGTCAAAGTCATATATTGCAAACGTCAATGTTTTACCACTTATCTCAGCATATGGAACTTGCTAAATGAGAAAAGGACAAAGATATGGCATTTTACAAATCATCCATAATCAATCTCTTGTGTAAATAGCCATTATTCTTTCATTTGAAAACTTCTAGAGTGCTTTTAAATGTGCATAAATTTGCAAAACAAAAATATTTTATATCCAGCATTATTAATATTAATTTTCCTTTCTAAATGAGTAGAACATTATAAAGAAAAACTTAAGTTTGCAAAAATGATAAAGATAATTTTAGAGTAAATTAACTTATACTGCTCAGTCTAAGTAATAATATATTTAATGCAAATAACAGAAAAAATGTGCATTAAAACTATACCTGCAGTCAGAAAGTTTGCATCAAGGAACTGTGTAAATGAGAGGATCTACTGGTTAATCCATTCAAAGTAGTCACATAATGGACTAGTTACAAATTTCTTGCATAATTCTTCTATAAGTGACAATCCTGACCAGAAACAGCAGATGTAGTGTGAAACATAAATAAATAGTTGTCCATGCATGTGACAAACAGTTAATGTTTATTCAGATTAAAGAAAAATATATTTATACAAATTTGCAATTCCATTAGTGCTCTCTGGATTCATTGCACATCAATTTTGTTATTTTGTGTGAACATCTTTGTTTTTACTCTTAAACAAACTTATTAAATGAACTGCTAAATTTTCACCTTAATTCCTTAGACAGAAAAATTTAATTTACAGCAGCAGCAGCAAAGTGACACAGCTATTTCCTGTCATCTTCAAGAACTTCTTTTGCACGTCCAAGCCAAATAAAACTAACCTTGAATGTGAAAGTCTCATTGAAAACTGGATTAAGAGTTTTCCTATGAACTTTCGTTTCAAACTTCTTTTTCTTATCAGGCATAAGGTAGACTTTGACATATGGGTCTGATGTACCAGACATGTCCATCCCTGGTAGATCTGCAGCTTGAATCACACCAACTGTCAGCTGAAAGATAAAGAAGCTCTGTTAATCCTAACATAGTGCCACAAACCATCAATCATGCATGTCAGCTATCCCAATTATAACAGGAGCTACCTGTTTTTACTAACATCATTCAATGCTCTGGCATCAAAATAAATTTTTAATGCAAAAATAAAATAAACTCATTGTATAAAATCTTGTTTAATTTTCACATCAATCAATTTTAAATTTGATGTTTCGTCGTTATTCTTTACAAAATAAATGTGCGCAGAATATCAGGGGCAGTAATTCCTTAAAATTCTGCTAATCTCCCTCTTTTTTTTTTTTTTTAAAAGTTCACCTTAACTTTTTGTATATATATATATATATATACAAAGGTTTTTTTCTGGCAGGCTATGAAGAAACAGGTAGAAGTATAAACTTTCTGATGATATTTGAAGTTTTCATTTGATTCTGATTTTAGCCATGCAAAACATATTGCCAACCTCTGAGCTGTTAACCATAATTTACTGACACCACTAGAATGTATAAAAAAAGGAAGCATATCCAAGATAAGTGCAATGGTAATTCTGGGTATTTTTTTTTTTTGCATAAGTAAGCTAAGTGCTACTGTAGTGGTATTCTGAAAGAAATTGATTGAAGACCAAATCCTCATATTTTAAAAGTTAGAAAACTATTAAGTATAAAGAAAATAAATATTATTTAAACAATCTTTTTAACAAATTTACTTATGAAATTAAACTGCAAAAAAAATTTATCATTAAATGAATCGTGCAATAGGTAGAATGCTATACCTCTCCTTTCTGGAAGTCATAGTCCATAGAGAACTGTAATTTGCCTAACTTCACTTCTGATTTTGTACTTTCTGCATCCTCATTGTCCTCCATATTCACTGGAAGTTCATCTAAATCTGGTTGAACCTATATCAGAAAAAAAGTACACATACCATTAATCTTTGCATCTCTATTTAACAATTGCTTTTAAATTTTTCACCAAATTTAGCCATAATTTACCTTTTCTTTGTATGAGTTGCCCAATAACTGCACACTCTTCAAATCTACAGCACCTTTCAGTCCCTTTTTGCCTTCCTTCTTCTTCCTCTTCTTGCAGATGCATCTTTTGCAGACACAATAGCAAGTGCAGAGAAATATTAACAAGGCTCCTATACCAATTAAAATAATTGCCCATATTGGAAGGCCCACTGCAACAGTAAAATTAAGAAAGCAAAAAATATATACTATCACACTGGTTTCAGATTCAGAAGATTTTTACTTTATTAATCCAATGGCCAAGATTTGGTTTATTTAACATTTAAAAGCTATTTCATTTCAGATTTAGAATCCAGCATAATAGCAACAAAATCTATTTGTCTAATTGTCAGAAAAAGGTGCCATGTACAAGTTTCAGAGAAAATATTCTTTTTAAAATATGGCAATCTAAGTTAAAATGTATTATTTTAAAAAAATATGGTCATCTGAATACTTAGAATATGTATATCATCAGCTAAATAACCAGTATCACTCACTATATGCATTGGTTTGAGTCGGAGCTGTTTTCAGTTCTTAAACAATATCTTTTGCCCACACACGTTCCACTGTAAGACAGAGAAATTTGGTTCCTGTCTTGGCATTATGGTGGACTTACATCAAACTCAGAACACTGAAAAAATGTATCATTTTATCTGCTGCAGTTTTTTCAACCTAGAAATATAATTTTTATATATGTGGCAAACTCTTGTCCATTAAATGCTACTCTATTTCTATAATGAACTGTTAAAGACCAACTAGTTTTTATAACGGATTTTTCTTTCAAAGTAAGTTTATGACGTCAGTGCACGTTTTTAACTCTGATGTAATGACCATATGAAGTTGAATCAAGGTAGACAAGAGTTTTCTTTTGACAAAAAAGCCTACAAAGGTAATGTAAGCATGCTCAGGTATAAGTAAATGAAACTAAGTCTTCATACTGCAGATCTTAGGGCCTAAGTAATGTCGTCTCACTTGTTTTCCACTCTTCCCTTAATATCATTGACACATCTTAGTTTCTTGTTTTGCTTTGCTCTTTAAAAGAGAAACGTTGAAAACAGCCTTATTTTTTTAAAACTTATTCCATATTTAAAGTTTGAGCAATTTTTTTAATTGTATAAACATATTTACCCTTAATTATCACACACCATTGTGTTCAACAAAGATATATTTTTAAATAATGAAATTTTGAAATATATATATGATCATAAACTAAATCTTAAAAATTCTGTTTGATCATTTTTTTGTGTCTTCATTTACCTCCACTTTAGTTTAGTTAAAGCTTAAAATCTGTCTCCATGCTTAAGTAAATACTATGCAAGGTAATAAGTGCATCTATTTTCAAAAGGAGAAAAAACAGCTTCATGTTCTTGATCTTATTAAGAAAGCAAAACAAAGTAAACATTGAATTTTAATGAAATTTTGGCACAGCACAACAAATAAAGTAACAGGTTATTATCTGACTGTATATATAAAAATGTTCAAGTTTTAAAATGCATAAAGTTATCTGCAGAGAACCAGAAAGTGTCTGGGTGCATGTAGAGCCTCATCCTCTCAGTATCTATCCAACGTTTTTCATCCAGCTAAGTCAGGCAGACCATCCATTCTATCCATTCACTATCTGTTACTGAAAAAAATGCTCATGAAAAGATAGTGCCTAATATTTGTAACCATTTATAAGAGAAGAAAAACAAATAAATTTAAAAGAGTTTGTCTGTCTTGATTAAAAAATGAGCTGTAAATCTCAGTTTATCCAAATTGAAGCGAAAACATAGATGTCTTCAAAACAGGAACAGCCATTTGGAACAAACCAGTTAACTGATGCTAACAGCAAGCTGGCCATGTTTTGAATGGTAATATTGATTGACGGAGAAAGTTCTGTGAAACTGAAGTTTTATCTTTCTGAAAAAGTTTTCTTAAGCCATTTACTCTAAAAATAGTTAATCATATTTGACCCACAGCAAAGTCGATGTGTATAAGAAACCAAATATCTATTGAAAACCTGATGTTACTATGGAACCCTTGAAAGATTAGTTTTTAATTCTCTTAAGTGAATCGATGGAATTTATCTTGTATAACAATTTTCTGTGGTTAAACTATAAATGTTTGCAGAGGTTATGTTCACTGCTTCGTTGTATTACTAGTTGGCAGGAGCTGTGGCCATGAATGAAAATCCATGATTACACAAGTCCTAAGAAAATCAATTTCCATGCTTCTGTCAATCTTTTAAAAAATGTGATAAGTATATATACTTGTTAAAAATCTAAAACACCAATATTAATTTTAAAACAAAATAAAGACTAATTTATGGTGGGGTAAAAGTTTTTTTTTATTGTATCACAGTGCATATCTCTCAGTCCTGATAATAAAACAACAGTCTAATCTGTGAGGATGTAGGGGAAGGCTTAACTGTCTTTTAATTCTATAGCAAGAATGTTTATGGGGTTTAAAATCCAAGTTATAGGAAACTACACTTAAACTGTTGACTCAAACATATCATCATGTGGCTGCAATAAAAAAAATCTGACATCTAACATTTCTACAGGCAACAAAGGGTGGAAAATGTCAGCTTTGCTTTATTTGTGCTCTGAATAGAAGTGACAAAGTTTAAACTGCAGCAGAGCTGATTATTATAATTACTTTTACTATATGGGGAGGGGTCATTGAGCTGTTTTTCTTACGCAGCTAAATGCAATCAAATTGTTTAAGAAATCCTTGGAGCAGTGGCAAGGGGTGAGAGACAACCTCTCTACGAATGATTATAAATCAGAATAAACAAAGAAACACTTTAATTCTTGCACTATCACATTTTGGATCTTGATAAGATTAACTAAACAAAATCAAAACTTGTTTCAAATTTCTTTAAAGTGCCATACTGGATAAATTTATACAAAAATGTACAAGCAGTATTATTTTTTAATTTCTAAAGCTTTTAGTGCCCAATGACACCAAAAAAAGTTGTACTGCAGCATTACTTTAATAATGAAAAGATGTAAAGAAAATCCTTCAGAAGGATGCACTGAAACAAATGTAAAGCCAAACATGAACATGCATATATTAATCAGTACATGTATTGGGATTTTAATTCATAGGATGACTGTCTTAATGACATCGTGTCACAGTATAAAGAAAACCAGTTTAGCAGTAACTCACGCACATTTTTCAAGCTGATGTAATGCATTGTCCATTAACTGTTCAAATCCTTTTTTGCCTCCTTTTGTTGTCATCTCAGCCCCTTCAGCCTCCCCAGCAGCAGTTGTAACTTCTCCCACATTTTCTTCCTCAGCATTTCGCCTTAAGCGAAGGAGTGTGTCTGACATGAATGAAGGCATTGCTATTATTGTCAGAAGCCTATAAAAGAAAATTATTTAAAAAAAATAAGTAAAATTTTCCAAAACGTATTTATAACAAAGAAACAAATAAAAAGTCCTAAAATATGAACATATTACAAATATTTTTTTGCTCTGTGGAAGTCATAATGGTCATTGTATTTAAAAGTTCTGATATTTGATGAAACAGTACAAAAAAAAAATTAGTTATTCTTCCTTTTATTTATATTAAGAACAACATTTTTATAGGGAAGTATATTCTCCTGACAGAAATCCAAATTAAGGAAAGTGCAAGTTGAATACTGTAGACACAAACCTTCAAGTATCCTAGTGCCATTGTGTCATATCTACAAGAGACAACTCTGGTAAAGGTATATAGTGCCACAGGAGACCTGGAGAAAATCCACACAGCTGATGAAGAAGAACAGAAAGAACCCAAGCTAGAGACTTAAACCTAACTAAGCTGCTCCTAACCAGGATTCTGATAGCCAGTAGTCTAGTCAAACCTTGCTTCCTCATATCCTAGTGTAAAATATACCTTTCTACTGGGCAAGTATGGTACATTTATCATCCATCAAAAGAGTACCATTGATAAACCTATGAGGAAACTGATGTTGGGAAATCACTTGAACCCTACGAAGCCCTAATTGGATCTAATCATCATCTGGAGGGGCTCCAAGCTACATCAAGAGATGCTTGGCTGACGATGATGTCCAAGTGGTTTGGCCAAATATCAATATGAGCTAGAGAGCAAACTAGATTGTGTGAAGTACAAACAATATCCAAAATACACAAAAATTATGATTTAGGTAAAAATTATACTATCTGATCAAAAACATTATTCAACATATATCAGTTCAGATCTGCAAACAGCCATTTTTAATTCAACCAGGTAAACACTGAAAATACAGAATGTTAATATGATTTTTTCCTTCCTTGTATACCCTCCCTAATGTTGAGGTGCAGAGCAGTCAGCACTCCTTAGTGATTTGCATGACCTGGCATATGGTTTAACTCACATCTCTGTATGACTTCTTGGATGTTGTTTCCGTTCTATTTGTGCTCTCCCAATAGTCCCCTTGCACACTGAGTTGACAACCAGATCCTTTGTCACTGATGTCATTAAAGCTCATGAGGTGCTCAAATCATTTAAGTTAGTGACAGCTAAGGACATACCTAGTCTCTTCAGTTATTTCATTTATAATTTATACTTATGCCTCTTCTGGTTATACCTGCCACACACCAGATAACTCATTTCTGTAGTAACTATTTTTTTTTTTGTTCACTGTGTAGGTTTAACACTGGTAGCATAGTGATGGAAAGAGTATTGTTCTCACTAAATTACCTTGGTGGTTGAAGGGATCTGTCTCAGGAGTGGCAATTGGCCAAGCACTTGGTTGAAACAGCACTTTTCAACTTCTCTGTCCATACTACCATCTTCACAAAAAAAATGTCCTCGTTATTTAAATTCTGTCACTTGTCTGATTTAATGGCTATTTACTTTGATGAGCCCACTCATATTTCCGGCCAAAGACTGTGTTTTCATTTTTCTCAGTGATAGTCTTCATATTATGTTTCTTTGTTCAAGATGGTAGAATTCTCTTGCTTCTTCTGAATGATGTAATCAGCTGTTTGTTCCCTGGTCATTGGTGAAAAGAAACTCCTTTGCTTCATCATCCACATTAGTCTCCTCATAGATGTGGTTTATGTTAATATGATAGCAGTCGCAAAATAATCAGGTAAATACATTTTAAAAACATCATCTGGCTGGCTTATTGGCAAAAAATCCTCCTCAGTACAATAAACTATGGAATTTCTATATCAGTCTGAAATTCTGAAAGCTGATTATTCCAAGTAATAGAAGAAAAATGCCACTTTTAAAAATAGAGAGAAAGAATTTTTTTAAAACATGCAAAGGATAATATTAATTCCTTATTCGTGAAAGTTAATTTTAGAGTATACTAGACCAAATGAATGATGGTAAGCATAAGGCCAATGTGGTTTATACAAACCCATATTGCAAAGGAATTCTTTACTGATACACTTTTTTTCCTTTTTACATTAGCTAAACATTATAGGCAATAATTTCTGACTTAAATTCTGGATACAAGTATTTTTTTCATATTTAGAAAGTACCCAGAAATACATTTATTATTATTATATATTTTCACCATTGTATTTTTTCTCTTGACTGATGATAATAATGGCTGTTACAGAAGTATAACAATTTTCTCTGTGATGACAAGTTCAAAGCCTGTATTTTGTTAACTAAATTTTTAACAGTATTTATTTTATTTGTGCAAAATATAAATTTAAAGTAAGAGAAAATTTAGCATGTATTTGCAATACAAATGACAAGTGATCTGCATAATGAATGTAGAACTAGGATTTTACACCATAGACTCTTCCCATCCTCAGTGCAGAAAGATGGTTTGTATTCCTGGGAAGAGACAATTCTCAGCAAAATGTTTATGTTTGAGCACAACTTGGATTGGGTGGGAGAACTATTTGGATATCAAATCTGAAATGCAACTACCTGGGAGCCATGCCTACCATGAACACAAAGCTGCTGTTTTTTTAACTAACAAAAAAGCTTGGGAATTGACTGATTTAATAAATGGTACTGACCAAAACATTTTTTTTTGTTGTTGTTGTTTACAAGTTTGGTACTTATAAACGTTCCCTTCCACTAAAATGATCTGAAAACAAAATAAAAAGGTAGGTTCTATGATAGTTTGTTTACAAGATAATTGATGGGTGATTTCTTTCCTAAGCTTTCAGATGAAAGCTGTAAGACATTTATGACTCCAGCAAAATCTTTTTTTTTCCTTCTCTGCAAAAATCAAAAGATCAGTTTGTTTTGGCTTCTTGTTTCCAGATTTCTTGATTGTGTTATGCTCCCAATCTTGTTGGTATAGAATATAGATGGGTTGCTGGCAAGGATCCAGTCTCTGCATACTGCCTGAAGTGAAGCTACTCCCATATAAAAGTCATGAACATAGCCACATAAATACCACAAGACCTTCAGGATCTAGGAAATGGGCAGAAGTCAGACAAAGGGCAAATCACTTGCGTGAACCTACTGACATTATCAAAAATCCTGTCAAACAAATAATTTAATGTGGGGCTATAAAATGTGTCTTTTAGCACATGACTTCTTAAATAGATAATCTTATAGGTTTTCAGATATTATAGTTTTCTTTGCTTGCTTTGATATGTTCAGTTCCCTTATCACATTCTTTACTACCATTAAAAAATTAAGATTTTCTTGTGTCAAGCTTATTTGTTTTTCAACAGTCTAAGCCTAATTAAAAAGCTTGTAACAAGAATAAATAAAACTATAGCTATTTTTAACATTTGAAACAACCATGCTGCAAAGAAATCTACAATATATTTGTCAAATTGCTGCAAGTTCTACAGTGGTGGCCAAAATTATAGATAACATCACTTTATAGTTGAAATACTGAAGGTCCATTGTGTCTGTTAGATATAAATGTATTTTTAGCTGAATAAAACCAATAAAGCTCTGCTGATCTTAGTAACATGCTTATAGAGTTTGACATACCCATGATCACTTCTAACTGAGTCACACTTGTCGTCGTGGGTCTTTTCAGAAAACATGTATTTGCAGGTTAGATTTCAAATTTTCACATTTTCCTATTAAGTGTGTGGAAAACAACAAAGTGTTATGCATTTCAATACATTACCATAACATTATTATGCAAATTCAGCAGGTTTAATTCAATTTCATCTAACAAAAATTAGAAAATTCTAAGGCAATACAAAACTTTGGTCATTGCTGAAGATGAACTTTGCAATACTATTATGACTAATAAAAGGAGTACATGAATGAGAAACAAATTAGATCTTAAACAAAGCATTATTCTTGGTATAATTACACTTAAACTACAACAACAGATTTCAATTATATGATAATTTTGGTCACTGTTGTAATTCTTAAGTAATATCAAGATCAAAGTTATTCATTGGCTATACAATATGAATTTCCTCTGAGAGCGAATTTGATCCAGTACACATGATGCTGACTCTGGCTAGGGCCTGTTGCTGTTTTATCTCTCTCTCTCAAATATATATATATATATATCATAGATTATTAAGACATAGAAAAATTGGCTATAGTTTCATTATTGTAACATGAATTAAAGGCAATATTTATATTAGTCAGTTAAATCAGCAGAGACCTGAATTTCTTTGTTGATTAGATGCAGTAATATTCAAAACTGATTTATGAAATGCATAGTAAGGTCCCCTTAAAAAATGGATAATTTCAAGAGTTAACTGTTTTTAAGTTTTTCTTATCATTATTTACTTTATGTGTAAACAAACTGAAAATCAGTGTGTCTCCTCTCTGAGACAATGAAATATAGTTCAGTAGGGATGTGCTGATGTAAAAACTAAAGTACATAATTTGCTGATACAGCATTCAGGAAGTATTTGTTGATTTAGGATAATTATAACTCAAGGCAGTATTTTCACAGATAATCACAAAGCAGTTGCTGTAAACACCTGTCAATGCTGTTGGATACCATAAAGCAGGCATGCTGAAAAAGAGAAATAGTGAAAACAATATGATGTTTTAATAGCACTGTATCAAGTGAAGAGAAAGGAAGTCTAGCATCTCTAAATGGCCTTTCATTCCCAGGCTTACATGATGACCAAATTCTTTAATATTCTGTATTTTCACTTTGGTAAACTTTTCCTTAATATAACATTGCAGCTGTAAAATCAGACAGGTTCCAGAATTTCATTACAAATTCCAATGGAATGAATGCAAGTCACTTTTTGATTGGCTGATTTACAAATTTGTCCTAAACTATTTCTTAAACATTCAAAGACTAGTAAATGCTTTGTTAATGATAGACTATTAATTGTCTGGTTAAGTATTTTTAAATCTAATTAATTTCCTTTCCTTTGTTATTTATATTTTGTTCCCTTGATTCTTAAAAGAAGGGGGGGTTTCTGGATTTTTCTCTTACTACTTGATATGATAGCATCTCCAAACGCTCAGTAGAGCCATAAACTGACAGTTAGCCACGATCTCATCATGCAGAATAACGTCCTAACACAAAAGTGCAATCTCATTTGTTTAAACCAGTCAAGAGAGATAACTAAAATAGCAAATATCTTTTAAGACTCATCTTATTTTTGATGGAATTATTTTAAATGGGAAATAAAAACTTACCTGTACATGTACAAAAGCAAATTTAATAATCTACTATAAATATTAAATTCGGTTCTCATTCCTTCAATGTAAATCATAATTTTAATAGCATCTTTGTATATAATTTCTTTTTTTAAAGTAGTTTTACTGTTAATTTCTGTGCACAAAAGCCATTGATAAAACTACAGATTTTATCAAAACATATTTGGAATGGTCTATGATTGAAAATCTAAAAAAAGAATTTTATTTTCTAGGTTTATCAGTCAGTCTACACACGACCGGCTGGAAGTGAAAGTTCTATCCTTCTCCAAAATCTCAATTTTCACAAGGGAGAATGAGACAGATATGACAACTTTCATGTTAGGCGTTATTGACCACCATGGTGCTTGTAAAAGTTAAGGAAAGCATAAAAAAGATTCATGTTAACATCATAACAGCATTACATCTGCACAAAGAGTTCATGTGCTATTATTCCTAGCAATAGCAGCATTACCCACAAAGCTGATCTGTCAAGCAGAAAGATTCTTACTAAATGTGACCTGAGACAATTCTGAAAAAGCTGATGTCATACAAATCACATGCACACACAATTCTAAAAACAGCCTACTAATGTTCTAATAATAAAATTTCATTAATGATTCTCTGAAACAAAGCAATTATCATCATAACCAAGAACTGTTCTCATGATAACAAAGCAGAACTGTTAGTTTTAGTGGAGCTCTGAATCCCCTAAAGTTCCAACATAAAAGTTTGCAATCATCGGAAAAATTATCCAATAAATAGTAAAAAAAAAAAAAAAAAACAAAAAAATTTGCCTTCTCTATAACAGCAACAGACTGGTGCTGTCATAACAATTCAAGCCTTCACTATCTATCTATTTATCTGCACCCAGCAGAAAAAGAAATAAATGGTATAAACTGACACTTCATTTCTCAGAATATTAACCCATTACCAACCAAAATCCAATTGATCTGGTAGTGTCAGTAATCAAAGGGTGGCAAAGGCTAAAGAAACAGTGTAGAATGTGTAAGCATCTGTTATATAATTAAGCAGTGAAAAAAAAGTTTAACATCTACATAAAGTTCCCTTTCAAATTAAGCAGAGACCTGATTAACTGTGATTCATGATAAATCTCTTCACATGAAATGAGCCATCTGAAAATTTATGGCAAAAACTGAGGCGTCACACTCACCTCTTAGATTACTGGCCCCATGACTTCAGTATTGACAGTTCTCATTACCACTGCCATTTAGCCACAAATTTTTCTACAACATTTCTTTTAAAACATCCACATTCAATATAACAATGATGAGTAAATATTTCTGAGTAGAGACTATTAGGATATTTTTTAAATGTTTTTATGAATTTTTTTTTTACACATTATCTCATGTGCATTAGTGTGGATGAATAGTAATGATCATATTAGACTTGAAACAGAAACCAATGATTGATTTAGCCATCAATATTCTACACTCGCAAAACTGCTGTAACTTCACTTTATTTTTCTATATATAATTAGTAAATTCGAAAGAGGAATGTATCAGTGGAATGTTGTTTGTCAGTTCATTTACCCGTTTATCTGGGGTGATTCTCAAAAAATCAAAAACAGAAGAAAAAAAAAAGCCTTTGCAATCTTTGGAATAAACATATTTATATAAAAACAAAATTAAGAGTTATTGTATCATTTTTATTCTCTTCTGAAGTATTTATAAATTGATTCTTTAGCCCATTTGGAAAATTCCTGTTTACAGACAAGTAGCTCAAACTGCTAAAAATTGTTAGGCCATATAATTCTTAGATATAACACTAATCTATCAGTTGCACTATATTGGCATTTTGTTTCAACATGTATTCAATAAATTTGCTACAAATTCTTTTGGTGTTATTTATAAATGTCTGCCATTTTTTATTTCACTAGGAAACACATCATTCATTTCAGATGACATACAAACAAAACTGAAACTAATAATAATTCAAACACCACAAATGAACAGTAAAGAGAAAACTCACCAAATATTATCACAGCCTCTGGCTATGAGTGTTAAATATTCATTTTCTGTGTCACTTATGTGAAGGTTTCAAGTCTTATGCTTTAGAGCCAAAAAATATTTGTAACGTATCCGTAATACGATAGAAACTGCTTCCCAATATTGATTGTGCAGCCAATTGTTTCTATCTTATTCACAAATCAATCTTCCTAAGGACATCTGCTAAATTTAAAAAAAAAAAAAAAAAAAATCAATAGTTTCCTTGGAGAGCAAGCAGCCAGTCAATGTTTCCATGGCAGTCATGATATGACGCAAATACTTGTGTGTGCTTCACAATGAGAAGTATCAGTCTAATCTGGTAGCTGGCAGCCACGCAGCATCTCTGCTATGGATTCTTTCACATCATTAATGCTATAGCTGATCACGCTTCTGATTTATCAGAAAACTTGCCACCACAAAATCTCTCTTTCTCTCTCAATGTCTAAGTAAATTCACAGGGACCAGTCAGAAATGGATGATTAACCTTTCAGCATTGCTTACTATAATTATTTTCTTCATTGAAATAGTCCTTACACCAGCTTGTATGGTTACTGACTATTAAGATATATTCAAAGTGGTCAAATTTTAAACTTTTTAATTTATCAGTCTCTTTAGTTTTTTTTAACACAGCAAAACTTTAATATTTGCATAAGTTTAATTTGGAATTAAAAATGACGACGACTAACTGATACTGGGTCATGGTCAATCAGATGAGGGGGAGAGACTTCTTCACCCAATCAAAAGACCTCTAACTTCACAGGTTCACTTTTGTCAAAGAAAGTTTACCATCTGACATTTTTCCTGGGGTCATGTTGGCTTTACAGCATGAAGCAAAATTAATTTGGTCTAAACAAAGCAAAAGGCAATACCCAAATCTCTAAATAAAGTCTGCTGCAAATTAGAATTATTCTGATCTGTCTGTTACATGGGAACAAGAAAAGGTATGAGTAGAGCCAGTCAGAGACAGTAGTCATGATAACTCTAATGAAATAATTTAATTCAGGGTGGATTGAGAAATTTATTAAAGGGATAATGGACTTTTTTTACTAATATACACAAAGTTTAACTAGACAATAATTTTAAAAGGTTAAAAAAAAAAAATTAATAAAGATTGACATATTCCACAATCAGATGTTATAATACATGGGAAATTATGGGCCCATCAATCACAAAAGAAAAATGGCCACAAAGAATTGTGTATGAATTTCTCATAAAAAGAGTGAGTGCAGGTTGAGCATGGTAAATGTAGCATCAGCTACATTACCTAATATTTGTTTTAAATTACTTCACACATTTTTCATCCTCTTGGTAGGCTCCTGAACATGGCTTGTTGAAATGTAAAGATCAAAGCCATTTTGAAGCTACATGTTAATGGTTTTTTAGAGTGGGACCCTTTTGTGTGAAGATCTCTATTACAGTTCTTTACACACTGTTCATCGTTAGGGTCTGTATGCAATGGCCACTATTTTATTTATATGATATAGTTGCTAATTTGTAAAAATGGTAAACTGGATCTGCAAATAGTAAGCAAGATGGCAGATAACATCTAGTTAGAAATAATGTTAATCTAAAAGCACTAAAAAAATAAACAGTAACTTACAACCATTACTTTCATTAAATCACTTCCTTGTCTACTTTAAGCAAAAAATTTATGCTCTCATAATTTTATTTTGCATTTGAGTTTCAGCTGCCATCTCTTCATATTTTTTTACATTAAAAACATTTTTGCATGTTTGATTTAAGCTTTAGCTGTAAAAAATTAAGCAAGACAATTATCATTCTTTCTGTGTCTGTAGACTCCTAGCTTTTAAATAGACATGCTTCATAGTTCCTGGCAGGTAATAACAAACAATTTTTATAAATAATCATCCTTTTATGTGTAATTGAACACAGTATCCATAATTAGTAGCTGATCAGTACAACTCATGGAATGTCATAAACCCAGTAGTGACCTGGTTTGAAAGATTCAATGTCAAAACACAATTTTTCTTTGTATTAAATAAAATGTCATTGGAAATTAATTTCTGAACACACACACACACACCACACACACACACACACACACACACACACACACACACACACACACACGTGTGTGTGTGTGTGTAGAGAGAGAAGAGAAAAAGTGGAATAACTCAGCATCTGTCATGGCTCAGATTACAGACTACTAACATCAAGCTAATTTTAACCATTTGTTGTCTCTCTAACACCTGTACCAAGTACCATCAGAAATAACCATTTGAAGCAAGCATCAAAGATATGCACAATCATCAATGAGATTGCTGGAGGTACCCAGCAAGAAACTTTGACAGCTTAAAAATAATAATCCTTTTCACAGGCTATTCTGTCTAAAGTGGAGAAGGGTAGAAGAAAGCATTACCAGAGATTGTGGAAATAAAATGAGAAAGACTGAAAAGCACCATAGCAATGTGCAAACTGAGCTAACACTAGAGAGAATCCAACCCAGATCAACAACAAGCATTCTTAGTACCCCACAGTGGTCAATATATGAGAAACATCCATTTTTTCTAAAATTGGTATATTAAACAAACCGAGAACATGCATAAAATCCTGAATAAAAGCCATGCTTATTTTTTTAAATTCTAAACAAGCCACTTATTATTATGTATCAGAGTGTTACTTTTAGTTGACATAATCAATAAAATAACCACAAAAAAATCTAAGTTTCCTAAATTGTTTAATTTAACAAATAAGCATATCACTTTAAGGATAAGCCAATATTTGTCCACTGCTTGTTCTGTAATTAGGAAGTTCTGGAGTATAAAATTACACTGAAACAAAAGTTATCTTCACTTCATCCTTGTTGGCTGACATGAAAAACCTAAATATCATCTTTGTACAGTATTCAGGTGGCATTTTCTATAATAACACATTGTTTAGTGGCACATCTCCTGTCCACCCAAATGCACAAAAATACTCTTGAAGTTCTATTTATCTAAAAAAACACAGTTAAAGAAAAAACTCTGTAAAAAATCTAGTATAGTTTATTAATAATATTAAAAAATATTTTCAGAAATTTTCAAATTAAATGGTCTTAGAAATTTTATGATTTTTCTGTTACAGATTGGATATGAAAAAACTTTTTACCCCTAATGATCTAAATTGTAAAACGTATTCTTTTTCAAAAACTTTTGTTGTTGTTGTTGTTATTATCATTATCTGTTATTTTCATGTTGCTTTGGTCTTAATAATTTTTTTAAATACTTTTTTTTAGAATGAGATTTAAGTATATTTAAAATTGTCACCTGAATCATATACACCTACCCCCACCCAATCTATTCAGCTGATTCCCAACAAAGCTTTATGCATCCCATTCCAAGCTTTATCCAACAATTTACTGTAATCATGTATGAAATGGTTGCTTTAATTTCAATGCCAAAACCAATGTAGAAGAATAAAAACAAATGCAGCACATGGCCCAGGTAAGTATTTTGCTATTAGCTTTTAAACTTAAAGAGATCTAATTTTTGAAAGTTCATTATAATCAAAAACATACACAGATAATAAGAGACAAACATTCAAATGTAATTTCTCAATACAATTTTTTTTTAAAAATAATTTTTTGTACACACACACACACACACACACACACACACACACACACTCACTCTCTCTCTTTTTCTCTTCAGGACATTAAGTGAAAAAAATGATCAAGATGGTATTGTAGGGTGCAAGAGATTTGTTTGTATGAACATTCCTGACACTATCTGAAAAAAACAGGTTATTTTTGTGGTGACCATGCCATCATGGTCACTTCAAGGAAGTTTTAGGAATGGTATTTTCTGGAGATTGTGATGTAACTAAAACTTATTTACAGTTACAATTATTCATCATTTAAATATTTAACAAAATCTGCCATTCTTCATTAGTAATACTTTACTGGAAAGTAAACATGCATAACAAGAAATTTTGTACTAACAGATGATGATTCCAAGTCTTCATTTCATTTGTATAATTAATATTTCCATCTTTATATTTAATGAATCAAAAAAGTTACTTATCTGAACAACAGTAATGCAAAGTATAACCAAGCCATTGATATACTGCCCAGGACAAGTAAACTTCAGGAACCCTGCATTTAAAAATCATAATGGTTTTCTACCTCATTTTTCTGGAGACATCATGGTAAGGCACTATAATATGCTGCCTTCTTGTATTAACTAAACTGAAGTGAGATAAAAACATAATTAATCCATTGTGTATAAGCTGATTTTGAGTTTCATCTGCTCTTCTGAAAAATGGAATATTCTTCTTTATCAATCACTAAAAAGCAGAGCTATGGAAGTATTACACATCACTACAGTGCAGCATGTTGATTAATCTCTCAACACATCAGTATTCCTCCAATTAGTGTGACCATATTTACATTGAAAGAAATGGCTCCATATGTCATACTCGATAACCCACCAGTATGAAACAATCAACAATTGGCTTGTCAAAGATTCCTAAAGTACAAAAAAGAATTCAATAAAATATAACTGACAATCTCCACTTAAAAAGGCAATAAATATTGTAACAGAGTCTAAACTCTGGACACAAACCATCTATTAAGTGCTTATCGAGCTTTTTCTGAGCAAGTACAAGAATAAAAGACATCAGTTAATTGCAACAGTCAACAATATTTCAAGTCTCTAGACTTGATTGTTTCAGACTGTGGGGATCTTTATGTAAAACATTCAAAATTCCTAAAAGGAGATATCTATTGCTGTTGTTCGTTTACCTAGCATTTCATATCTCACTGACTTGAAGATATAAAAAAACAAATTTTAAAATTGTTTAGCCTACAATGTTGTGCCACTGAGAATAACTTTCTGGACAGACAAATTAATCTACTGTGCCATTTATCAATCAGGTGCACATACAGACCCAAGAAAAGCTTAGTTTCAATGTAAGAGCAATACATTATACAATTTTCAACAAAGCTTCTACTACCACTAAAGATATGGAGATCAATCAAAATATCTACAACAAGTTGAGATCTGAAGCCTATACACAAAGTCCTTCTATGGCCTTGCTGTTGGTAACAGAAAGAGAACATAAACATAGATTTAGGAGCTAGTTCTAATATCAAAATGATGTGGACAGTCTGAAAAACTCAGATTTTGTTTATTTATTAATAAAACTAAGAAAATGACTTATACAAGTAACTTCCTGGTGGGGAGGAGAAATACTCATCAGTATTATTTATACTGTCACTATTAGCCACCAGTAACAATCTGTTTTTATCTTTCCTGTTTGCTTAGCCATAATTGCATACTCGCCTGTAACTATCACATAAAAATATAATCAATTTATTGGTGTTTATAACAAAATACATACAAAAAACACATTACAATTACAACAAGTTTGTTGGAACTTTGTTCACAAGACTTCTTTTTGTTTGTTTACATTTGAAATATTTCATTTGTGGGTCCAAAATGACGGCTGCCCCAATCTCTCTCTCTCTCTCTTCCTCTATGTTCAAGTGTGTTTGTGTGTGTAGGCATTTGTATATCTTAATGTTAATTTGTCTTCAATGAATTAAAAAAATGTAAACCAACCAAATCATTGGAAATAAGCACAATAATAAATCAACTAGGCTTCTCATAGGGAAAAGTAACAAGGTTGAGAAAATCCTAACATGTTATGGCTTTGCTTGAAGTTAAAAGTTAAATAAGACAGAAATTATATTATAGAAAGATTAACAACCCACATTTCATAAATTACTGATTTATCACCAGTGTTAACTAAAGGGGATCTCTGCCAGTTTACTCCTAGTAAGTCCTGCTCAACAGATCTTTGATACTTGGGGATCTGACTTTCACATTTTTATTATTATCCCTTTAGATACCTAAAGTATGGTCATTTTTATTTATGGTTTACATAGTTCCCAAGTTCTCTTTAGGCCTCCAATTGGCAGTCTTTTTTTTTTTTTTTGCACTATTATTACTTTTGTTTTGCTGTCTCATTTTTCTATGTTCAGATGTGCTGACATCACAAAAATCCACTATTGGATGTCCCAATGTATGAAAAAGAACAAAATAAAGGGCACATGTGCCACAAGAGTCAGTGTGTGTCGTCTGGAGAAACCTGGAAAAAAATAAGGCTACAATAGAGCAGTCAGTTTGACAGCATCAATGGCACCAATGGAATCTATGTTAAACTGATAAAGAGGAGAGTAGGATAAGAAGGTGGATTATGAGACAAGTCCATCTACATGAGTAGACTCATGCATGCCTTCATCTTTTTTTTTTAATATTTGGACTATGAAATGCAGCTTCTAGAATTGACAAATCGAAGTGCACTGCCTGCTCCTGATGAAATTTCAACCCTCTTGTTGCACATTTAGTAAATACCACATCTTTAAAAAAGATATCAGAAATATTTCAGCTGTGACAGCCATTACAAACATAAACAAAAATAAATGTTAACCTTAATTAATGCACATTGCTAACAGTTATATATCCATGGGAGGTTGACGCTGGTATATTTTCAAACTTTTTTTTTTGTTGTTTTCATGTATAAAACAACAAAATTGCATTTAATTAATTTTTAAAATTAAGACTTTACCCCATAACCACAAAATGATATACAAAATCTATATCTGAAACCTTGCTTTTCTGAGCTTCTGGACCTTACTTTCATGCAAAAAGCTAAACATACCAGAATGTGAGAGATGTGGATTTCACATTAACAATCCCTCTCATGTTTCAGTTTCTATAGTACACCCACTGATAGAGTTAATGTCCATGCCATTCCGGCATTTTTCATTTTAGTTAGTTTTGATTCATTCCCCCTTTTCACTGGCTTTCTTTTTTTTCTTTTCTTTTAATACAACATGAACACACATAATACAAAAAAAAGTAGTAAAATAATCTATAAAATGAAAAAATCAAGGTTAAGTAAAAAAAAAAAAATCAATGTGCAGAGCTTGTGTCACATGTTACCTCCCCCTCCCAATGAGAAAATCCATGTGGGTACTGATGACATCTGTACACTCATTGGTCCGCAACCATTAACTTGAACTAAAAATATCTGTCACAGAAGCACATTTGCAGCATTAAAAAATACATATACCTATGCAGAGAAAGTCCATTTTTATTTGCACCCTTTTTGAAAAGTTAACAAATAAAAATAAATAAAGAAAGAAATAAAGTAAAATAATTTTAAAAAAACAACAGAAATAACAGATTCTGCTTGATATTTAACCAAAATTTATTTCACAAATTTCAAGACCATCAAACCACTTTTCGAAATATTTTTCAGCAATCACTGAAATAAATACAAGAATGCAACAGCATTAAGGTACGACTTTCATGGGGGGGGTTACGGCAGACCATAGTTCTCTTCTCATTTTTAACCCAGTTTTTGAGGTGAGGTGAAACAACATAATCATACTGAAATGCCAGCGTATTAAGGAAGAAGCATGAACAGTAATTCACAAGGCAGTTGACTCCCCCTTTTGTTATCTAGAATGGGGCTATATAATATGTATACTTATGTGCTTCAAATTCCTTCTCTTTAGCTGCTCTGGTGTTATTGGTGCATTATTTCATAGTCAAACAAGAACTTTCCTGGGAATGAGGAAAAACAAACTGTTTTTTTAAGAGTCTTTGGAAAACAAACAAACTAACTAACTAACTCTCTCTCCCTAAATGAAAACAATGGCAGAAATTAGTTGCCATTTAGAAAATTTTTCACATAATTATTTTATGCAGAATTGATCAAAGCTACAAACTTGATGCAAGTTAACCAGATGTACTAGATACACAGATATCAATGAATTCAGTTTAGTGTATTATGTAGCAAAGAAACAGAACACTATGTAAGCCTTGATGTGGGGGTGTATGGTGATACTTCCATCATGTGAATGTAACATCTGGTTCACTATTGTAATGGACAAAAAATATTGTTTTACACACTTCTGATATCCAAGGGTTTTGTATCCTTTTCAAATTGGAGAAATGGGTATAAGCTGGCACTTTGTATCTGATATAATTTATGTTGAGCATTATTGACAGAAAAAAAAGGTTCTCCACTGTTCATTCATCTGTGGTGCATTGTATATGCCAAATTTAAAACAAAGTGCATGATATTTTGCAACAAAAAAGGAAAATAAATCTACTTGGCCACCTTCAGAAACTCTTTTACAGTGATAAGGCAACAGCACTTTTAACTCTGGTGGTAATGTTTTTATCCTTTATTTGGAAAAAAGTGAAATTTCTAAAACTGAGTAAAAAAGTCCAAAACTGTCTGAAGTAGTATGTTGTTTGTTTCGTTTTTTTAATACAGAATAGTGTTAAACCTTTCAAGTTATAAGAACCCATGAAAATCAATTTCAAAATTTTATTTTTATTTATCTTTTGGTTGAAATGTTTGACCTAACAACTTTTTGAAGACAAATTCTTGTTCAGATTTGTTTCTATGACCTTTTGTGAAACATGACATACCTACAATATGGTGATAAAAACAGATCAAGAATGGAAATTTTTCTCATGGAATATCTTAAATTGTGTCCAGGTTTTAGCAATTCACATTTCATTTAGAAGTTGCACCTGGATTCCTTGAGACCTAACAAAAAAAATCTGCAACCATAATCAAGTATAGAGATTTGTGTCATAGTATAAGCTAAAATATGTTATTGTGGAAAAACAAAATTGGTGTTTGTTAAAGAACTTCTCTAAATTCTTTGTGGTACATCACCATTTTAAAGACATGTCCCTTAGCATATATCAACAAGACATAATGACAATCAATGTTTATATTCTTTAGGAAGATGGTGCTACGTTACTACACCTGTTGCATGATCACAATCTGGAAGAGGAATCAAGACATTCAAGTTTTTTCTCTGGGTATCCTAAACCACTGATATAAATTCAGTTGAGCACCTGTGGGTTCATCTAGAATCTAGATGGTCAAGCAGCTCTCATATGGACATTGTGGTGGGAGGGGACCTCAACCAGAGTAACAAAATCTTATTGATTCAATGCCAACCATGGTAGAAGCTCTTTGTGCTTCAAAAGGTGGCTCAACCAAGTACTAACAAAAAGAATTTCATTCCACTGTTTATCTTTGTTTGCTGTTTTTTTGCACAAAAAACCATCTTGTAATAACAGATTTCCAAATTATTATGACAGAGCAGTGTATGAATAGGAAGGCATAGTTTTGTAGCAAGAACATTTTTTTCTTACCTCAGAGCTTGAAATTATTTTCCAATCATGTCAAAATACAGTTCCACCTATAGTCTGCATAATGTAATTTTTTCATGTCTTTTCTTGAATAAGGTATATAAAGCATATAGAAAGTTCACAGATGTTTTCATCAACCATACTTTTTTGGTACCAAGATAGTGTCAAGAAATGATCGCTATTGAATATACACAATGTTACATAAGAACTAATACATAGTATACATAAAAAAGAGAAAGATTTAGCTGCCATAAAAAATTGAAAATAATACAGTTAGTTAATGATTTCAGATAATCAGTAGAATCTCCTTGTTACAACAACTACTACTACTGTTTGGGAACAAGGCCACTTTAGTTTTGATATATTTAGCTTCACTTTATCACAAAATTAAATATCATAGCAATTTTTTTTTCAATTTTAGTTACAGGTTTAGCATCTTAAAATAACAGATCATAATTCATCAAGATACAATGCTATCATTTTCCCATAAAATGTTCTTTGCTGTATTCTGAATAATATACAAACCAGAAGGAAGCAAACTAGTGCTTTGTTTAGATAGTAAAGTAACTATTCTCATTTATTTTGGCAACATGGGGTTCCAATTACTTGGGTTTTTTTTTAAAGTTAACAACAACCATATTATGGAAATAAGAAGAAAATCAAAATAATACTGAAAGTCAACTCTATAAATCAAATGCTCAAGCAAATGTATTTTCTCATGTCTTAATATAATTACTGCATTTATTCTATCTTTCGTCTTAAACAAATTTCTGGAAAATCTTAAAAATAAAAAAAAAAACAATTACAATCAGTCATCAATCAGATTGCAGGAGCTAATCTTTGAGCTTTAAAATACAAACAATTGTCAACACTATGTTAACTATGCAGAAGTTTGCTTAAAATCATGTACCAAACAACTTGTTGTTTGTGGGGTTTTTTTCACATTCTATTAACTGTATCTACACAGAATATTCCAACATAACTCTTCTTATTTGGTACCAAAATGTTTGTTTATTATGTTTTTTTTAATTCTAAATTAATAAAATAAATGATATTTTGAAATTTAGTAATCAACTTTTAAACAATGATTAGAACTTGAAATATGTCCATCCATGCTGTGCATTTGTGGTTTGTGTCTGCAAGTGTGTGTGTGTGTGTACGCATGCGCACACGTGCACATTTGAGAGAAAGAGAGAAGTTTTTGCCTCACTAGACACAATCCATGCTAATATTTCCAGATTTATTAAATTTAATCAAATATTTATTATTATACTATGCAATTCATTAACACTTTAAATTTCATACATTATATGTAAATTTCAAGACTAAAAGGTTTAATTTTTCAAAATATCCTTTGTAGTTTTTTTTTAACTCTTTGTTGCCATTTTACATGTTACTTCCCTTTAATTCTACTGTATTAATGCATATAATTAAAATTATCATTATCACATCATATGAAAATAAAGGAAAAAAGCATTAAATCAAAATATCAAATTGATAAGCTGGCATAGAGCAGCACAGTCATTTTGGCATACCACCTTAGCATGCTTCTTCTCACTTTTCTTCACTAATCAAATGCATGGATTTTCTCCACCAGTTTCTTCCCACACTTCAAACATTAAGAGTTATAGTAAAGACTTTTTGCAGTAGGCTTAAAACTAACCTCCACACCCCATTCTTGATTGGTTTACAAAACCGAAACCAAGGAGCTTTTCCTCTGGTGGATGGATGCCTTATGTTCTGACTTGGCATTCTGTAGGTGTGAAAGAAGGGGCTAGCTAGTATCCATTATATATAATTATAAAGCTCATAAATCCTCCTGAGCCACTTTTACAGGAATAAATTGAATGGACAGTGATCCTACAAAGTGCATGGATCAAAGACAGGATCAAAAGTGACAGGTTTGCTCTTGGAAAAAAAAACCCTAAGAAATGTTATCAACTTGCTACAGAAATATTCAAGAGTCAAGTTAAAAAAAAGAAAACAAACTTATGAGATAAACACTGCCAAGTTATTTTTAAGAGCTGCCTATAGACACATGTACAAACACAAATGATAACACAAAAAAATAATTTAAAAAATCAACTGAAAATCAACCATTTCCATGCCCTTTACTAATAGAAACATATTGTTGCCTATATAAACTTCCATAATTTTCTACATGCAATACAAGAGTTCCTACAATCATAAACAGTACTATTCCAGGACTGATGGTTTTAAAATTTCTTCAGGAGCTGGCAGATTCAGACTTCTTGCATGAAAACAAGTCACCAACAAGAAAATTTTATGTCAGAGGTCCAAATACCTTTAGAAAGTAAAATAATTAATTCTTAACTTATGTTTAAACTAGTTTAGATGTATTTATATGCAATTTGACTTTAAAGGCCCAAGATTCCTAGAAAATGGAGTTCAACCTACAGGTGTTTAAAAATAACCATAATTTATTTTTGTCTAGTTTTAATATATAAACTTTAAAAAATTTAAATAATTCAAATCTTAATTATTACATCTAGCTTTATTCTTTCTTTTTTAATTTTAAAAAAATAATGGAAAAATTTAGGTAAATGAAACATTTGAAAGGTGATGAGGTCAATAAAAGGAAGATAAGAATAGTGATATCAATTACTAGTAAACACTAAATATTAAAAGTAAGTTTGTCCAATATGCAGTTTCTAAATAAATCCAAAATTGTTCAAGTTGTGAAAGGTGGTATGAAGATAAGAGATTATACACAAGAGTAAGGATAAAAAAGACGTCAAGCAATCTAAGCAGGAAAATCACTAATCAATAAAGTAAATGCAGCATCAGTCTAGTAATATGGCTTTATATTTTTCCTACTCACCTCCTCACTGATGGATGTAATCCTCCCAATCAATCCACAAAGTGACTATCCTTGGAAAGCTGTGAGTTATTGTATTTGAAAACAGTTTCTTGGTAATGACATCTCTTCACTCCAATTGGCGAAAAATATTTTGTCCTGTTAAGACTCCATTTCTACAGAAGATACAATGTCGTACTCAGTAGCTGCTAAGCATCTTGGGAACATAACATATTCTCCTGGCAGCAAGGAGGGGCAATTTTATGGCTCAGAAATGTAAGACTCCAATATATGTAATAAAAATATTACTGTAGCATTTCTATGTTTTTGAATCTAACTTAGTAAACTGCATAGGTATATTTTTCTTTACTCTAAAATATGATTATCAAACTGAGAGAGGTTGTTTCATACACAATAAGCTAATATATAAGTTAAAGAATAACCTTTTTGTAATAATGAACTGCTCCATTTAATAAGATAGACAGCATTAATAATGATAATGAAGCCCCTTAGTATTGATTATGATAATAGGAGAGAGAGAGAGAGTATTCAGTCTCAATGGCTGGACTCTAATTGCATTTTTCAAGCTTAGTGGAACCACAATCAACTGTGCTAAATTGTACTTAGCTAGTAGTGTTTACAGTAACTACAGGAAGGGTCAAATTATCTCCTATTGACAATACCAACCTTCCATACAAATAATGTAGCATAACGGTAATGTGGTTCAGACAATTGAAACCAGGTATTCTATCTTAAATCACAATAAGGATTTCTCTATTAATATCATTTTTATATATGTGTGTGTGTCTGTATATATATATATATATATATAATAAGCACAAGAAACACCTGTTGTAATACTTATTTTTATAAAATAATTTTAAAAATAAAAGGTAATTGGAATATATAAAATATAAAAGTAACATGTTTAATTATTTGATTAAGATTATCTAATTTTCTTTTTTAAAAATATTTTTAGAAACACCAACAAATATAATAGTTGCTATGACAACACTGACGTAAATGAGAATAAGCTGTAAAAAGCAGTCTTCTGGTAACAGTGAGAGACAGACAAATCAATTTTTTCCCTCTTTATTGGCTTGTCCCTGCTTTCAGCCCACTTATACGTGCCAACTACTACACTATTCCAAGTTTCAGTGTGCATCTAAGTTGATTCAATAAAAAGAAAAACAATAAACTAAGTAGTGTCTCTAAAACTGTGACTAAGTTTCTTATTTTGACAAATGCTATAAATCTTGTCAGCCTGGCATTCAAAATAAAATGATGATGTGTGGTAAGGGTGAAAACACCCCATATCCTTTGTTAATTACTATCTAAAATATTTTTCAAACCATTAAATACTGAGATAATCATAAACCTGGATAATTCCTTGAGGAAATTTCCAATCCACTCACATTATTTTGCCTCTAAATTGTGCTACGGTTTACTTGATTGAGAAAAGATATGGCCAAACACAGCTTTGTACCAGTTAAATTGTGCAAAGGTTCTACTATTGTTGTACATCATTGAGTTGAGATTTTTTAAAGCATAAATTTAGAAATTCTGCATCTCATGGATGTTGTTTTTAGAATTGTCTTACACCGAATATAAAAACACAGCTATGGTGAGAGGTCTGTCTGCAAAACAAAACAAACGGTCCTTTCATTTACTAGATGCAAAACTAATTTTCATTCTCATAACTCCAGGATTAAATTAGTTTATTCTCAGAAAGTAAAAAAAAAAAAGCATTTTGTTTTGTTCCATTTAAAATTTAAATAGATAACATTTTGTAAAACAAAAAAAAAAAAAAACAACATATATAGGGAAGAGAGAAACATATTGTTTTCACTCATATCGCACTTATTATGTGAATTTAATTACTGTAACAACAAGCAAAAAACTTCTATACTCTGCTTCGTGTTATTACTAGATTAATAATTTTGTAATGATAATACAGATAAAGTTAAGAATATGAAAAAACAATAGTCATACTTTGTCATATTATGTCTCTTTAGTGAGGCAGAGTGAAGTGCCTGATGCAGTTGGAGAACATAAAACCAGCTTCCAGATAAATATTCTTCACATTTTTATCCAATGAATGTATGATGTATCCTCTTTTTGGCTCTAATATGTTAATTAATATATATATACAGATAGTCCTGTACTTTTATACTTGAATGTATGTAATTGTTTGAAACTTATTGTGCTTATTTAAACTTATTTAATAGAAATGTGATATAAAGGTGTTTTTTGTAATGGTTATCAATTCTAAAAAACTCCACTCAAAATGTGTAGTGAATCTGTCACTTTTTTGTACCAAATAAAGATGGTTTTTGACAAAACTAGCTTCAGCAACTGCACTCCTATCTAAATTGCAAGGCATAAAAAATTATTCCCTCATTTTGATGCTGGTTATGAGAAAACTGATATTATTATCAGTTTCTTCATCAATTTCTTGAAGAATTTTCCCAATGTATTACAATTTGGTTTTTCTTCCCTGAGCATTACGTTCAACAAGAACAGTCTTCTGTCTTTGGTTTTTCAGCAAGACTTTAAAACTCATCTGGTCAATGATAAGGTTGTCATTGTCAATATTTTTGTCTGAGTTATCATTTCAGAACACTGCACTTTCTTCAGTGTTATTATCATTGCCAATTTTTTTTTGTCTCTCTCTCGAGTGCTTTGACATTCTGGTGCTACTTCCCCCTTTCCTCCATTAAGACCAATTTCACAAGGGCATCTGCTACATTTCTTGTTTTTCTTTTTTTTTTTGTAAACTTTTCCTGGTGTGTTTTCTAGCATCAGCTCTTCTGAATTCTTGGGAGATTTGGAAAGGTGATTGCATTTGTTTTGACCATTTGCTTGTGTTGGTGCATAAATCCTCCTGAAGAAAGAACTAGGCTATCTGTACATACATTATTAAAGCACTCTTTATCATATGCACCATAAATGTCACTTAATTATATGGATCACTATTAGATACTTGGGATTCAGTAAATGTTATAAAATTACATTATGAACAAAAACTTATCCACACTTGAAAATTCCTCTTTTTTTTTTCAATATGCAGCCACAAATAAAGTAGATTGTCATTCTTAACAAAGTAAAGAGTGAGATTAATACAATACATCTTCTTTGGTTTATCAGATTCATTTCACTGTGCCCCTCTCTCCACTATACAGGGTTATTCAAAAAGAATGAACCGATTTCATTACGCAATATTTTAATAAGGAAAAGCAATAGAAAACTCCAGCTAAGTCACAAGTATTCTACTCACAATCAAGTTTTATTTCCTGTCTTACAAGTGTTCAATGTGGCCACCACCTGCAGCACAGGCAACATCAATGCAATAAGAGAATTCCTCCCAGACGCGTATCAGCATATCACGATCCACTGAGTTGATCGCTATTGTTATTCGATGTTTAAGGTCATCGAGGTTAGTGGGTAGCGGTGGATCATAAACGCGATCTTATAATCCCCATAAGAAAAATCACACTGCACCGTGACAACTGATTTTGTTTTCACAAACTCGAGAACGCAGAACGCCTTTTGCTGAGGACTCGCCATTCTGAGGGTAAACAAAGAACTGAACGTTGCTGGAGGAATGATGCAACTACAGCACCCCTGTGGCAGCCAATCAAAACTTAGAAACTCCTCTTTCAAATAGTCACTGACTCATTCCATGATGATGCTTGAGAACTGAAGTAATGCGTCATGAAATCGGTTCATTCTTTTTGAATAACCCTGTATATAATTTTAATGTCAGTTAATTCCTAAACTAACTGACAAAATTAGTTTGTCATTTCTATATGGCTACAGATCTTCCAATCTGGTTTGCTAATACATTGTGCATCTTTATTTCTTGATGGTTATTTTAAATTACCATCTAAAAGTCAAGTCAAACTAATGGATTTGCCACAGATTATGGAGGGCTTCAATCATAGCTGTTGATACTAAAGTCATAACATCATGAAGACTTATGCATTAGTTTTCACAAATGGTAAATAAATTCTACTGAATGCTGAAATATAGAATCTTAGAGTGGCAAAAAAATCAAATTGCTTTCTTCAAGAACAACATCTTGGGAAATTTTCCTAATTAAGTATTCAAAAAACACACATGCTTGTGAAATAATAATTAAACTTCTTTCATAGATTTGCCATTAGGTAAGGGCTCCGCTGATTAATGACCTTCAAAACAGGCAAAATGCAATTGTATTTAAGAGATCTAGAATGACTCTTGGGCCCTATAGCAAAACATTTTAACAGTGTAAACGTACTTGTGCCCATTCCCTTTTATTGCCATATTTTCTTTATTTCTTTCCAATCTTTCTTTCCCTCAATGACAAAACTAAAACAAAAAAAGAGTAACTCCAGTTTCCCCAAACAACTTTTCTTATTCAATAAGCTACTATATTTCTAGTAAGTGTGCATTTATCCATTGTAGAAACAGTTGTTGAATTCTACACTAAATTAAGTTGACCTTTTGCTGTACAAACAGAATTTTCTAAGGAGATCAGTAAATTCATGGTTTACAGAATGGCCTAGATTTTTTACTGACTGTAAAATCAGATAGTAAACAGAATCATTTTTAGTGCAATAATAATAATAGTTTAATGGCAATGTTTGCTATTTATTATTAATTTAAAATACCAGGAGATATAATTGATAATAATATTAACAACAAAAACAACAACAATAATAATAGTAATAGTGATAATAATAATCATCATAATCATCATTTTTTAAATTTATAATATTGATCATCATTAAAAATACTAAAAGACAATTTAAAAAAAAAGGCTAAACTATCTACAAGACTGATATTAGGAAGCATTTCCTTAGTATCGCAGTTATAAATGAATGGAATAAAATGGCAGCCAGTAGAGGTCAGTAACAGTGTCACTGAAAACCAGCAATTATTATTTCCCTACACTGGGAATCATGTTTAGCTTATGATGAATTTTTCTCCTTATAGTAACTAAAATAAATAGCAAAGTAGTGTTAAAGAAGTTGCATATATATAAAAACTTATATCTACTAAAGTACCACACAAATATACGAGGTGTAGTCAAAAAGTATCCGACCTTGAATTTGTTTGAACAAAATAATAATGTGAGAGCAAAATCCGCATGTGTATTAGTTGGCCGCGTCCTTCCTGAGCATGCGCAAAAATTTTCGTGTCTGTAGGTTGCGCCAGTCGCCCGCAGTGACGCGTTGAGTACAGATGTGAAGAGTGTGCTGTGTGATTTTTCTTTTTGAGTCAAGATGACCAAGCACATTGAGAAAAGATACTGTATCAAATTCTGCCAAAAACTTGGTGATACGCAAGCCCAGACTATCGAGAAGATTCAGAAGGCCTTTGGAGATGATGCTATGGGAAAAACACAAATAAAGGAGTGGTACAACCGGTTCAAAGATGGCCGCACCTCAGTGGACAGTGAGCCACGTTGTGGCAGACCATCGACTAGCAGAAATGACGAAATGATTGCAAAGGTTCAAGGAATAGTCTATGAAGACCGTCGTGTGACTATTGAGGAGATTGTTGCTGAAGTTGGAATCAGCCATGGGTCAGTTCAGTCAATTATAACAGAAGATTTGTGCATGAGGAGGGTGTCGGCCAAATTTGTACCAAAGTTGCTGTCTGACCAGCAGAAAGAAAACAAAGGAAATCTCCCAGGACATTCTGGAGTGTACTAGCCAAGATCAAAACTTCATGAACACTATCATCACTGGCGATGAGACATGGGTGTACGGCTATGACCCTGAAACAAAATTGCAGTCATCCCAATGGAAGCATCCATCCTCGCCAAGACCAAAGAAAGCAAGACTGACGATGACCTGTTTTTTTTTTACTACAGAGGTATTGTGCACCATGAATATGCACCACAAGGTCAGACAATTAACAAAGAATACTACCTGGGGGTTCTTCGTCACCTTCGTGAAGCTGTGCAGCGAAAAACGACCCGACCTGTGGGCAGCAAAGAACTGGCAACTCCACCATAACAATGCATCTACTCATTCCGCCCATGTCATCCAAGCATTCCTCGTCAAGCATAACACACCACTTGTTCGTCAGGCTTCCTACTCCCCAGACTTGGCTCTGTGTGACTTTTGGCTATTCCCAAAGCTATAAAAAAACACTCAAAGGGAGAAGATTTGAGTCAACAGAGGACATTAAGCAAAATTCGCCGGCACAGCTCTACAGCATCCCAAAAAGTGATTTCAAGAAATGTTTTCAGCAGTGGCAGGAACGCTGGCAGAAGTGTGTAGACTCCCAAGGTGAATACTTTGAAGGAAACTAAATCAAAATGGTGAGTTTTTAATATTACGTGTTTTTTTGGCCAAAGGTCAGATACTTTTTGACTACACCTCGTATAGTCAGAAAAGTCTTCACAACTCGGTTACATGAAGAGAAGAGTCAGCAATCATCAAGTTCAAAAACTAATGTGTTTATGCAAAGTAGAATTGAAAAGAAAAGCCACCCCGCTCCCAACAGGACTTGTAATCATAATCAGCCTGAGATTAAAAGTCTGCTTGCTCTGATCATTTACAGCAAAACAATAAAAATCTGGACATTACTGAATGTTTTTACCTATTTATTCTTTAATCATTATTTATTTATCATCAAGAGTAAAATACAACAATTTAATTAATCTCAATGCTGTTACAGTTTACCAACAGGGGTTAAATCATTTTAGGGTTGGAGATGCAAAACTATGCTTTTTAGAGGTGGGATGGGTATACAAGGTAATGTGTTATGCTTTCTTTTCTTTTTTTTATTTTGGTGCAGTCTGTGACTCTATACAGAACAAAAACTTCTTTTTTTTTTTGGCTGTATGCAGCACATCTATTTTTTGTGGAGCTTTTTCTACAAGCAATCATTTAAAATAATTAAGAACAGCTTTAGCAGCATCTTAAATTAGAGGTTTTCTTATGTTCACTAAAAGGATGTTTCATAGTAGTGTCTGAGATCAGGTAGACATGTGGTCTAAGCAAAACAGCCACTACCATTACATCTCCCTATTATGAACACCATCAAATGTCAAGAAGGGAGAAGAAACATATTGCCTCTGCCCCATCTCCTCATGCAATATTTCCATGGGAAAATGATAACTTCCACCCCTGGTTTCCTTTCCAGAACGCTAATCCCCACTTCCTGGTTTGCTTGCCAATGAATTTACATTGTTTTCTTTCCTTTTAATAATTTTCCAGTATTCCAACAGCATTGCACATGACAAATCTTTAAAAATTAAAGAGTTACCATGTGTTCAGTTATTGTATCCATGAGCAACAGATTTTTTAATGTTAAAATTAACTAAAAACCTCAAAGAAAATAATATAACAAATATATTTACATCAAGTCATTGAAAACCAAGGATCCAATTTTTAATGCAGAGTGAGAATAATAAATCCACCTTCTTACTCCAAAGTTCAGCTGGGCTAATTTCTAACCTTGTATCAGAATATAACTAATTTTGAATACTCAAAATCTAAAAACTCTTTATGGTGCCATTTCTTCATAAATACAGTAGTATCCTAATGATTTCAGCAAAAAAAACAAAAAAAAACAGAAAAATTCCAAGACATTAGTTCAGACATATTCCATCACCTTATCAAAAATAACTTAACTAATCAGCCTGTTTAAACATCTTTCTCTGTTGTCACTGTCAGGGTTTAGTCCAAAACAGTCCTCCAAACTAAATCCTGATGAAGATGAAAGATCACTGAAACATAGCTTCCTTAGTTTAGATACTTTTAATATGATGAAAACTGCTTGAACTTAAAAAAAAATTAAATAGAACAAAGCAATGGTACATTTACAAAATGTCATTCTAAATGACACCACACTGGAAAAACTTTATAAAATCTAATCATTGAACAGTTTTTTTTTTTTACTTTTAAAAAAGAAAATTATCCATATCCTTATTTATGGAATTTTAATCATTTTCCAAACCCTTGTCCATAATATTTGCATTTCCTTCAGCACTTTAATGTTTAAAATCAAAAAGAAAAGGCTAATTCAGCAGAAAATCACTATTACAACAAATCTATAATTTTTCTGCTGGTCCATAGTGCTATTATTGTCAATATTTTTGTTGTAATAATCACTGTAAAAGAATTCTTCCTTGAATGTTTTGATCAGATCAGTACACAATCTACCACATACTAAACTAGATAGCTTAACTAACACCCCTTTCCCAATAAAGATTTTCTTACCCGTATATCAGCAGTGTTCAGTAATTAATTCCTTTTTTGGTTGTTTGTCTTTTTCATGCTCACAACCAGAAAGTTAATCATTACATCAGCTATATTTAATGAGTTGAAGATCATATCTCGTGATTATACCACTAGAATAGCTCATTCTTCTCTATCGACAATCATTGAAGGCTCTCTGCTGGCAGGGTATTGATGTCTCACTGTTTCTCTGGAGAGTTCTGTCAGAATAAGTATTAATATTTTCTGAGTATTTTTGACTTGTTGTCTGGTGAGAACAGCTTCCTCTGTTGAACATTTCACTTGTTAGACAAGACTTGCCTGCTTGGCTGGCTGGCTGCCTGTTTCTTTTCACAAACACTAAAAGATGGTTCTGCAGCCAGGATGAGATGACATAGTTAGATTTACAGGTAGTATACAGTAATTTTGCAGCATATAATTTGAAAGCTAAAAAAAAAGAAAACATTAATTTTTTTATAATTCACCAATGCAATGCATATATAAATATATTGCCAACTGTGGTCAATAAATAGATGCTGTTCATAACATAAAATTGCTGACTTGTCCAAAGAGTAAAATGGTCATGGGAGGGTAGATGGTATCTGTTCAAGACAGACTTAAAACAATTGCTAAAGCATTTAAAATATATATGGCAGTCAAACCAAGTGATACCTATGTTTAGATGCTATACTGAAATGTACAAATCCTCTTGATGTTTGAAAAAGATCCATGGATAACATTAAAATGCAGCTTTATCAAACAATAGCTGGAGTGTTAGAACCTGGCAGAAGAAACACATTTCTCTTTCTCAGCTTTTTATTTTATTTTTAAAAAAAATTTTTTTTATCCGTACACTAAATGCACAAGTCAATAAAATTCTGAAAAGAACTTTTAGTTCCAAGAAATATTCTGGTTCATGAAATTTTATTGGTGAACTAAAATGGTTGATAAAACAAATTTTTGGTTTTAAGTTTATCAGTCTCTCCCTCTCCAGGAGTGAAAGCGAGACTGGTGCAATGATGGGGATCAAAGTTCACACTCATCCTATTTACAAATATACTGTAAAGAGATGCAGACCCTCCTTATTTCTAAAGTGGGAATTAACAAAAGAAACCTTTTAAAGATCTGGAAAAAAAAAGAAAAAAATTTGGTACATAAATTGTTCATCATTTATACCAGGGATCATAGCATATTAATGCAAATAAAAATTTATTGCATATTTTTTTTTAATTAGATAACATCTGATGCTAATTCTCATTGTAATAATTACAAATTCAAAGTGCATGCTGGGTACATAGAATAACAAGCTCTAACATTATTAAGTGGTTCGTTCATGATGGACTCTGTATCCAATAGCAGAGTGCTACAACCAACAAATGTGTTTGAGCTGATATTCTACATAGCAGTGGAAACCATTCTAAAGAACAAAGGTTAATACCACTAGGTCCAACTAACCCTGTCTGAAAAGGGATTTCATACCTGTAAAGAAAAGCAGATAAACTAAGCTACATTGTAGTCATGGCCAAAATGCATTTACCACTGGACTATTATTGTAACAACCTCAAGATAAAAAGGGGAAAGAAAAAAAAAGATCTTTTACAATGCTAACTGAATTTGTAGATTTAAACATAGCATCTACAATCCTGTCTCAAAATATCATACATCTTATCAAATAAATTAAAATAAAGATTGTTTTGGCTCATTTCTAGCACATGTTTAATTATAATTATTTTTCCCAATGGGGTATTCTTTAACTGTTTTTGGAAAATAGCAAACTATCTTGCATACTAGCATTAAAAATCCACTTAGATTTTAGACTTCACTTCTTAGCATAGTTATGGGCAGCTTTCTCTTGTTACTCCTTCCTCTGTAAAAACAATCTGATGTACAGTGCTTGGAAATCAAAATTCTGAATTTAAAATAAAACAAACAAAAGATATTTTAAAGAAACAACCTGATGCTAAACAAAATGTTAAAATTTCCTTTTGTTTTCGATAAATCTGACAGTAAATTTTAAAATTAATAATATCAATTTCTTTTCTAGTACCTTCACATTTCAATGAATTTTTATCATTATGCAGAAACTGTAGGTAGCTGGCAAGATTACAAGAAAAATATTCCATTGTTTTGTGTGCCTATTAATCAGGTGTTACTTGAGGGAGTATTTACACTTGGTATAAAATATCAAAGGGTTAATGTCTGAGACTATATACAGCAAACAAAGCAGGAAACTGGGCCGTTTGGATAACTATTACATGAGAAGTCTGCTAAATTTGTAGTACTTTCTGATTCAACCAAGTTCAACTAAAATGATTTAGAAAGGTGGTTAAGCAGCTTAGACTGACAACAGCACAGTGAATATGCAATCTTATACAAGAAAAGAAGACTGCATCATTTATCCAGGCAATTTTTGATCTCATGAGTTATGAGAAACACAAGTAGAGTGGTGATGCTATTTTCTGCTTATAAAACAGCTTTGGAAATGTAAGAGAATTTCTAGAATATTTATAAAACAATTAAACTTTTTTGGGTATAAACTTTCAAATAAGCATCATTTGTTTTAATGTGAAGACTGCTTCCATGAGTGTCTACTATCATGGGTAATACTTGTCTATGAAACCAGTATTATTTAAACAGAACACAGACCTCTCTTTTCTTGAATTAAGAGAACTTAAAACATTACAGTGAGCTGAGTCATCAGACCAGCACTAGTATGTTGTCTGTCTGACAACAGATTTCTCTAAAAGAAACACTTGTTATGATTCCAAACTCACCAGCCACTTTGCCTTGTGTACAAGATGGTCAAAAATGGCAGTTAATTATTTTTTCTGTATTATAGATTTGAACAGGAATTAAACAAAGAAAAAAAAAAGACAGAAGCACGAAACAGATATATTCATCCATATCCAGCTGTGACCATCAACACAGATTTTTGAAGCAAGCATCCCTTTTCTATTAGTTTCAGTATCTGAACTTCCCTCTCAAGCATAATGATGAAATAAATGCCTTGTTAGTGAAGTAACATCATAGGCTAGTCAATATACATGAAAACTTTTGAACATAAATTCTGAGCTTAGATTTTCCTGAGCAGCAAACTGAAGCAATGTAATCACACTCACAGATAATCTAACTCTCTAAGCAAAAAGTAGGTGTAATAAACAGAGCAGATCCTATTGTTTTCACTAAGAAAACTGTTAAACTTGTGAGATAATTATTTTTCTATTTAAGTGGTTTCTGGTTTCTCTACATTTAAAGCCAACACACTTACTGTTTTATTTGTAATAAAGAAGTTAATGTATACTTTTAACTGACCATGACATCTTGACCATTTAGCAAAATATTTCTCCATCAATTAGGGATATGCCAATTAATAAAATCCATAACATAATTCAGGCTTGATCCTACTGGAAAGCCAAAAATCTATTTCATTACACAGAGTATTAAGTCATCACAGGCAGGAAAATAAACAGGTCTAAAAGGCCCCAGAACAGACATGTACACAAAACTTCATCTGTCCAAAATTTATTCGGATGCCCAAAATCTTAATAAAAATTAATTTGCTAATAAAAATTAAAGAGTAAAAACACCCTGAATAATTGAGAACTATGCAGATGCATACATTTTTTAATACTTGAAGGATGAGTGAAATCAGAAATGATTGTTGCATCTAGTTGCATCATTATTAGAATACTCTCTTGCAGTATGTGAAGTGATATATATATATATATATATATATATATATATCAACATTTATTTTTACAAAAATAGATCTAAAACTTTTTTTGATTATGGAAGATGCATATTTTTTGCATTTTCCATCTAAAAAAAACAATAACATTAAAGTTTGATTTTCATGATATAGAAAACCTCTCCACTTTTGTTTTTGTAATTGTTCATTCTTAGTAATGTTTTTTTTTTTTTTTAACTAGTCAGGAATTGGTAAATCAAGTAATTGTCCTTTAAAATATTAGCAAGCCGAGTGATCAAGCTACCACTGTGTTTATGCATAATACCTAACCAAGGTATTATGTGCAGTATAAGGAATGATTGTTGGAAGTGAGCTGTGATAAGAGCCATGTGGCTCCTACCTTGGAAAGATAAACATTACTAATTTACTGTAGCTAAAGTTAATAATCACAGTGGCCCATGTTGGTGACACTACAATACTCAATTAATTATGGGTTTCATAGAACCTATGTTGTGGTTGGTTGTTAGTTAAAGAATTGAATATTGGGGCTGGTCAGTTTTTCAGAGGCAACTTAACTGGAGAATTAGGGGTAGAAGTGTCTTAGCAGGCTGATCTCTGAGACACTGTCCATTTCCAGATAAGTGCCTAGGCATAGACATTTTACAGATATCTTGTAAAACCTTTGTATGAAATCATTTTGTGGTTCAGAAAGATTCCATCAATGACAAATGCTATCTTTATAGTAAAGAAATCTTGAGGTAGAAAAACTGCAAAGGAATTTACAACTACCAACATGATAAACCATCTGATGGTGAAACATGCCACTGAATACAATGCAGAAATGGTTCATCAAAAAGAAAGTCCTTTGCTGCAGCTGCTATAAAAAGGAACTTGAAGAACCAAGGCCAAGCTGTAGTAAAAAAAAATGACTATGGAGGAATCTCTTGATAGGAAAAAGTTGTTGGACATGAGATCCTTAAGCCACAGCCATACACCAAAAAATATGAAAAATGATTGCTGCTGACTTCCAATCTTACTCAGCTGTAGCAGACATTTGATTTATAAAGAAGTTACTCAAGCACCTGTCTCCTAACTATAATATACTGCACTGTAACCTTTTCAGTCAAACTGTGATACCAGATATGAACAACTTTTTTTTTTCTAAAAGATCCAAATAATGTTCACTAATGAATGACATTTGGACAGCTAGTACTGCTGAAATGCTTTTTGTTTGTATGGTCTTTTATTGGCTAACACCTGACCTTGAAAAACAAGAAGCCATCATAAATGTGGTTTAATTTCTAGAATTGCATAAGTGAGAAAATTTTAGCTGGTTTGAAGAAAGGTGACATATCACTCGATACAGTTTATTTAGTCCTTAGGAGCAATGCTGCTAGGCTGCCAGACTTCTCAAAACCAGATTACTATCAATATCTTATTTTATACATACTCTAAAACTATGCATTCATAATATCATATATATAGCCAATGAGCAGTAAATAATACCTTTCATATTAATCAAGTGATAGTTGGCCATTTTCACTATTTTCCTACTGCCTTTCAAAAGTTAAGTGATCTTCAGGAACAACTGAAGATTTCCAAACACAGGCTTCTACAGGATATATCCATCCATTGGAACAAAGCCACCAGTTGAAATTTTCTCATTTTAACTTAGTATTCATGGAGTCTACTTGAAAAACTTGCTTGACTTTCAAAACCCTTTTTGAAGTGATCATGAAAGTTGCTAGCCAGAGAAATGCCGCAACTTCTGTTATAATTCCCTCAACTTTAGCTACAGAAATCTTAACACCTGTGAATCAACCAATAAGGAACTATACAGAAGTGTTTGTTTACATGAGTCTTTGACAAATAAGAAACCTTTATTTTCACATGCCTAGACTCAATTCAAATTGAAATTCCAGAGTAAAAACATGAACACAAATAGAATAAGACAATGGTTGATAAAATAAATTGAAAAAAAAAATGTAAGAAAGATAAGGTATGGCCGCAGAAGAAATGCAATCAGAGACTCTGATACAAGTTTTGATGATCCAGACATACCATAAATTTCAGTTGAATCACTAGTGATAGTTCCTGCAAGACTAATATGAAGCAGCAACAGGAAATAAACACAAGCTGTCAGTTCTTCTACAGTAAAGCAAAATGCAGATCTTCAAGAACTAAAACAGAAAAAAAACAACATTCTACTGTTACAGAGAGAGATCAAGAAATATCTTAACTTTCTCCTACTACTACTACAAAAGACTTTCATAATCATTTTCATTTTGTATCTGTGTTTGCAGATAGTATTACTTTCAATACTTTGGTTATCACATAATTATGTATTAATTCTGATTTAGAAATGGCTGTGTTGATTAGTTTAACACAGAAATCTTTATGCTTTTGATTTTCAAGTAGTAAATTGTCATTATGCTTTTGACTACCTTTAAAAGTTCATAAATGTGTTGAATTTTGAATCTGTTTGAAGAACACTATTAATGTTAATATTTGGACTTTTGATATACCTACATTGATTAGGTAATAGAACCTTTGAAGCTTTCAATTTTCACTATGATAAACTTAAGTCTCATAAACGTGTTGAATTTTTTATTGCATTTACATAGTTGCCAACTCTCCCGATTTTTAATCAATCTCCCGCCCTCCCGCTTTTTTTGTAAAAAAGACTCATTTCTCCCGATTTTTAGAACCCTCCCTATAAAATGTGAAAACAACCCAATGTTTCATCACCCATAGTCAACATTTCGTGAGTTTCATATTTTGACCAATCAGAAATCAGCAAATACGTTGCCCCATTGTGTATGGCTCACGCTATCGTCATCCGCCATTTGACCCTATAGCCACCTGCCACTCCACAGGCCTGTCTCCCACAGCAAACACTCCCAGTTGTGTCACAGGTATCTTCTTGACAATTCAACCCTGGATGCGTTGTTGACATGTATATGCAATAGAACAGAGAACTGTCATGTCTACAAACCAAGTAGGACAACTTTGAAAACAGCAAAGTCAGCCTGTGTTACCTACAATAAAAAATTAACATTTGGATGTGAGTCAGAGCATGACTCATTGCATTTGACAATTGTGACCATATGGAAATTTAGAGACAGATAATCATGAGTGTTTAGGTTTTCTTTGTTCTTTGTTTACATTTTCGAGTGCTTCGCAACTCGGATTGCCAAAGTCTCCCCCATGAAAATTTTGGAGAGTTGGCAAGTATGCATTTATAGACCAGTATTACTTTTGTTTTTATTTTCATCTAGTTATGTGCAAGGGCATCAATCCTTGGTTTGGGAAATGGAGGGGGGAATCAGAGGGCAATTCCCTCAAGTTTGCACTAAGATGTTAAATGAATGCTTATAAGCTTTATCATCTCCCTCCCCCCCTCCTCTCTAACTTTAAACCAAATTAATGACCCTGGTTATCTGTTAATCTGGATAGAACGATTTCTTGATAAAACTTGATGTACAGAAAACACAGAAAAGAACAATATTCAAGTTCTTTCTGACTAAAAAAATTCTGAAATGTCCATTTACTGTTAGGAAGATGTTATGAACAATCAATTAATTAATTTCTTATACTTTGCTTATTGATTGATTGGCAAAATGGCTGATTATCTGTTGATTAATCAGCACATCCAATGTTTACCATTATTTTCAAAAAGTAAAAATAAAATGTTTTTTCAAGTTCTATGCCAGAGAAAATTTGCATAATCTTCAATCCTTTTAATCAGATTTTCCTTAAATATTTTTGGAACAACAAAAAAAAAAAACATTTTAAATTAACTTTTATTTACTATGATAGCTTATATGCCCACATGGCATTACATCATTGTGTGATGGATGTGGAATAACTTGAACAGTATTTGCCATCATTCTAGAATATTGATCAGAAGAGACACTAACCACTATAAAAGATAAATCTGATTTTTAATTTGATAAAAAATAAATAAATAATCATATAATACTTTTAACTAGCAAGTTTTTCAGCAACTAAGTTTTTACTTTTATCTTCAAAAGCATTTAATGATTCATCAAAGCATTTTGTGAGCAATTTTTCCTTCTCTGAAATCCTTTATGCAGAAAAACAAAGTTCCTGTGTGCACAGCATGCTAACCTTGTAAGGTTTGTATTAATGATGTGAAATAAACAGTAAAAATAATTGATTTCCTCAACAGCTCAAATTGCAGACAAACAAAAAAAAAAGAGAGTATATGAACAATTATATAGTAAAGGTTCACTTGCCCCAAATGAAAGGTAAATCAACACTGTTTCCAGAAATGATATTGCCCAGCTTTCTCATAGAGATAATTTGCAGTTCTTATTTTATGGATAAATGATTCATATCTGGGACAAAAAAAACAAAAACAAATTTTCTTTTAAAAGATTTTGTACTTATTGAATAAATAGTGAATTTTCATGCTGTGACAAAATTATATAGAAAGCAAAGATTTGATTTTAATCATACGTAGATTAAAATCATTCTTAAAGATACATGTGAAAAATATATTAGAGAGTTAAAAAATTCAATATTGCAAGAGACAAAGGTTATGTTCTGCATAGTTGTTTTTCTTATTTTCATAAATCCAATTTTAATCTACCAGTCAGTGTAAAATTACACACACATCATCTTCATGAGGTATTCCTTAATGCTTATGTTTTTATTTTTGTTAAATAATAGAAGAATCAGAATGATGCATCTGTATAAGATGATAATTTTCTTTGATGTATTTGTTTGATTATTCTCTGTGACAGCTGCTTTGATAATAGAGTATGTTAAAAAAACTCATGATTTAAATGATTTTATTTGACTTTTTAAAAATAAATTACCATAAATGGAATGTAAAATTACATAGTTTATTTTCGTTATTTATATAATAGTCTTTAAAACAAATACACAAAAGATTCTAAAATATATCTGACTGCTCACAATTAACTTTGTTTGTATTGTAACAATAAAGCTTATGAAAAGCAAAATAACAACAAAATGAAGACATACAATAATTCAATAAAGCAAATATGTGAATTTGTTACAGATACTCAGTGACTTTAGAACAATAACTATACAATGAAACTCAATCTAACATTCAGAAGCATCAAACAAATAAAACTGAATAAATAAAGTTGATTGACGTTTTATGAAGCAACAGATGCTATAGATGTAATAAAATAAAATATTCTAATTTCTTTTATTTTCCAGCCAAATCATGTTTTTGTAGCATCACTACTAAATAATATTGAAATGTAATCACTTAAAGAAAAGAATCTACGAATACAACAAGCAATCATAATTAATGTGAAATACTATATTCTTCAACCTTCAGAAATTCATTTTTGCTCATTCATGGTAACAAAAGATTATTTCTGCATTACAGTAATTTACATGGCTAATTGATCTTTTAGACTTGCCTTTAAAATGGATGGCATTAAAACATCAGGCTGAAGCCAGACCATCAACAGATTTAACAAGTTCCTAATCACAAATTGGACAAGGAACCAAGTGGTGACAAGTAGGACGGTGCCATGTGGGGAAGCATTCAGAAGCAAGTCTTGGCAAAGGGTAAAGATCTAGGATATACTAGCAAGTATTCAAACAAGAACTTTGAAAAAGTTCCAAAAAAGAAGCAAAAATTCAACAATTATATATAATACATACACAAGAAAATTTTCAATGTGGAGTATATAGTATTATATGTATGATATAGTAATAATAATAATAATAATATAAATAATAATGAATGACACAACAGTTATTTCATATAAAAATAAGCAGAATCCACTATTCCAAGAAGTACAAAGGCAAAGTATAACTTTGCAATGAGCGATAGAGAAGAATACTTGGTACGAATGAGTTTTGTTGCACATCCTGCCCTGTAAGCCTTCAAGGTGAAGCAAGAAGAGGTGGAAAAAATCAATTAATTGAAAAAATGTCTGTCAGAACATTGATTTAAATAAACAACAAGTAAAAGCAATTCAAATTGATACTATCAACAGTTAGATTATAATAAAATATGAAGAATTTTTTTTCTTGCATAACTATTCAGCAACAATCATGTTATTACTTTTTTTTAATGCTTAATCCAGAAAGATCCTTTATTTTTTTTTATTTATTTGATATAAGATGTTTAAAGTTGAAGTGACATTCCCTGCAACTATAGTAAATAGTACACTGGTAAGACAAAGGCCCACCAAAACCTGAATAGGAAAGCACAGGTCAGCTACAATACAAATCAGAATTAACCAATTATGCATGATCATGTGATCACCAAGTTACAAGGACATTACTGGTCATGAACAGCATGACTATAAAAGAAACAATCCACAAGGCTTAAGAACCCATCACACTAAGTACACCCAGTGACAAGGTTAGTTAGATTGGAACATCTCTATAATAGATAAATATGTCTAAATATATTTTAAAAAGTAGCATCTAATTGAGAAAGATTCCCCAGTAGCATGGAGGGAGGCCAAAGCATTAATTAAATAATGACATCCAAAAATGTAGTGAGACCAGCTCCAAAATTAATTAAAAATTAACAGCATCAAAATAGCCCATCTCTGAAACTAAATCCTGATGATGGAAACAGAAAATTACTGGCAAAACAGGTTCATTAGTTAGTTGTATTATAACTAATAAGATGATGAGGAAGGCTCAAACAATCTTCTAAACATCTGTAACAAGACCCTTGCTCATAAACAAAGAATTTGTATTTTTCTTTTCACTCTTTTTACCAGAACTCATTGCATGTACTTTCTGATTATACAAGTTAGTTTAGACCATTACTTTGTGGGGACCTTACAACTGCTTGATCAGGTTTAAACCCTTAGAAACCATAATTTTGTCACAGTCACTTTAAAGCAAATGTAACAACAACTAACAAAAAGTTCCACTAAAGTGCACTAATAACAGACATGATACAATTGATGACAAGACAGAGAGATCAACAAAAAATCCTTTAATCAATAAAACTTTGCAACCATTTCAGGCAGTAATGGAAACTCATAAATCTATTTCTAAATCATAGTAAAACATCACAGATATTTATCTAGTTCTGGTTTTACTCTAGTCAATGGTATGGACACTCAAAGATTTCTGTTCTAAACAAATTTCACTTTTTTGGTGCATTTAGAATAGGAGAATTCATTTACATTATCTGAGTTACCTGTCTGTCTGTCACTAGTGTTCTCAAGTAGAAAATACAAAAAAAAAAAAGATTAAGAAAAAATAGTTACATTTAAAGATTTAGTTGTGTAAGATTTTTTTAAAATATAGATAGGATTCTTGCTTCTTAGTTCACTTAAAACCATTTTTCAAATCTCTTGAGAAAGAGGGTATCCAGTTTGCATAAACTATTTCTCATGTGGCTTGAATCTTTACTGGCATGAACAAATATGGTTTCTAGACACTGATGCACTTCCTTTAGTTCAAGAGACAAAAAATACATGTATCTAACAAAAATCAGTAAAAGACAGATTCACCATATAAAATGTCATATTTGTATTTATTAATGCCCAAGTATATCTCACTACCCATTCTGAGCATTTTGACACCAGTATCATTCAAATCAAATAACAATTTACAATATTAACAAAAATGTGTTTTTTCCAAGATGATTTCTAAAGTTGATGAGAAAACATCATTTTTCACACATTCTACGAAGGCTGGGACACTTATAATTTCTGAAATCTACATTCAATTTTGAGTCAGAATGTGCCTTCAAACCTTCTGGTCTCAGACACTCACTTAAAGGCATCTGGAGGCTTTTAGTTTGATGCTACAGATAGTGTTGATGGGGAAGCAGCATTGGGCTGCTTCAGTATTCACAATCAGAATTCTATATTTCATGAATGCTAGTTTTTTTTTTAAATTTATATCTAAAATGGACACAGCACTAAATTTTCAACATTTTCTTTAGTTGATGCATTTTTTTTATTTTTGTTTATGCACCTAATTTACTTATTAAAATTCATACTTTTTGTAAAATATTAAAGTATTATTGCTTATTTGTTCAGCTGCATCAATTTTCTACATTTAACCCATTTAAAGGTCTTTCTAAATTTGCCAATTCACTTATCATTTTAGTTTTAAATTTAACACCATCTCCATAATTTTATATGATTTGCATCATCATAATTATTTATAGGTAAAGGTTTTTTTTATTCTTCCTAACTTTAAATCCATCACTAAAAATGCAGTCCCAGGGTTCTGACTTATTCTTGTTATGTCACATATACATACAAACCTCTCATTATTAGTATACTATCAGGATCAATATAGTTTGCCAGTATTCATAAAATTAAGAAAGTAAAACAGCTTAAGGAAATCTAGTTGTTCTGAGTTTTTATATAGGATTGCACCAGAACTAGCTAGTTGAATTGGATTAAAAGCAAAAATGACTTCATCTAAAAACTTGTCTTAATATTGAACTTGGTATGTTATGACTGCCAGAAAAAAGAAATTTATTGGGTAAAAAGATTTCCCACTTTGCTTGTCTTAGAATCAGTCTTAACTTACACCAAAAGCTTCATTTTTTGGATGAACACTTTACTGAAACGCAGATTGGATAATGCAAACCAGCTGAATACCTGCCACGCTCTCCCAATCTCACACCAGATTTTTTCTTGTTGGGGTCTGTTAAAGGGCAAGGTGTATGCCACAGAATCAGCTATCTATCATTCACAAACTCCAGCAGAGAAATGTTGGTGCTACAACAGCTATTCCTATGAAAACATGTGGTGCTATGTGTAGCTCTGTTGCCAGACAGTGCAATTCTTGTATGTATACCAATGGTGGACATTTCAAGCACTTATTGTATTGTATCATGTTTAAGGTATCTGATGTATAAAGCAAAAATTCTATCTAACAATATGTCTTTGTTTAATAGACTATAGAAAAAGTGTAAATATCTTTTTTTTGGACACCCTGTATGTTCATTTATTTAATTAAAAATTTTGAAAATAACTACACTGGTCAATAAATTTCAATTATCTTATTACCAACAGATTATAAATAAACTATTATATTAGACAATACCATAATCTTTTTGAGTATTTACTGTAGTATTTGCAGTAAAACTTATTTTAACATCTGTAATGCTATCTTTAAATCCTTTTTGACTGATGGTTTACATTAAAAATGCACGCACACACACTCACACAAACAGTGAATAAAAGTTTGTCAAACTGTATTTTCTTTGCATCCAAGAAATAAATTTGTTACACTATTTTTTTTTTTAAATAATTTTCACCATATTTGTTTCTTCCCAAACTTTTGGATGATACTGCATCTATTAACTTATCAGACTTTAAATTTATCTTTGAAAAAAAAAAATTCACAATCTATTGAACTAACAAAAAAAAAAAATTGTTTTTTTTCTTTCTAATTTATCAGTTTATATGAAGTAGTTAACCTTGAAGTTGATTTTAATCCAATTAAGGAATTTGTAACTGTTGGTCACAACATAGAAACCACATCCTTTTTTCTTTTTTATCAGTCTATCACATCATCAAGAGGCTGGTTCATGGGATCAGCAGCTCAATGCAAACTATACGGTTGTTAGTGGGTCAGATGGACAAAACAAGGCAATGGCTCCTGCAGTACTGTCAGTCAGCCTTGTCCAGTTTGTAAGGAAGCACTGTCCATGCTGTACCAATGTTACCTGCAAGCGTTCCTTTAACTAAATTGAACCTAAATGTAGATATAAAACGTCAGAAATATTTTTTGAACTCACATAGCCTTTCTCAAAAAAAGCAAAAAAAAAAATGGTGCACACATAATATATTTTTTAAAAACATGCTGACTACTTCCCTTACTTGGTCTGGCGAACCGTTCCAGGCAGTAAGTGTAAGAATCAAAACAAAACAAAACAAACAAAAAGAATCATTTCATGACATCCAACCAAAAACTTCTTTCTTATGATTCTAAAGGCAGCAAGACAAACCTGAGGGGGTAAAGTACTACTGAGAATTTTCTCCAAATAAAACAAAATGAGCTCTACCAGTTTTAGTCCTGTTCTCTAGACAATTTTTCAGTGAAGCTGAAGATGTCTGTGGATTTTTAAATAAAATCTTTACTGTTTATTGCTCAACATGCAAAAGATTGCAAAGAGCCTCTGGTAGAAGACCACCTGCCTCGGGTGGGTATTTGTTAAAATAAATGAGGCCTGTTCCCACTAAAAGAATCTCTCAAGAAAATCTTCATAATATTTTATCTCACAGTTTAAATTGCTTCAAGAAATTTTTTCTCAATAATATGAAAATAGAAAAGAAAAAGTAACAAAACCAAATGTCATACATAATAACAGTGAAAAATAAGAATATCAATCTATTTATTATGCTTGAGCTTCTAGAAGAGTGCTCCATAAGTCATTGAGAAAATAGAATAGGTGGTTCAGAAGTAGTTCTAATCAATTGGTAGGTACTTTTTGTTAAGTTAAATGCAATGCACTGTAGATATTTTTGAGTTATGGTTTACTTCATATAGGTGAATGTTTGTTCCATGGCATGAAGCATGTTAATGACAGGACAGCTGCTTAAATTAGGCTTAGGAAAGAAAAAGAAAAGAGAAATTCATATAAATAATTATACTCGCTGTAGTACATGGTGTTTACTTGAGGGGGGTGCTATACCCACTTTTTTCTAAATGACAGTAAACAGAAATTTATATGTCAAGCAAATTGGCACTAAAATTAAGTATAAATAATGGACCTGCAAATGACAACTTCTCCAAAACAAGCTGCAAAGAAAAGTTTACGTTAATTAGTGGCATAATAAAAAAAGAGAAAAATCTTTAATGACTGCTGACATTCACCATCTGCTCAACTTATCACAATTTTAAGTTTCAGAAATTTACTTTTAAATGTCAACAAAAACAAAATCAGCTGTGCTGAAGTATTTAGCATCTCTTAACCACACGCTAGAAAACCTGTGATGACGGCATGTGGTGGTGTGCCTCATAGCATGGCAAAATAAATCTTGGTTCTAAGTAACCTAACCAAAGTAGCACCTAACATAACATGTGAGGAAGAATTCATCTAAAAGTAGAACTATATATTTTCAGACTGACGACTACCACTTGTTTATTTTGCCAGATAATTGAAGGATTGTATATATTTTAGATACCCTTAAAAGAGCCCAAGATGCCTGATCACTGGTATCTAGTGGTTATTCTGTTTAAATTAAAAGTATGTCAGCATAAATCGTCACTATTCCGGAACATCAACAGCTCTGATTTCCTGGTACTATATTTGTAGAAGTAGATATGAAAAAAATTTACAAAAAAATTGAACCAAATCACTTTAAGCAGACATAATGCAGAGTATCAAAGTAGCCTTCTTTATCTTTGGTAAATTATTTTTTTATACATATAGGTGCATCTCAAAAAATTAGAATATTGTGGAAGAGTTCATTTTTTTTCCGTAATTTAATTCAAACAGTGAAAATTTCATATATTCTACATTCATTACACACAAAGTGAAATATTTCAAGCCCTTTTTTTGTTTTAATTTTGATGATTACGGCTTGTAGCTCATGAAAATCAAAATTCCCATATCTCAAAATATTAGAATATTTCATAAGATCAGTTTTAAAAAAAAAGGATTTATAATATAGAAATGTCAAACTTCTGAAAAGTATGTTCATTTATGCACTCAATACTTGGTCAGGGCTCCTTTTGCACGAATCACTGCATCAATGCAGCGTGGCATGGAGGTGATCAGCCTGTGGCACTGCTGAGGTGCTATGGAAGCCCAGATTGCTTTCATAGCGGCCTTCATCTGGTCTGTATTGTTGGGTCTGGTGTCTCATCTTCCTCTTGACAATACCCCATAGAGAATCTATGGGGTTCAGGTCAGGCAAGTTGGTTGGCTAATCTAGCACAGTAATACCATGGTCAGCAAATCAGTTACTAGTAGTTTTGGCACTGTGGGCAGGTGCCAAGTCCTGCTGGAAAAGGAAATCAGCATCTCCATAAAGCTTGTCAGCAGACGGAAGCATGAAGTGCTCTAAAATCTCCTGGTAGATGGCTGCGTTGACTTTGGACTTGATAAAACACACTAAACCAACACCAGCAGATGACATGGCACCCTAAATCATCACTGACTGTGGAAACTTCACACTGGACTTCAAGCAATTTGGATTCTGTGCCTCTCCACTCTTCCTCCAGACTGCAGGACCTTGATTTCCAAATGAAATGCAAAATTTACTTTCATCTGAAAAGAGGACTTTGGACCACTGAGCAACAGTCCAGTTCTTTTTCTCCTTAGCCCAGGTAAGATGCTTCTGATGTTGTCTCTGGTTCAAGAGTGGCTTGACACTAGAAATGCGACACTTGTAGTCCATTTCCTGGACACGTCTGTGCATGGTGGCTCTTGATGCACTGACTCCAGCCTCAGTCCACTCCTTGTGAAGCTCCCCCAAGTTCTTGAATCGGCTTTGCTTGACAATCCTCTCAAGACTGCGGTCATCCCTCTTGCTTGGGCACCTTTTCCTACCACACTTTTCCCTTCCAGTCAACTTACCACTCTGCGAACAGCCAGCCCTTTCAGCAATGACCTTCTGTGGCTTACAATGAGTGTCTTCTGGGCAACTGTGAAGTCAGCAGTCTTCTCCGTGATTGTGGTTGTGTGTACTGAACCAGACTGAGAGATTCATGGTATTTATACTGCATAAATAGTGATTTACTCAAACTCATAATGGAATATTCTAATATTTTGAGATACGTTTTTTCTATTTTTTTTAGCTGTAGGCCGTAATTATCAAAATTAAAATTAAAAAATGCTCAAAACATTTTAGTTTACATGTAATGAGTCTAGAATATATACAATTTTCACTTTCTGAAATAAATGACAAAAAATATTGAACTCTTCCATGATATTCTAATTTTCTGAGATGCACCTGTATATATTTATAAAGAATTCTATATTTTGTTTGTTTTATTTTCATTAATATGATAAAATTCCACCAATAGCAAAAAATTCTTTGTGCTTTATTTTGGGCCAGCGCTTTGCAACTTAAATTAAACAGCATTACTAATATTATTTTTATTTATTTATTTATTAATTTTTCTAAGGATAATCATCTATTTATATCTGTCCCTATCATATGTAGACTTATATGTAACTGCTTCTACATTTTAATTTCTCCAAAACAGGCAGTCTTTTCTACTTGCAATCAATTTGCTGCATTCCAGTGCACCCTCAAATCCAAAAGCTTTATTTCCACTTTAAAACAGCAACACACACTTCATCTTCTGACAACTAATCAATAACTACCCACTCAGCATCCCAACAGATACACAATCTAATCCAGCAACTCTGCTTTCCCCCACCAGACTGAGTCAATGGTTATTTTATTTCTAACACGTATAAACAGTTTGTTCTTTTTTTCTTGCTAAAAACAAACATCTCTTTAAATATTCTTGCAAGTATAAAATTAATTCAACATAGAGATTAGTTTGATTCATCATACTTTATATAAAGATGCATGTGCATTTTGTGAAAATCAGTTTATAGCAGTGATTCTCAAATACACCTACACATTCCTGAGAGAAAATGCAATCAGTATGATAATTCAATAAATATGGCTGTTACAAGATACATTTTTACCTAGACAATATTAAAGCTCTAAAACAAAAAATAAATAAACAAATTATAATACAAAAAAATTTTTTTATAATCAAACACTAAAAATGAACACCATTTTCCAAAAATATAAGATGTTAATCAAATTATATTTTTGCTGACATAACAACAATATTTTGCATGAGTTCAGAAAAATCTTGTTTCCATATATGCAAATTTTCATTGCATGTCAATTTTGAGCTTTGTGCATTTGTTAATGAGAAAAGCTATAATTTTGCACATAGAAAGTATGAATAAATAATTGCTTATTTAAAAAATATAGTCTCTGAAGTCTACCACAAAGTGTCATGATTGACATGAACAAGATAAAACTCCACCAAACATGATGAATGGAAACCTTTCCCAAAGATGGGTAAAGGCTTGGCTACATATGCATATGTCCATCATAAGTTGCCTTGCCTTGTACCCTGTCATGAGGCTACATGCAACATTAAAAACAGACAAATCTTTTTTTATGATGCAGCATTAGGACCAATAGATATGGCTACACAATCTCTTAATTCATTACTTAACAAGAAATCAGTGCCACAATGCTAAAGAAAGACAAAGTGTATCGACGCATTAAGTCACCAATATCAGGAAACTGAAATCAGAAAGCATAAGGTGTAAATGACCATAAAAGAGAACAGTCCTAACTAAAAGGCCATGTTTCAATTTGATATTTGCTGATGACAAGGTATAAGTTTACCACCACCCACATAAACATTTTCCTCTTTTATAGCAAATGCACTATACTTGAGACTCCAGAAAATCAAAGTCCACCCTGACACAGTAAGGTTGACACAAGCATTCTTGAAGCAGAACAATGTGTGTGTGTGTGTGTGTGTGTGTTTTTTAAATTTTTTTACAGGCAGTCTATATTTCTTGATCACAGCTTTATCAAATATGTTTAACATGATCTAGAATGTTGACTTTGTCACTTCACCAGTGTTGCATCATGCCACAGCTCCATAAGCAGCTTACTGCAGCATTACAAAAGAAGTAGAATAAGATCTCTGCAGTCTTAATACAAAACATAGCAAGAGAAGACTATACCAGATACCCGGTTGCCAAAATCCTGGTGTCATGTGGCAATATATCATTCAGAGAGCCAGATCAAATAATGAAGTTTGTTGTCATGGATGCTCAATAATATTAAAATCTTTTTCTGCATCACCAGCTAGTACTTATTATGTCACAGCCAATGTAACTAAGGTGCATCAATATTTTATATGTGAGCCATTTGCTTTATATAGAGCAACACCCCTTGTTTTCATGCTTCCAGACAGGTTATCAATGTAAGACTGTGTAATGTTGTTCCAAATATCTTTCAGCTCTTTCCACAATTCATCCAAGGTGTTTTGGTTGCCATTTGACATCCTCAGTAGCCATGTAACCCCATATAGTCAATGATGCTCCTAATCAAAACACACAGGCCAATGTATCTTTGTGAGTGTTTCATCAGCCACTTTATGTTTTAGATAGTTTTTTACCACATTGGCTGTATGTTCTGGATCATTGTCATGTTAGAAGATGAATCCATGTTCAATGAGATCTTCCTAAGAGAATGACATGATGAATGAAAACCTGACCATACCTGTTGATAATCAGTATACCTTTGATTTTATGAAAATAGCCAAAACCCTTAGCTGACATGCAATCCTACACTAGTATTGGTCCATCCCATTACTTCACTGTAGCTGTAGTACAGTCTGTAACACCCTTCTCCAATCTGCCTTCAAATAAACTGGTGTTGATTATTGCCAAACAGTTCATACTTGGCTTCATCTGTAAAAAAAAAACCACATCATTCAGAGTTTGATCATTCTACTATTTCATTTCTGCTGCCAACTTCAGCCTTGCCTTTTGGTTGCCTCTCTTCAGAAAAAATTTTCAAGCAGCTACACTACACATCCAATGAGACCATTTCACACTAACATGTATCTTACTATTCTTGAAGAAACATCAGCACCAACATTTGTAGCTATGCCATTTGCAATATCTCTATTCACTCATCATCTATAGAACACAGAATATTTAACATCACTTTTGAAAATTTGGCTTTCTCAACTACATTTATTGTCAACAGTACCAGTTTTGCATATCTTCCTCAAGAGTCTTGCATAAAGCTTCTTCTGAAACATGAAATTGAGCTGCTCCAAAGAGTAGATTTTAGTAGCTTTTATTTTATTTCTATATGCTTGTCATGTGATATTTCATTCCCAGAAGCTATAGTATTCATCACACATTCACCACACTACAATGATAACACTACCTATCTTTTTATAGTTCTCAGCACTTTCTAATTACTTGCATGACAACTAATCACAGTGTACTATATCAACACATGGCTCTACTATGAAGCATTTCATTTTTACATGTGAGATGTAATTCTATTATGTTATTTGCATTTTATACCCTTTTTTCCTCTGCTTCAATAAGTATTTCACAATATTATATATTAATTAATAAAATATATAAGCTGTGATTATAAAATATTAGTAAAATCATAAATTTTTTGGGTTCTGGTCATGTAATTTATTGGGAAATGGCTAGTATTAGCCATCTGTATACCATAGTTTTTACCTTACATTTTCTGGGCTGCATATTTGGTCAACACATTCATAATGCAAAACATGTAAAATTGGAGTGATATGGATTTGTCATTACAAAGAGTTATAGTAATAAAAAAGATAGTACATGTCACAACCCATATGACTTAATCTGGGCTGAGTAATACAGATTTGAAAAGTAGTGGAGTGAAAATGCACCTCAGATGATATACAAAGAGTTAGAAACAACCTTAAATATGAAATAGCTGAATTATACAAGGGAAAGTCAAAAGTTATCCGCTGGCACCCATCTCGCACAGACTTTATGGAAGCCAAGCTCGTCATGGATGATTTGATAGGCAGAACCATGACTAATCTGCAGAGAACATGCTACCTCATCGATGATAACTCGCCGGTTCGCCATTACCATCTCTCGAGCTTGCTGAATCTTCTCGTCAGTGGTGGAGGTTGACGGGCGTCCTGCTTGTCCGGCCACTTTTAAACTTCTCGATCCACTCACACACACTTCTACGCAGTAGTGCACTGTCACCGTATTGTGTTAAAAGCCTCCGATGAATTTCAGCCTCTGACACACCTTCCAACCAGAGAAATTGGATCACTGCTCTTTGTTCCTCCTTGATGCACATTGCTAGCGGAGCAGCCATGTTTACACTGTAACAGCAGCAAGAAAAAAGGCGCGATCCAGCTCAAACTTCGATCACATGACCACAATAGTACCGACTATAAGCACGCATGAGCAAAAGGCAGTGTGACAAACCTAAAGATATGTTATGGCGAAAGTGCAGATAATTTTTTTACTTACCCTCATATTTTCTACATGAAACATTGAATTTGATAAATCTTGCTACTGTTGTTTTTTTATTTCTAGATACTAGTTCTGCTTATTTAAAATGATTACATAAGTAACTTTTTTTTGCTTTTTGCTTTAAAAAAGGTTTTGTAGTTAATCATTTTAGTCCCATAATTAGTGACTGTCAGCAAATGAAAATTTAGAATTCTCAGTTTTGGCAACCTGGTGTAGTGTTTAATTCCTAACCTTTTAGCAACAAATTTTATTATTTCACTCACTAGCTTATCTCTGTGATGTATAAATCACTCACCTAGACACATCAACTACAATTATCTAGAATGAAAAGTAGAATAAAAAGGGAGACTATTCAAACATTTTATTTTTACTTTTTTAAAAATATTCTTATTCTAGCTCACATTCCTCCACAAGTTATACTATCTAGAATACCATGGTCATACATAGTCTTTAGGAAGTGCTATGGTTAGTCTTGTTTTGAACCAGTATTCTCACTTTCGACTGATGTCCCTTAAATCATTGAATTTAATTGTAGTCAAGATCTAGAAGTAGATACTTATATACAAAATAACAAACTTTTTAAAACAAACAACAAGGCAGTGGGCAAAACTAGTGCTGTAAATTAATGGAAAATACTTTGAAAACAATATTTTTTTATCTGAAGGGTCAACAAATGGCTAACACATGTGTCTTTATATGCTTTTCAGCTTAAAAAAGGACAATTTTCATTTTCCATCACATTTTCAACATTTTTCAGTTTTATTTTTTTCCACAAGATAATGTTTTAAAAAACACAAAATCAGCATTTCAAGATTCTTATTTACCTGAATGACTTAGCAACAATTCTAAATATTTCTGTCCTAACCATGCAATAACATTAGGGAAAAAAAAAAAATATATATGGGTGTAGGTGCAATTGTCTAAAGCATTTTTGTCTAAAATCACTTTAGTTTAAAAATGCTTTTGCCTAATGACACTTTGGTCTAATAGCACATCTGTCAAAGGCACTTTGGTCTAAAAACACTCTAAATGAGGTGTGCTAAATGTCAATCACAAAAGGATGTAAACAACAGTTATATGTTGTTTTTATTTTATGAATTAATGATTGTATTTATTTTTATAAAATAAAAGCAATTAAAACTGGAAGCAAATAAAGGCATAATTTAATATCCAAGATTATGGGCTATTTTCATTATTCAGTCATTGTGTTTAAAATAATTTCAAATCAGATCAAATGCTTGTAGACTATTGTGCCTTAGCGCTATGTGTTTTTAGACTAAAGTGTTTGTAGATCAAAATGATTTAGACTAAACTGAATTAAAGTGATTTAGACGAAAATGCTGTATTCCATATATATATATATATATATATGCAGTACAACAAACAAAATAGTTATGATTTTTACAAATTTGATTAAATTACTTAGAAGAAAAACTAATGCTAATCAGAGCCAAAAACTACAAATTAAAAAAGTATTTAAAAATGTGTAAATGTTTAGGCTTATAAACAATTCTCTGTTTAAAGTCAACTGGAGAAAAAGCAACTTTCAAATCTTCATAGAATAGTATTTCAATCTCAACTAATATTTTTGTTTGTTTTTTTGTTTTTAAGCATTTAAGTTTATTTTTTAAATTATGAAAGTGGGAAATGTGGAAATAGGCTGAAGCTCAATAGAAGAAGAGAGTTCCTGTTGAAATAAGGCATTTTAAAACAGATGAAACAGAATTGTGTGAGAGAGATGATACATCTGGGCATCTTGGCTACTGAGTACATGCATGGAAAAAGAAATAAAAAATTACACATATTTCTCTTGAAAACCTGTCAATAAAGCCACTATATGAGAGCCATGCTGGCTGGAGACAAATACTGTACCATAATAAATCAAAAACTTAGATAAACACAGTTTTAAAAAATCCAGCTTTGCTGTTTCATTGCAGCAATCATGAACTAATCAAAATCATGCATTGACAACTAAAACCAGACTGCAAACTTTGTCTACTAAGTCATTATTTAAATAAAGTTGCTTTCCCTTGCTCACAGACTACAGTTTATCATCATCATCATCATCATCTCTTCAGGGACCTCACAAGATAGTGAATTCAAATATTTGTAGAATTTGTGCCTATTCTTCCTGAAGTGCTTGGCCACATTCTGCCAGATTTTGCACAGGAGAGTTCCCACACATGCATCACTTTGTGCCTCAGGTGGATTCACAGATGTTCATTTAGGTTAAAATCAGTCTTACTGAAAGCCATAATAGTAGAGTGTCAATGGCATCAGTTTCCAAGAATTGCCGCTGTTCTGCAGGGTCTGGAATTATCATGTGTAAGGTGGACACACAGCAAGTGAGGAATAACTGAATCTGTTAGTGATTTTTGTAACAGCTTGCTGTAGACATAACTATCACCATGACCAGATTCATCTTGCAATCATAAAAGATGTGGCTCCAGACCAAAAGCAATCTTTTGTCTGGATGATGCTGTTCTGATTGTAGGTTTACTCCACTCTCCTCTGAACCTTTCCATAACCACAAATTCAGGGTAATGCAAACCAGCCCAGCCTTTGTCTAATCAATGGGCACACTTCCATGTTTTCAAGTTTTGCCCAGTGCATACATTGCACAATAAATTTGTTGATTTTGTCGCATTTATTCAATCATGGACATTTTGCAACTGAGAATAATAGCCATTTTCTTGGAGTCAATTAGCAACACTCTTCTGCTTACTCTTGTTTAGATTGCACAAGTAGGTCTGAGGTCTTGTGTTCACAAAGGGATTACTTTGTAAATCTCTTAATAGAGTATTGTTATCCTTTTGGCTAGGTTTTACTGAGGGTATCCAGATTAAGCAATAAGTAACAGCATTAATTTTCCTATGTTTGATGCCCTGCTGATAACTATTATTTTGACTAGAGCAACCAGTCCTTTTCAGATCAGTAATCTCCCATCTCTATCCTTCATTAAGGTTCTTTCTGCCATGATGTAATGATTTTGTTGTCTACTATAGGCAGCAAATACATGCCAAAGATACCTGAAAAAAGAACTTTGTCCCATGTGCATGCAGTGCATCACTTGCTAAAACTGACAAATAAATGCATCTAAAACTGCAGTACTTTGAATAAAAAGTTGTAACTATACAATTGTATTATTTTACAATTTGATCCTCACAATAATTTAATAAAATTACTGAATAAATGTAGTGGTGTTTAATTTTTTTTTTCTATGAGTATATTTAAAAGTTAAACTTTATTTTTTTGCAACTAAACCCAGAGATATAATTCAGCAGAAGCTATTTTCATTGGTAAATTCAGGCCAAGACTTGTTCTTCCACCTGACAATGTTGGTTGACTAGTTAGTGCAATTTTGGTTCAGTCACCTATCAGCTGAAAATCTACTCCACAGTCATTACCAATGGAACTTACCGATGTACAACCATGAAGAGCTTTTGTTTCTAGAATTTTTACTAGCACAGCACCTACTGAGCTGGAAATTCATCAACATGGGATGATCAGTTTTTAGTACGAGAATCCCAGACATTTTTATACATGTGCTTGAAGCCATATTCTGACTCAAAATTCTGGGTAGATTTTAAAAATCCAATTACTTAAGTGTCCCAGTTTTGGAAGGATGTGTGAAAAATGATGTTTTTCTCTTCAACTTCAGTAAAAATGTCATAATTTGAAAAAAAAAAATTTTTTTCTAATAACATTTGGAATTGTCATTTGATTTGATTGGTAATGGTGCCAAAATGTGCAGAATGGGAAGTGTGATATACATTAATAAATTACACATATCATCTTATTTGGTCAATGGCAAGAGTATTGCTCCTTACTCTAGGGTAATTCTAAATTATTTATCATGGTAATAGTGGTGCCACCTGTGTAATAATAATATGATCATGTTTAAATAGAGCAGTTCATTTGTCTTAGTTTTCGATGTTTCCTGTATAGTGTTATGAAGGAAAATGATCATCAATCATAGATGTTGCAACCAAATAAAGACTTTTGATGAAAATATATGGGTCAAGGTAGTCCAGGCCAAATTAATATAATTAGCAATACAAAACATTATTAGTTCAGAATATACCACAATTGCAACTAATAACTCAATAAAGCATCAAAATCCTACACAATGAAAGTTTTTTATCAAAATATTGAGACAATGATTTTATGGCAGAGGAAATTAAATTTTACCATACTTGTAAAAATTATTTGAATCAGATTCAGAGAAAAAAATAGTGCAAAAATGAAAGATTAATCTGAATATGTTGGTGTTTTTTATGCTCATAAATGCATTTGGAAAACTGTCAGCTTATATCCAAGAAAAATGCTCAGGATTTATGCAAACAGTATATAGCAGATATACTACCATACTTGAAGAGTTTGTGGTTGATAGTACAAAGCGCACAACCAAGTCTCTATTATACAAGATAACAAACAAGTTTGGAAAAAATGTTTCAGTCATTGTATCTTCTAGGAAACAGGATAGTGTTGTACACCATAATGATACTGATCCAAAACATGCCCTGTGACTTGCAGAAGCCATTTCTATCTCTAAAGGATTTAATATTATGCAAAATGTCCTTGAATTTTAAAGAACAATCCTACCATTGCTAAAATCAGATTAATTACCTTCTACAATAGCAACTGATGTATTTAAAGTTGGCCAGGTTTCAATTCTGGATAGTCTTTCATTTTTTAGAGTCATGATAACTGGTTCTGAGGCAACAAAACAGAGATTCTCGTGTTGAAATATATGAGTACTGTGTCTCAGGTTGCAGTATGTGCCACAACACGCAAAAATGTAAAAACTGCTACACACATCCTTATTGGCAATGGATTGTAAACTATTACTGATAGCAGAAAAGTAACAGAAATTTTTACCATTTTGGTCAGTTTATAAGTTATCATACTGCTGTAAAGTTGGAGAACTTGCAACAAATATGGAAAATACGGATTTTGCTCTAACTTATAGTTTACTTGCAAAGCTTTACCTTTCCATAGATACCTCATATGATAACTATGATGTGTTCAAAGAAACATCTACTCAGGTACACTCCATGATATATTTAGTATATGCCACCAAAATTTTCCAATAAAACCTCAGACAACTAAGGATGATACACCTACTATCCCACAATTTTAGGAATAGTAAGGTAGGGTCACTAAAAACAGTTGCCAAAGATAATAAACTATACAGGAAAAAGCCATAGATCTCTAAATTTGCTTATCAAATTACATTAGGCAATAAGCTCAACAACTGGCTTAGAATATCACAGAGATATACTGTGGGTGATGTCCATTACACTACTGCAATATATTTCAAGGTGGACTGAATGGAATTCAAGGATCACAAATAACACATTTCCAAGACAAGTAGCAAGCTATAAGGAAACTGTTTGCCTGCCACCAACAAGGCTTTATGTAATGATAAAAATCATGAAAAAGCACAAAAGATAGCACATAAATGTGGTAATTATTTTGTTTTTTTATAATTTTGCAGTAGCAAAATTAACTTTCCAGATCTAGTCACAAGAATCACCATGTTTTGATAATGTATTTGTGTGCATGAGTACTATCCATTCTTTTCAGCAATAGGATACATAAGTTTGGTGAGCCAAGTGTTTTATCCAAAATGTTCTGGCACATGAATCCATACAGGTATTTATATCTGGCAGACATTACAATAAGTGCAAAATATTACACCCAATCCTGAAATTGCACATACTTCAGAAGATTCTTGGAAGGAAATGAACCATTACCTGAAGACTTCAGAGATCAATTAGAAATTCTGAACAATAGTCCATCAACAGACATGAATACTTTAGATATGATGCAAAAGTATTAAAATACATGAAATACACAAATGACATTAGAAATGATTTGCATAGTGTCAATACAAAATACTGGATACTGTATATTGATTTAGTTGAGAAGTACCTGTTGTTCAGTAGAGCTATTAAATCAAATTATCTAGATCTCTATGTATATTTCCTTAAAGAAATTTGTCTTTTGTTCTTTGTAACATTTCAGTGAAATTATGCTCACTATACTGTTAGGTATTACCTGAATGTGCTGAATATTGAGTATATCCACTCAGAAGTTTGTGATATGCTGATTTGGAGAAATTTAAGTAAATGAACATATATATGACTGTACACTAAAAATGATTATGTAAAAGCATGTTCAAATCCCACGTGTCAATTAGTACTGACTATGATATCACTATATTCAATTTATTGTCAAATAATTTTCCTTGTTGTTTCCTTGAAAATAAACCTAAATATAATGTAATATAAAATGTTTTTACTTTATATATTTATTCTACTACTAATGCAAATATTGTTTTTATAATGTAATTAAATAAATTTCCCTACAATAAACATATTTCCAATTTCCTTATCTCTACAAAAAAACTCTTTATAAGGAAATTTAAACTTTGTAAAGTAGATATACAAACAGTATTTAGATGGAGAAATATGGATGGCATCTATAATATGACCTAGGAAATAATACTCTCCCAATCAAACAACTATATTATTATTTAGATTTCTTTGATAAATAGCCTTAAAAGGCAATAAAGAACACCATATAAAATGCCATATTTGTAATTTACAAATGACCAGGTGTATCACACTGCCTATTCTACACATTCCTTCCCAGGCTGGGACAACTTAAAAAAAAAACAGATTTATGAAACCTATAAACAAAATTTCAAGTCAGAATTTTCCTTCAAACCTTTTGGCCTCAGACTACTTTGTTTGCCCAGCTGTCATGTCTCTATCATCCCTCAGCTTCACAGGATCACAGACTATGTAAAGAGACTTCAACTTCATGACACAACAAAACAATTTCTGTGTTCAGGGAGCTCCATCACAACTTTATATGGATTCTGAGCAGGCATAAAAATTTTTCATCACTTTTTTTTTAAAAAATTGTTTTAAGTGATAGAAACAAAGGTGGAAATAAGAAATTAGCCAGTCCAATAGGATGAACTGATGACCCACCTTCAGATGCAGCTCATTTCTCTATTTTGAAGAGCGAGGTTTTTTTCCAGTTCACATAAAGCAGATATATTCTAATATCAAAAATACTCAGCCATAAAGTTAGCAATATCTGCAATAAAACAACAAACAAGTGTGGATGTTAGCTGATGCGTGCTTTGAAAACAAAATGGCGCAGGTAAGAAACCCCCCTTTCAGGTAAATTCAGCCACATATCTACTATGTGAAAGGATAAATAATCTAAATAAATGCTGCCATGTTTTCTTATAGCTTATTCTTCCAAACAGTTTGTAATTATACATTAATAAAAAGAAGTCCAAGTAAAAAAAAAAATCAATTTCTTTATTAAAAAAAATGGAAAAAAGCAACTTTTCTCAAATTTAAGACACTTTTGGGGGAGTCATGTTATCTGCTCTAGCCAATAAAACTCTTGCCAATGACCATACCTTTATTTTTTTTTATTTGACTGGGTGAGATGTGAAATAAACACCATTTCTGAATATAATCCCATTACAAATCTAAACAAAATTCCTGTTTTAAAGTTTATATTCAATCATTCTGATGTTCTATAATTATTCTATTAAGCAGATATTTTAATAATCATTTAGAAAGAGATGGAGGGCTCATCCAGCCATGGGTAATAAATAAAATATTAATTTTAATTATACCAACATATTTCTAATATTAATATTTTTGTTTATGTTAACCAAAAACATGTTATTCTCCTCATTATACAATACAATTTATGTAGACAAAGAAATGTGTGCTAATGGCTGTTTTGGTTGAATACAGTGAATCTTTAGTTGTTTGCACAAGCCTTTTATGTCTAGTGTCTGGCCAACAAAGTAGCCATTGGACAAAGGGCAGTTTCACATCAGGTCAAACCTAACTTCAAAGAATCTAACTGATCAAGAACCTATTGCACATCTGTGATTCCTACTATTACCCTAACTTCCAGCTTTAAATTTCTATCTGCTTACAATTTCCTTCAATAATTTGTTTCAAAATAAGATTTGAAATATATATTTTATTACTGACCCATCAAACTTCCCTGATGACAATATGCACTCAATCAACAGTAAGTTGTTGTTCTCGCTAACTCCAGAGCAAGGACATCTTAACCTCTATGGGATATAATAAAATATTAAAGATAGAAACCCAGGAATTTTCTTTTAAGGTCATTAAGTCTAGGTATTTTAGATTATTGAATGCAGCAATTGGTCACCCAGCAACTGAAGAAGTATTAACCAATACTTAAAATTTGAAGTTTGCTTATATGATGAGATTCTCTGTATGATAAGAAATTACTTAAAATATTAAAGGTAGTATTTTCTTAAATCTCAATAATATGTTCTTTATTGAACACAGTTTCAAAATACAGCATTTTTTGTCATTTCAGTGGTGTTTTTTTTTTTGCCAAATCTCTTGGTTTTTCTCTTTCTCTGTCATGGGACAACAGGTCCAGACACCATATAAATCTGTTTAGTGGACAGCTTATAAATGAAACCAATGAATGAACCAAGCTAATAAAATCTGTAAACAGTAGATAAGGCTCCTGCATTAGATTATAAATAAATGAATTGGAAAAAAATTAAATATTGCACACATTCAATTTTATCATCATAAAGTATACAACAAGTAAATGAATTAATCGCAAAGTAGAGAAATGTCCAACAATACTGACTGTTTAAAAATAATAATAATAAGAATAACTTACCTCAACAGAATCTGAGATTAGAACACCGGTTTTGATATAGCCATTTTCATGCTAAGTTTTGTCCTACATATAAACAAAAAATAAAGAAAATAAATTTTAAAAGTATGAAAACCAGTAAGTAATGTACAACAAGGAAAATTAATTAACAAATGACAACACAAAAGGAAAAAAAATACTCCAGATGAAAGCTTACGGTAAATAAAAGATGTCTGACTATAAAACTAGCCTTGCCTCAAACTATGGATCAATACAAGAAGCCGTGATCCATCTTTCCTATATTTAGAATAGCCTGTCTATCTGTCAGCATTGTGAAATCATTGACATTAAAAATATTCTAGAAAACAGAACTCCTCATAAAGGGAATCTTTTTAAAACTACTAGATATTTTATATTCCAATACATTTTTTTCTCATGCAAAGCAAAGCTTAAAGATACACAACCCAAAGTAATACATTAGTAGATAATACAATTACTGCAGTTCATGGAACTGGGTGAAAATACTTAAATTACAGAGAATCAATTTTAATAATTGCCTTAACCTTTTCTCCATCCCCCATTGCTCTTTAAGCCATGAAGTGACTGCAATTAAGCACTGAGAGTTAAATTTAACTTCTACCCATTTATCTATCTTCTAAAGTCATTTCAGGGTAAATTCCATTTTTAAAGTCACTTTTTCATTTAGAACATATTAACTTTGACAATTAAAAGTGGAGTGCTAACAGAATTAGTATTCATGAAAATACATCAGTTATTTAGGTATAATAAGCACAGAATTGATGAATTTCAATTAATTGAGAGATTAAATATAGATTTTTTGTGAAGTTTTGCTATGCACCAAACTGATACCACTAGGATTTATTTTTGGTTTAAAAAAATTTACTAAAAGAACCATTAACAATTTGCAATTAAAATACCTAAAAATAACAGAGCAAAAATTTCTATTGTTGACCATTCATCTCTTGATATATATTTAAATACTGTATACCCAGAATTTACTGATTCAGTTTGATCCAAGAAAAAGTTTCTAATTCTGTTAGACAAATTTGTTATATATATATATATATATAACATACTAGAATATTCTCCTATAAAAGCAGCCGTTTCTAACCAATGTTGCTAATAATTTAAAAAATGTTAGATATCAATTCTCCAAGGTTATCTTTCATTCTTATGCAGACATATTTATTATTTTTTTCAATTTCCATGTTTTTTATCACTGTTTTTTGTTCATTCTTCAATGCAAAAAGCCTACTTTAATATTCATTTTGCCAAATATATCATTAAATGTACTTCAAGCAGTGCAAATACAAAACGTTCTAGTTAGCTGGTATTTATCAGAGCATTATAAAAAAAACGTATGCAACTTAATCTATAGGCAGTAACTGCAGTGTTCAAATTAGACCAGATAAAGAAGTGCTTTGGTGACTGCACTGCATTCTATTACTGATTCAGGAATAGATGGCTAAAGCTGTTTTTGTTTGTCTCAACTTATCACATGCAAAAAACTAAAATGTGATGATTTTCACCCTTTGCGTAAAAGTCTGCAAAAATAAAAAAAAACAGTACATGCATCTTTGTCGGTGATTATGTAACCAGCTATCTATAATATTATTTGCAAATACTATACCAATGTAACTAACTGGAATTTATTATTACACCAACTATTATTTTTTTAAATGCCTACCATGAAATCTTTGTTGTTCAGTAAAAATGGAACAAGGACCAAGAGGAGGATATGATTTCATCTTTAATTCATCTGTTAAGCACTGGTAGCAGATGGCTGAGTGTGTAGTATACTAGCCTGCATTGGCTGAGAGACTGAAATTTAACCCCCCAATTGAGGACCAGCTGGTTTGATTTGGCAAATTTCCCATGGCATGTTTTTTTTCCTTACTCTTCTATGCCAGTCTTCCATGGATTTTCTACAGAGGCAGTCTGGTTTCCTCCCACAAAGTAAGGATCTTCCATTTCTTGTGCACTAGTAGACAGAAGTAGATTCCATGAGGTACAAAAATGGCAACACTTGCTAGCAGTGACCACTGGCATTACAGTATGCATTTGCACAGTTGTTGTTAATGATCAGGGAAGAAGAAAAAAAGAATCTACCATGCTTAAGGATCAAGCTAGATAGGGAAAAAAACAAGTTTGATTTTTATTTTTTATTCCTACAAAATTCAAAATGCAATCCCCCATTATTATCATTATTAAATCTATTTTTGGTGTTATTCTCCTTCCGAATGGATGTGACCCTTTTCATAGCATCGTTTTGCAGATAACTAAAACACAGTATAGATAAGTGATGTACTGTATCCAATGAAGCAGCTGCAAGAAATCTACAATAGCTTCATCATTCATTCTGCCAGATATATACAATACAATTAGAGGAAAATTATGACATCACCAGGCTAACTATATCTTCTAAGCTAAAATTGCAACCAACCTATCCATTTACATTCTGACTGCTGACAAATGTACCAAAGGCCAACCTTCCACAAAGATACAGAACAGATTTTTCACAAATAATTAGAATGTTCTAATGATATTATACAATATAGTAACACTTTGTACCACAATGCACAGCTTATGGCTAACATTAGTGCAGACATTAAACTTACTGCACTGTACCATATACTGTAACAAGCAAGTCACTTAGAAAATTTCATTTGCAAAAACATCAAAAAATACCCATGCTTCACAGAATGCACTGAAAATAGTTTACTTAGTTCCTGAATCACAAACATGGTACTGCTGAGAATATTTTGTTGAGTGGAAATATTTATTGCTAGAAGGCCAAAAATTATGCAGATAGTCAAATGCTGTATCATTTCTTTGTGATGGAAATGTAAACACATTTGTGCAACCATTCCTCGTGATAAATGTGTAATATTATAAATAAAACATCTTTATTTTGCTGTTATTTTTTTCTTAAAAACAGACCAAGAGGGTGGTACGATTGTGTGGATAATCAAAATGATTCATAATAATTTGTGTCGACAAATTCCTATGAAATGATCTCCATTACAACTAATGTAGATTTGAAGTTTATTATAAGAGACAATAAGCATTTCTTGAACTTGCATTCAAATCAATAGATTACTTTCTAGAAATTAATTATAAGAAAGCAGCAACAATAATAATAATAATAATAAAAATAATAATGCTTCATCATAATGAAAATTTTACTCAAAAATGCAGAAAATATATCTTTTTGTAATTTGCAGAGTTTCAGTAATATTAACCCCTTTGGCTTGTAGACCTTACAAGAGAAAATAATTCATTAAATATATCTTAACCCTTATGGTGCTGAAAGTGGATATGTCCTCTTTGACATTTATAGACATTTGATGCTGGAAGCAGATTTACGCCACAGCTTAGAAAAACTTTTCCCTCTGCTGCGATAAGTGGGAACACTCTTGCGTCTTTGAAAGCCCTGCAACTTCTCCGATCAAATTTCTAATTTCCTTTTTTGTGGATAATTGAAACTTTCCAGCCAAAAATTTAACTAAGCACCAAAAGAGTCATAGAAACATTAAAAAAACTAAGTATCTTACAAACTTAAGATTTTTTTTAAAAAGGCACTGGAGATATTGACTTTCAGCATAGTTTCATTCCATTTCTGCTAATTCTAAGCATAACAACTTTTCTAAGAAACCACTTAACTTTTATAATAATAGTGGGTGGAAGTTTTGCTATTGTAGTGGGACCAGGCAAACAACTATTAAGTGCTTTGTGAAGACAAACTTTTAGGCATTCTGTATCCCCGAAACTACCCTATAACAGGTTTTGGAAAAAGGAATGAACCATAATTTGCTTAAATTATTGTTATTTACTAAATCTATACAAATATTTTCACCTATCTATTGATTATCTGAACATTACAGCTGTGAAAAATAAACAAAAGATATTAACTGAAGCAAAACCCACCATGAATTGAACACATGTCTGCTCCATTAATGCTACTGTGCTGCAATAAGCAGTTTCTATCATCAGTAATATCATTCACTCCCTATGCTCTTTGCTGATTACTATTAGACTGACTGTATGTCACTTCCTGACATCATGTAGTATGGTTTTTGTTTCATTACATGTCAATAATCACAAGACTCTCTCAATTATATCAATGTGTAAATGATTAATTTTTAGTGCTCAAGATGGAAGTAAAACCTGAACTATTTTAAATTAAGAAAAAAGGTGTAAAGATTATCTCCCTTACACCATTTAAAATATTCTTTTCCAAAATCATGAATTTTTGTTTCCTTATAGAATAATAGAATAGACAAATTTTAAAATCACATTAGTGTTGTCACTCAGTGACTGCTTAAAACAAACATAAAGCAAATACCTAAATAAATGAAAAAAAAAAAAAAAACGTGTATAACGATTTTTAAAATAAATTAAAAGTACTTTACAAAATTCTGAGTTTCCCATGAATAGAGCATATTATAGAATAGCAGTTCGTGCAAGTGTGACTGGTGAATGAGAACAACTAACTTTGAGATAAGTATTGTATATTTTCTCATCAACAAAATAAAAGCAAAGCAGCAACAACATAAAAAATCTGAGGTCTGTTTAGGTTTAAAGCTGCTGTATATATATAAAAGAAAGAACAACATTAGAATCTTTTACAATGATACAGTGCACAATATGCATGTTGAAATACAACAGAGACCAAACGGTTTGGCAACCAGTGAGAATCTTGTCTACATTAAAAATAGAGATTTCTAATATAAATGAAAAATATCTGCTGTTTTGCACTAACTGTTTGTATTAGCACTTAGATTACTTTAGTTGTCGCACTCGAGCAAATGTGTACCAACTAAGAAACATCTGTCTGTCGATTCCTTTCTCTCAACAGACAAAATTAACAAACTGCAAATCCCTTTTATTGCCCCACCCTTAAGGATTAAACAAAATAATACATTTGGGTCTTGAATCTTGCAATGTGAATTGATGGCAGCAGAAAACATTCTCACCTTACCGCGAGGTTTAAAATATTCCTGGTTTTGCCTAATACTAGAGAAACCTACCAATATGTCATTTCTCAGGGTAAATTGTCGGAAGAACAATAAAACCTTCTGTTTCCCCCACCCAACCAAATGTTAAAAATCAGGTTTAATTACTCAAGTCCAAAAGAACACACAAAAGCTTGTGGAAAAAAAAAAAAAAACCATCAACAAGCTGTAAAAGATATCGGTTTTCCTCATAAGGTAGGATGGGGGGGGGTGGTGTGTGTGATGATATCTCTTGGACCTACTCTGCGTCAAAGGAAAACCGAGAGTCTAGAGCAGTGGTTCTCAACCTTTTTGGGGCCATGCCCCACCTAATCACCTCTAAAATCCTGATGCCCCCCATGTGGTGATATATGATTCTTATCATTTAAAAAGTTAACTCCGTTTCAGCTGAAGAAGCTTAAAACGCCAATACCTTGGTTTAAACAAGCTTCAAAAGAACATGGCATCCACGAAAAATGAAATAAACAAAAGACAGTTAAAGTTTTGAGCAAGAAATTACTGAAAAAATTGTAAGAAAAAAATATTAAGTGGTATTAGATTTTAATAATGATACATATGATAATAAGGGAGAATTCACAGGTAATAAAGAGAGAGAAAATTTCTATATTTATGAAAATATTTGTGGATTGTCTCATAGAAAAACAGCAAATAAAAATTCAAAACACGTAATAGAAAACTGAAATGTACTATGAACACAAACTAATTTGAATGGAAGCTTATTTGATCATTTTAATTACTGTACAATAAAGTATAGGTTCCTATCAAATGCAAAATGCCATTTGAGCACACCTCAAGAAAAGCGGAATAAAGTTAGTGAGACCCTTGTGCTTCATGCCTGCTGCAAAGAGATTTTATATTAGGCACTAATTTAGTCAGCTTTAGTCTCAAATCTCCTCGTTTACTGATATCCAGTGAATTTCTTTTCGTCAGTAGCAAATCATTTACAACGCTAAAGCCACATTCAACTAAATATGAAGATGGAAACAGTAACAAGTTTCCTTGCAAAGCTAGTTGAATTTGGGTATTTAGTTTCTGTCTCATCACAAAGCCATGCCATCGCTCCTTTTATGTTGAATAGAGTTTTAACTGACTCATCATTTTTTTTATTTCCGAGAGTTCTTCTTGGTACTGCACTGAAACATCAGATAAATCCACAAGCACTGGCTGCATCACCCACGATGGAAAATTAATCTGTTTTAAATCAGAAAATCTTTCTTTAAAATCAGAGGCCAATATTTTCAGATGATCCATAATGACAAGCACAGCAGCCTCAGTCGGCTCACATTTTTTTAGCCAATGAAATTGGTCAAAATTTTTGTCAGAAATATTTAGCAGGTGCTTCATTTCAGGCTTGTCACTTAGAAAGCCACTAAGTTCATCAAACAGTTCCATGAATCTTTTCAAACAATTCCCTTTCGAAAGCCACCGTACCTCAGTGTGAAGTAAAAGTCTCACAGTCTGAATTGTTATCTTCACAAAATTTCTCAAAAAGACGCTCACATTTGGCATTAGTTTTGATAGCATTGATAGATTTTATAACTGATTTCAGTACCTCATTAAGTACAGGAGAAATATTTTTCGACACTAAGTTCTCTCTATGAATAACACAGTGCACAAGAAGCATCTCCGGATTCTCATCTTTCATCAATTTTAAGCAGCCATTTTTCTTGCCCATCATAACAGGAGCACCATCAGCTGCACAAGATGTTTTCCATTGGTATATTATATATATATATATATATCTAAAGATTTGCAGAATAACATTTCTTCAACAAATTCACCTTTATCAATATATCTTACATAAGTTAGCAATAAGGCCTCACTGCCTCTCACAGTTGATTCATCCATTTGTACTGAGAATTTTCTTGATTTCAGCTTTTCAACAAGTTGTGTTTCAATATCTTCACTCATTTCATCTATTCTTCTCCTAACAGTGTCGTTACTGAGTGGCATGGCTTTAACATCTTTTTCCAGAACTGTTTTAAGAAATGCAGATATTGATGGTTTAATTAAATCCTCCCCTATAGTATGATTTTTTCCAGATTTAGCAATGAGTAAAGAAATTTCATAACTTGCCTCAAGAGTACGACTGATAGTAACAGTTTGTGCAGTGAACAGAGACTTTATTGTTGATCTTTTTTCAAACTTATTCTTTAAAGATTTGAAGTAATTCAAATCTGAATTTACATACGCACTATGTTTCGCCTTCAAATGCGCCTCAAGACGACCTCGTTTCATTGATTCGTTGGTCAAGCATTGTTGGCATAAGAGACAGAAAGGTGACCGACCTTTCATCTCATCATGAGCAGCGGGTATGAAACCAAATTTCAAAAATTCCTCTGAATACTGACGAACTTTCTTTTTGCTTGCACTACTCATTTTATGCATAGGGGCTGTGACTGAAATAAATGAGTAATCTTAAGAAGTGAAATGCACTTTCAGAATTTAAGACGTTCAAATAAACACATAAATGAAATAAAATAATTAGAACGTTCAAGTAAACACATAAATGAAATGAAGTTAACACATAATTAATAAAACAATGCCGATTCGTTTTATACAGCATATAAGGACAGACAGTGCGGTACACCAGATTTTTACGAATGTGTGAGAAATTTGTATCGCACACGAATGTATTGATGATAATCGTCTGACAAAAATATGCACACACACATACACAATGAATTTGGCAAGACTGTTGTATTATATTAGCATTTGGACTATTAAGTTTTCATCTCTGACACTTTATGTATCTTCTCGTATCATCATAATACTAAACAATCAAATATATTCACGAGCAATCAAAGAAATATGTATCAATTACCTTGCGTGAAAACACCAAAACAACTTCTTTGTTTTCGAGCTCTGAATTTTCAGAAAATGGAAATGCCCTCCTTTGAGAGAAAACGGAGGAAACAGTTATTATAATGGTAACTTAGCAAAAGCCCTTTGAATTGCATTTCTAAATCAAATTCAATAAATAAGGTTCTTCCATGACCTCGTGCACTTTGTGTGACGTGCATGAAGAGCGATGGCACAGTGATTATGTAATAACTATACAATAAAGACCTTTTCACTAAAAAAAAAAATATTTACTCAAAATAGCATCTGAAACATAAACTTTACCTGATGGAAAATCCAAAAAATAAAAATCGAAAATTTGGACCCAGACCTCTTCATTCGTACTCAATTGCCCCCTTAAAAATTGAATTGCCCCCGTTGAGAACCACTGGTCTAGAGACAGAGATTTTATAAGAAAGGGCAGTACGTGTGTTAAGTGCCGGATTTAGGGCAAATGAGGCCCTGTGCTAGTTAAGTTACGAGGCCCCTTACTTGGGCCCTGAAGGAGGTACGGGGGCCCCTGTGGTTAATCACACCGCAGTACGTGTTGGGTTACTAGATACATTTCACTTTGTATTCATGACATTTAGATTTAAAAAAGAAAAATAGCCAAAGACTGCATTTTTACAGTGAGACTAAAAATTACACTACAGTTGTACACACACGTGACCCTAACTGTGTACTGGGCATTTCACACAGTTCGCGATGGGTGGGGGGGGGACATATTATTAGCATCCTATAGGATATGTGGCTGTTATAAATCTCAAGGTAAGGAAGAAAAAGAAAAAAAAAAGGAAATATGCGATTTAACAAGATCCCCTGATTACAGGTGAGCCAATATATACTGGATGGCCCCCAAACTCCTTTCTTTCTGGAGTAACTACTATCAGAGGAAATCCCGAACCAGGGGCTGCCGGCTGGTTTACTCGATTAGCCAGCCATCTTTAAGCGCCACGGTCCAAGGGAAGATAACCACTTCATTCAAATCATTGGTAGGAGGCCGTGGCGCCGCCGGACCCCTCAAACAACAACTATCAGTGATTAAACTAGCCATTTTATTCAGCCTTTACTCAAAAATTTTTGTATGAAATATTTGTACTTTCCCCATCGGTAGAGGCTGGGTTAGGGGGGGGTGGAGTCAGTTGTGGTGGTTGGGGGGGGGAGGAGAGAGATTAGAACGATTTTCCCTATTTTGGAGTCTTGGACCTGACAAATTGATGAATTCCCCGAGAATATTTGAAACCAAAATAATTCAATATCCTCCCCTCCCCTAATATTAAAAAATTTCAGTAACAAACCTTCAAAGGTTTCGTCGACGGGCATTCACGCTGACAGACGACGCCTCGACTGACTTGGCGGGCCCTCGCGACGCCCCCCCCCCAACCACAAGACAGGGGTCACGTGATATTTAAAAAAAAAAGAAAAAGGTTTGTTGCCCGTTGCTAGGCAGCGTCCTGGCAACAGCTGTTGGCCGCCTACTCTGCCCCTCGATTGTCCAGACCCATAAACAAACAAGGCAAAGTAATTCTTTTTTCAGAAACAGGGCGGAAAAAAGAGAGTCCCCTATGATAAGGGGGATAGATTAAAATAAATTAAGGGGGTTTTCAACAGCCGGTAATTTTCATTAAAAAAGGGGATGTAGCCGTTGGCAACGAGATTAAGGCGAAGACGGGGAAAGAACCCAACCTGGCAGAGAGATAGTGAAGAATAGAAATGTCCAAAGTTCTTTGGTTGTCCACCCGTCCAACTTATGACTTGTACAGGAGATGTGCGATATGAATAATGTGGAATGTGCCAGGATGGTGATGGTGATCCCTTTGGGGTGGGGAGGAGGAGAATGTATCCACGGTGTGCCTCTTGGCGATCTTTTGGAGATTCCTGGATGGCGGACTCCGATCCTTCCTCGGGGTCGCGCTGAGCTGCTTCGGCGAACTACAACAACGGGCACCGAGTGTCGAAAGACCAGAACAGTAGTGAGTTGGTCCGGTTACTGAGATGATGATGCGTGAGTCCGCTGACAAACAGCTGGCCGTCAGTGGGCGGTGTTGGCCATGAGTAGGGTGACCGTACGTCCGGTCCTCCTCTTTAATCTTATTGTTGTGGCGAGAGACACCGAGAGCGTCACGGAGGTCGACCGGATCATATCATCACACATGGGTATGAAGGGAATGGTAACTCTCTCTCTCTCTCTCTCTGCCAAAGTTTGAGGTGAGCGGTGTAACGTAGTCTTTGTGACACTCGGTAGATGGCTGGTCACTAGCACCGGATATCATTAGCCTAAGCATTGGCGAATGTTTGGGAGGAATTCCAGATCATCTGGCAGTGGAGGACTGAATCTGTTAATGGAAATGACGCCAAAAAACCTTGGTATGAAAAGGGTTAAGGGTGCTGAAATTCAATTTGCCTGGGGCGTCATGACAACCTTAGAGCTGGCCCTGACCCTGGAGTTACAAGATGAAGAGGACTCTCTCTCTCACACATCTGTTTTTATGCCCTCAACAGTGGCATCATTGCGTCAGACTTTCCCACTTTCCCTTATTGGTTGAAACTGTTCATTATTGCTGCTGGCCAGGCCAACATGAGGTGTGATTTGATTAATTACTGTCTTCACAAGTCCACTCCAGGGGGTATATTAATGGATCTTTTGTCCACAAATCTATCCCATTATTGTGGGACTGAAGCCAGGCCCTGCCACAACACAAACACCAGAGTCCAAATGCTGACAGGCCAGTGTTCTCACGTGAGTCTGCAGGAGCCGAACTGGAACTGTGTAGCATCAGTTTGTTGCCATTAAAATTTTTGTTGTTTTTTTTTTTTACTCTCCAGTTGATTTTAAAAATAATTTGCATCTGTTGACAGTTCGAGATTATCTCTCACTGTTCTTTTTTTTTTACCTTTGTTTTCTCAGAAAATATTGAATGGAATCAACAACCTGGAATGGAGCTCTTGCCAGACTGGTTTCACTTCAGGTTACTGGTTGGTTCTGGCTGAGCACTTGTAGGAATGTTGTTTACACTTTAACCTGAGAGAGTAGCATAATGTTGCTAAACCTGTTTCTGCAATACATCTTGCTGACCACTGGTTTTTATTGAAGGTAACTATTATAGGTTGTTACAGAAGTTTTGTCGGGTTTTTATACCGCAACAATGAGACTTCAAATCGTTGCTTAACATGAGGTTTATTAATCAAAATAAGTTCGATTACAATTAATACAACTCTGCCAATGAGTTACAAGTGCATCTATACCATTTTGGAAAAAAAACCTGGATTTCTAGAGTCAAGAAACTGTTGGAAGGCAGTTTCAATTGCCACTTGTTGGAGAAGGATTTCATATGGAGGAAACTGTTGAGGTGTTTTAAAAGGTGGTAGCCTGTTGGAGAAAAGTCTGGTGAATAGGCTGGGCGAGGGAGAACTTCGTATCCCAATGTGTTCAGTTTCTGAAGAGTCACTTTTACAACATGAGGACAAGCATTGTCATGGAGCAGGATTGGGCCTCTTCAATTCACCAAAGCCAGCTGTCGTTGGGAGAGCTTCTGATGAACAATGTTTAATTCACAACAGTACCTTTCAGCTGTGATGGTTTCACCAGGTTGCAAGAAGTTATAGTGGACAACACCAGTTGCAGTCCACCAGACAGTGACCATGACCTTTGGGTGGAGGCTGGGTTTTACAATGGGTTAAGCACTTTGTCTCTCTTGAGCCACTGTGCTGATCATTTGTGATTGTCATAATCCATCTTTCATCACACATAATGATTCAGTCAAGAAATGGGTCGTTTTTTTTTCTTATGACAAGCGAAGAGCAGATCTCCAATCAACGATTTTGTTGTTGTTCATTCAGTTCGTGAGGCACCCATTTGTCAAGCTTTTTGACCTTGCCCCAGGAAACAGTTGCAGTGCATATGTCAAGCTCTCCAGCAATTTATCATGCTGTTTGTCTTCGATCGGCTACAACTGAGGCTTTCAGACGGTCATCATCACAGCTGGAAGGATGTCCTCTACATTCCTTATCTTCGAGGCTTGCATCTCCTGATCGAAACTTTGCAAACCATCATTGTACTTTGTGCTCATTTGCTGTGTCCTCGCCCCATACTTGCTTAATGTTACAGTTGCTTCGCTCACTTTGTGGCCTGGTTTGAACTCGTGAAGCAAAATGGCACGAAAAACTTTTCTATCCATGCTTCACTCAGAACCCTGAAACAAATATCCATTTTATAATTTTAACAAGGGTAGGTTTTACATAATGTATGCCAAATCACTCGCTACAAAACTATATATAACTTATCTACAGACCCCTTCACAAGCGTGCAAAAAAGGAACCCCAAATTAACATAATATAAAAACTGACAAAACGTTTGTAACGACCTAATAGATTGTATTTTGGCATAACTAATGTATTTTCCTCCAGCTCTCTATGAATTGCATTAGTTTTTTTCCACAAACATGATCTCAAAAGAATTTTACTGGAAATATTCAAAGTTTAGTCAATTGTTGCAGACCAAAAAAAAAAAAAACATGGACAAACGAACAAAATTGATGATGATACTTTACTACAGGAGGACAGAATTTGGGTCCACAAAACCACAATTTCATTTCTCTTACTTTTTAAAATTTGCTTCTGTTATTTATTTATTTTTTTTTTAAACAATACATTTTTGAAAATAATTTGGAAAAACTGAATGCAGAACTGCATCTACATTATATTATTACTGTGGGAAACCAGGAGCTCAGAAGCCAGGTTAGATTGTGGACTCGCCGCTGAAATGTCTCATTCACAGCAAATCAGTTTATCAGTGTGTATATGCAACTTAGAAAATCCTAATGTTAAAAAAATGATGAATTATTTTATTGGTGAGTCTACATTTATGGCCACCAGTGTATATCTTCAAATACATAAATATACCATCCGAAACACTTAGTTGTATTTGGCTTGGTTTCAGTTCACTGTATCCAGAGGATTTCGGCCGACACCAGTGAAGTATTATTAGAATATATCAAGTAAAATTGAGTTTTTAAAATTTATAACGATATCATGCATCCTTTTTAAAAAAAATGTTGAAATCGTTTATTTTTAAAAGCACACTTTTACAAGTTATGTGTAATGGTGGCCAGATAGTGCACAATATTCTCGAATTCTTCTAATCTTGCCATAATCATTTTTAATCTCAAATTGGTAGTTTCTTCACTGGACCGATGGGAATGCTGGCAAAAAGTTGTTCTAATAGTCAGCAGCTTGTTCCTTTCGGAGTGTTATCATGAGGCTGTGGAGTGTAGGATGTGTGACCATCACTTATGTTATCAAAATTGAAAAACAGGAAAAGCCTATGATGATGCTATCGGCACTCATGATAGCAAACATTTTTTTACTCGATTAATAATAACTTAACTATCTTTTGTTTAAATCCATTTTACAAATATGGAGCAGGTGTGGATCTGTTCATTGCTTATCAAAGTGGATGCGGACTGAATGCAGATACAAAAATTCCTTGAATTTTTCCACACCTATTTATATAGATAAATGATTGCTTTTTTTTTTTTTTAAAAGGTTGGTAAATTATGACATGCTACTCTTGGTTTATCATGATACTTCTTGATTAGTTGATATGTTTCTCTCAGAGGTGTTTTCATTGAATAATCTGTAAAACGTCAAGTCTTCCACCAGTTATAATGAATGATTATTATTCAATATTGATAGCATGATGGATAACTTTAGCAATTTGATGTATTTTCTTCTAATATAATATATTTTGTGTACCCATTGTATAAAAAAGATTTCTGGAGTTCATCATTGTAGGTCAACAGTCCTGTTAGCCAAAAGTCCTATCAGCATAATGTCTGTCAGCAAAAAAAAAGGTCCGCGCACCCATTTGACCATCTATAGTAATAATTATACATCGTAAATGCAGGTTTTCAGTTCAGTATCACTATTCAGTAACAATCTAATAAATCATTGGCTTTAGCAACTTCATTATTTGATATTTCAATAAAAATCAAATATGATATATGAATAATGTTTAAGAAAATACTTTGCGATGCTAATTTATGTTTTAAAAAAATATCTCTTCAGTAAGTAGAAGTTTATCTGGAGATTTTGCACTGAATTTCAAATTGGACTCTTGACATTATTTTGTGTGTTGACAGTGCAGTAGGAAACTGAGCATATGCCCATTTACAACAGTTTGACTGACCTGTTCAGTGTGAGTAGGTTATAATTAGCCAAAACTTTCCAGCTAGGTAAGTAGTCTGTGAGTCATCAATGGACATTCATACCCTTTTTTTTTACAAAGGAAATGTTTTATTGGAAAGAAAAAAAAAGAATGTGAAAATAGAACACTGTTTTCCTAAAAGATTTTCATTTCACAGGATAAAAAATGTGCCTTGCATTTCATCAAACAAAATGTCTTAGGTTGCCTCCCTTAATTACTTATTTAAGGAAGAAATAGGCTCAATTTAAAAGCTTTATTTATTTTCAAGTTATTTATATTTTATGTATATGTTAATTTAATAGAATGTTTGACATAATCTAAGAGCAGATAGATTTACACAGCTAAAATTGGCTGAAGAACTGATTTTGTCATTAGGGAAGGCACCATGACTGGTGTCAGATACAGGGATGATTATGTTTATAGTCATCCCTCTGACCAAACAGGGATAACAATGCCCATTTGCACCATGCACATGTTGTCAATGCTATACTTCGGGTCCATAACATAACTTGCATGGTGCAGCCTGCACATTCTCCAGGTTTAAATCCAAGTGGACATGTTTGGTACATTCTAGGGAGGGATGTTTGTCATTGCTAAACCTGCTCACAATCTCTTGATTAGCTGGAAGTTTCCCTTGTTGAAGAATGCTGCAACATCTCTCAACGACAACTGGGTCATCTAATTTAGTTGATGTTGAGACCTGTACAGGCTTGTTTTTGGGTCAGTGCTGGTCACACATTACTAAAGCCTTTTCTGGCAATGTCAATTTGTCTATAGTCATTTTTAGACTGGCATTGTTGCCATTTTGCACACTTATTGTAGACAGACATTTTTTTTTATCCAGCAAATTAATTTGCTTCTATTTATATCGAGTTTTTTTAATGAAGAGTTTAAATCAATATCCAGGTTTTCTTCAAACAGAATATGAACATGTATGAATGTAGCAGGTACCTTACAGGCTTGGAAACGATGCTTGTTATGTGAGAAATATGTATAAGAAATTGTGTAATTCTTTGCCATTAAGACATGGAAACAGAAAGAGTGCTCAGCTGCCCACTTAAAGACAGCAGAGTTCTAGATAAAGGTCCTTGTGGTGCTCCTTGAAATTAAAAAGCAAAATGATTGTACCTTTATTTAGTATGAAATTTGGCTTTTGTAGCATTACATTGTGGGAACATTTTCTTAATCATTTAGTAACAGTTTCACACTGTATACAATTTTACTGCGATTTTGGTTTTGTTCATTTTCTTCTTCACACACACACACAGTTTAACAATACTCCAATACTTTTTTCTTTAAATGCTGATTTTAATTTATCTCCATTTAGTTTTCTTTTTACTACAAAAACTCAATTAAAGTCTCTCTTCTTGCGGACAACTCAAACACAGCCATGGAATTTGGGTAGCATAGTGTCGGTTTCTTCTGAATTTTCCGGCATTGAGAGTAATTTGCGTGGAGTTGTACTATGTCACATGTTTGAGTATGTGGTGATACTGTATTATACAAGGTCTGTTGAAAAAGTATCCGTCCTTAGGCTTGGAAAAAAAAAATATGTACTTGGTGGGGTTCAATTGCTAATCCCCATCAAAGTAGGCCCCTTGTGCCTCCACACACTTAGTCCAGCGATCCTTCCACTGTTCGAAGAATTTCTGGAATGGCTCTCAGCTCCGCTGTCGCATTCTCCATGATGTCCTCTCAGCTCTCAAAGCGGGGGCCTTTCAGTGGCATCTTCATCTTTGGGAAAGACCAGAAGTCAGAAGGAGCCATGTCTGGAGAGTAGGGAGCCTGGCGAATGAGCGAAATACCTTTCTTTGCCACAAAACCTTGGATCAGCTGTGACGAATGAGCCGGGATGTTGTCATGATGCAGCTCCCAGTTTTGTGAGGCCCACAGATCCGGTCTCTTGCGCCGAACTGCATCACGAAGACGTCGGAGGACTTCCTGATAGGACTCCTTTGTAACTGTTTGTCCTTCTGGTGCATATTCGTGATGCACAACGCCTTGGTAGTCGAAGAAAACAGTCAGCATCACCTTGATTTTTCTCCAGACCTTGGCAACGTTAGGTGCTTCCACTGTGATGACTGAGCTTTGGTTTCCAGTTCATATCCGTACACCCACGTCTCATATTCAGTTATCACAGTATTCTGGAACTCGGGATCCCCATTGGCAGGATCCAGCAGCTCCTGGGCAACCTCAAGACGATGTTGTTGTTGTTTCTGAGAAAGCAGCTTGGGCACAAATTTCGCTGCCACTCTGCACAAGCCCAAATCCTCCTTTAAAATTGCATGTGCAGAATCTTTACTGATCCCAGCCTCGTCACCAATTTCCCGCACCATCAAATGACAATCCTCCATTATCAAGGTCTGCACTTTCTCAATAACAACTGCATTGCGGCTTGTTGACGGCCCCCTCCCGGAACGCTGGTCCCTCCCCCCACCGGTGTGCGGCCATCTTTGAACCTGTTGTACCAACCATTCTTTTATTTGGGTAACACCCATGGCATTGTCACCAAAAGTCTGTTGAATTTTGCGAATTGTTTCCGCTTGGGTATCTCCAAGCTTTTGGCGAAACTTGATGCAAGATCGTTACTCCACACGTTCCGTCATCACGGGCGAAATGAAAATGCGACGAGTAAGTGGTACAGCACCTCACACGATGGCTGCCTGACAGCGACTGACCCGTCCAGCGAGCTCGCCAAAAACCATGCATGCGCATGAAGGCATGAGGCTCCACTATGCTCACTTTTGCCTCCCTAACTTCATTACTTCCCAGTCAGATACTTTTTCGACAGAGCTCGTATATATCATATTCCTAAAAAAAAGATAGATTTTTTTTGGTTTCACATTTGTTCAAATCACTATCTGATATCCTTTCTAAGTGCATTTGAATTATCTGGTGTCAGGTTAAGTAGAACTACTGCATCAAATATTTGATATTCTTACTGTATGATTCTTGTTTAAATTGCTTGTTATCAAATCCATGGATATCCTAAAGAAATATAGTAATACTGAATTATATTTTAAAAAAAGCTTGCATAGTTCAAGACTGAAAATTAGAATAAATGAATAGAATCTGGAAAAACTTACAAGAGTGTGCACTTCCTGTTGTTTACTCCACGCATGTGGGATTTTCATAAAGACCCTGAGCATTTTCAATGATTAACTTCGTAATACAGAATACAAAAAAAATTTGTAATACAAAGGCAGCTGAAGAAGTGAAGAGCACTTGGAAAATATTAATTTGTTGCCAAAACACACAACTGGCTGGCATATTGTCTTGTACAAGCAAAATGAATATTTATTGTAGGAAACAGCGGGACCCACCCTGATTTAAATAGGGAGCAGTCGAACGTGGTGAACATTTCAGCAAATTATCTGGAACCCATCCATCAGCCCCCTGCTCACCACTTACTACCATATTCAGAGAGTGAGGAAATTAATTATGCTGGATCTCGAGGATATTTTTGTTATCTGTCTGTCTGTCTTTAATATTCTCACTTTTATCCTCTTTTTTTTTGTAAATCAGAGAATCAGTAAAATGTTTCATCTTTTTATGAAAAAAAAGATAGATAAGACATTAATCCTAAAAAAATTTATTTATGGTGCTATATATTTAGAAAAAAAATGATACGTAAGGTATACCATTGCTTGTAAAAGAAACATGGTCTCTGGTTGAGTATTGAAGTGGAATATAATGTAAACTGTTTATCCACTAAAATGAAAAATTAAATGGGTAATATGCAGAAACTTTAAAGAAATGTAATTAAAATCTGCAATTAATAGTCAGTATGCCATCTTTTGTTACAAATTACTACAGTGAAACACTGACACCATCTCAATAGTTTGTCTAATGTACTTTGACATGTTTCCTTCAGTGATGTCCACAATATTGTTTCATTGATGACAGCCACGTCATTTACTTTGGAGTCTAAGCAGTTCCAAATATTTACAATAGGCTTTTAATTAGGCCTTATGACTCAATCACTTTTAAGACACCTGTTGCCTTTCTGGTAAAGTATCCCCTGCACAAATCTGCAGCGCATTTTGGGTCATTGTCCTCTTACCACATATCTCCATATCTTTGTGTCATAGTCAGCTCATAAGGCATCCACCATGGAAAACCTGGTTTTGGTTTCTGAAACCAAGTGGAGGTTAGTTGCATGCCTACCACATAAAGTCCCTATAAGAACCCTTTATTTTTAGATATGGCAGAGAGGAAATCCTTGCAGCCAGCTGGTGAAGATGAGTTAGAAGGAACCATGCTGGTGGAATAGACAAGACTGAGCTGATCTCAACCAGGATTTGAATGCAGGTCATTAACTTTAACAGATCAGTAATTTACTGCCACTACCATCTTACCATCCCTTGATGTCTATAGTTCTTTCAATTATACCAAGTTTACTGAGAGAGCATGGTAAACAAGAATGCCATGATAGATTATATCGCCCATTATTCTGTTTGATTTCTTTAAATTTCCAAATACATTATAACATATATAGCCCAGATATTGATCTTTTTCTCTATTGTTTAACAGTAGGGAGAACAGTTTCATTTTAGTTTTTTTCTGCCTTCCTTCACACAAAAATCTGTCTCTTGTAGCCAAGCAGTTTGAATTTGGACACCATGATGAAAAGGATAGTTTTCCACTGCTTTGTAGTCCAGTTTCTGTGTTCCATTGTCCATTTCAGCCTTGCTGCCACAGATAATGGTTTTAGAAGGTATTTTTTCACAACAACTTTATCATGTAAATTTGTTTCACTGAATCTCCTGGCTACTTGAGAAATAATTTTAGCAGCTGTTCTGGAGTTATTTAACTGATTTTGAAGAACTTGCAATCTCAGATGAATTGTGCACTGTATCAGAATACACAAACCATTAATTGTACTTTGTAGTGAGTTAAAGATTTTTTCTTTAAAATAACCACTTCGCAACATACTTTTTGCATATCCTATTTAGTAATTTTTCAAAATATTTCTTTGTAAGTAACCTCAATTCTCTTGCAAGTAGTTCCCTAGCTAACTGAAATTTGGATGGATCTTTATTCTGTCAATGAACCTAACTTGTTATCCATCTTTTGGTGATAGATGTTGAGCTGCTGACTGTTGAAAAGAAACTCTGATCAGAAGTTAACTCTATCAAGATGGGGTTTGCTATAGATTTTTAAACCAGCAACCTACCTTTCCATTCTGTGGCTTTTCTCTTTCTTTCTTGTCCTTTTGAGTTCATGATTGAGCTTCATTCTATAAATGGTTATTTGAAAAACACCCAATGTAACCTCATCTTCCTCAATTTTCCACTGGAAGTAACCAACTTTGTAAAATGACATTAATGGATATCTTTGTTTCATGTGGAATTTCATTGATAGCTACCATTTTATCTGTCAAAAAAAAAAAAAAAACAGTCTTAAAAGCTCTTGAATTTCTTATCTATTCATTCTCCAGAATAAAATTGGGAAAACTGGTAATTAAAACAGAGTCACAAAGTAAATATACCTAGCATGTACCTATGACTTCACTTCCATACCAGGTAATTTTCTAGGAAGACCTTTTTTGTGCATCTTTCAGCAAAGTTGATTATTTTCATTTGCTTGTGATCAATTGACATTTATTCTACATGTGCTAATGGATTTATCGGAATGAATGCAGTTGTTGCACTCAACTTCCCATAGGTTAGGACCTGGAAGGGACAACAGTCCTGCAAGGAAGATGACAGTGGAAACTATGGCCAGCACGAACTGCTGAGTTTGCTCTGACTTTTACCAACTTAACAAACCTAGCAGAAGTCTCTACTGGTTCACTTCACTTATAGATGTGAGGGAAACTAACTTCTTACTTGCATACCAGAAGGAACTGGGCTTTACTTCAAGATATAATGTACATGTAAATTGGAATAATTTAATCCCAAAAACATATCTGTTTTAATTACAGCAATTATTTTTATGTTCCAGTACAGATCTAAAAATTAGGATATGTCATATTACATTAATTTTAAAAAAAAAAACATTCTCCTAATTTTATAGTCCTTGAAAATTAAAATTTGTTCTTAGAATGTTATTGAAAAGTCTTTGAATTTTGGTTAACCAACTCTGTACAAACCCTAAATAGGCGTCATTAATAATGTTTGTTAACATTTATACAAAAACAGTATGAGCTAACAATTAAACAAATTAGTATCATATGCTATTGAATGAGCATGATAGCATCATGCATTCAGTATTAACTAAATTGAACATGCATAAATAACTTTCTGGATGGGTATTTCAATATGTTATTCATCTGATTTTTTTTCTTTTCTGTTGGGATAATGTATTTTATTAACAATGAAGTGTTGAAAAAGCAGATGGCAGTAGTACAAGTTTATATAGAATTTTATAAAAGGGGGGACAATCCACTTCTAACTGGTTATCAGTATTTATTCTAAGTCTGAACTGCAAAAGTCACTATATATTTTTTCCTTAGTGGGAATATAAGTTGTAAAGTTGGTTTGAACACTTTCCCATTGAAGATGCTTAAGGGGCATTGAAAATAGAAAATGTGCTTGCTTTTTAATTCTTAAATCATTTTATTCCTTTAGTTGCAAAAATGCTCAATTAAAATACAATAAACAAAATTATACCAGCATTTTAACTTAGTACCCCTTTCCTTGTGTGCCATATTTCGTGTTGTACTCAGACAGTGAGATTATAACACACAGTTGTGAACACCTGTCTGTCTAGCAGAAACCATGACCACTGAAGTCAATATTTTGGAGACTAGTTATCTGGGTTCTTTCTCTCTCTCACACACGCACACGCAGATTCTCAAAACTTTAAGTATAAACAGTTTTTTTTTTCTAAACATTAAACATGACCTTTTCTTCTTACTGATGGTGCTTCCCCATTTTTCCAAATCTCTGACTCAGCAAAGGAACCTGTATACACTGAACTGTTTTGGAATACAGAAAACTTATCCAATGAATCCTAGAGGCAGGCATTGCTGAAGAGGTTTTAAGGAAATTAGTTTTCCAGATAGAGACACAGGTATGCACAACCTATGAAAGAGAAATGGCACATGGTTAACTGATTAGCTCAAAGGAGATTGATAAGAAGAGGAAAATCACCTCATTTGGAATTGGCTGGAGCATACCTCTTATAGCGCTTAGGATGCATTCTTGGTAAATGGAGCACTATAGGTCATAAAATGTAGGAATTTTCCTTCAGGATAAAGAGTGTTATAAGAAAACAGTGCTATAAGAGGCAAGTATGCCTATATATAGTTTATTCTGGTTCTGTAATGTTTCAGTTATGTGGGTTCACAGAAAATGGGATTTGGGATGGGAAGTATTTAGTTTTTGTTGATATTTAAGGTTAGAATATTTTCATAAAGTTCTGACAAAGATGTTCTCCATTTGCTATGGACATTTTTCTTGTAATCAGTAATAACCAACCTGTGATTTGTAAATAAAATACTCTGGAACCATAAAAAAGTTATGATTTATTTCCTCCTATTTAAGTACCAGGAAGTTACCCAAGTTTCTCTCTTTATCAAGTGAGATTCTACAAAGCACAATAACCAGTGAATATGTATTTCATTTTACAATTGTTGAGGTCTTTAGAAATGTTATATAGTTTCTCTTAAATATGTACTATCATTATGACTATACTTTGATATCAAAGCCAAATAACCTTCACTGAGAATGGAAGGGCTCTCTCACATGCACTTATCTAGCAAAGGCTATGGGACAAACAAAGACATAGCAGATAATAGACAAGGAATAAAGTGTCAGTCACAAGTATGGAATAATTTTCTCTTGCTCTCTCTCTCTATTGTCTTCCACTTCGCTGATGCCCTAGATGCTTATATTCCAAGTTTACTTTTTGGAGTTGACAGAAAATCAACCAGCCAGTCCCCTCATCTATTAGTATTATATAACACCATTATTACATAAACAGATGCTACAAGGTGAAGGAAAAATAGGTTGTAAGTGGAATGGTCATTTGAAATATTAAAGTTATATTCCACTAGAAACCTAGATTGGCACATTTACAGACTTTACTTACAGTCAGGAAATTGTTATATACAATGGTAATTAAGATAATCAGTGCAAATCTTTAGTTTTATGGTGCTGTGATCTTGGCTCCATTTTTTAAATATTAATAACATGGACAATAGCAAGTTGGTAAATCTTGAAACAGGTGCTATAATAGTAATTAAGGTTTACATATAACAGTAATAGCAGCAACATTCATGTTGAAAACTCTGCACAAATAATAATTTGTTTTCATCTGTGAAATCAGTCCTGTCATCTGCTGACTTGGCTCTTTTATATAAGAGATTTTTACTAAATTTTGCTAGATTTGCATTTATTATTTTGAATTAATTTCTTTATTAATTTTTATATTTAACAAGTACATAAATGTGATGTTTGAAAGAAAAAAAATCTTGTTGCAAAATTAATCTCAGAAATCATTGAAGCATTGTCTTATAGCAATACGCTGATTTTATAATATTTTGTTTGTTTCAAATCATACCCAATATTTAGTTTTTTGGTTTTGATTTTGTAGAAATTTGAATTCAATTGTAGTTTGAACTTTGGAAAAAATTTAAATCATTTAGAATCTGATACATAGACATGTCACAATAGACCAGACATTGGTCAAAAGGAAAGTATATATGTAAGCATATAAGTATGTATGTCGCACGATGCATTACAAATTTTTTGCAGCTTTAAATAAAGATGTAAAGATGCTTACTGAAATGAGTTATTCATTGCAGTAATATTTATTAAAAAAAGGTATAAATTTAATAAAGTTTGTATGGAATTTCATAAAACAGATTTCTGATACAGTGTAATTCCTTTAATCTGACATATACTGGACTACACAGGTGCTGGATTAGGTAATGTGCCAGTTTATATTCACATAGTTAAATAATAGGCATGACTCATCTATAGTAGTAATGCATAGTAAAACATAATAAGCAATACTGTAATAAAACTCAAATTAAGTGAAGAATGAATAGCACTGTGTGTGTAGTAGACAGTGTATTTGTACTGCAGTGCTAATGTTAACCAAACTTTCTACCTTTTCATTCCACAGATAGTTGAAGAGTTATTTTTTGATAACATAAAATAATTCAAAGAAATTAATATTTATTGGAGAAATAAGTAATATAAAATGTTTTCACAGAACATTAAATATCCAAATATGCTTCAGCAAGCACGAGAAGGTGACTGGTTCATAGTGGTGATAAATTATACTAGTTTTGCCCATATTAGTCCTAATATTTATGTACGTTGTTTTACAGGAGAGATAGCTAAAAAATTTGTTCTTCATGGGATTAAAAAACGTTAAAGATCTGAATGGTATCATTTAAGTAATGCATAAAATGCATCATCCAAAGATTATTTGGCAGAATGGTAGCTAGAGTAAATTGTTTATCTCCCTTAGTTGTGACATCTTTTTTAAAGCCAAAAAATGATTTAACTGTGTTGTTTCTCTTTTCCTTGTTTTTTTTCTTTAATATACAGAGATGATAATTCAAGAACAGATGTAGATTTATTAAAATAAAGAAAAAATGCTTCTAAGTGCAAATGTGTTAAGGAGAAACATCAAATGAGTCTTTATTGGCAAGCAAAGGTTGGTTTTAATTTCCGAAAACTGCAACAACCTGCACAACATAAAATTTACTGGTGAATCTGCATGCAACTGCTGGGCAGTTTTCTGATGAATTCAAATTTACTATGGGAGAAGGAGCCTACTTGCTTCAGCAGTGGGTAAACAGGTTTATTTTGGAAAAGGATGCCAAACAAGACCTACATATCAAAAGAATAAAAGATAGCCTCTAAAGGTAAATTAACAATCTTACTGTGTGCCATTCCCAGAATCCTCTGGCCTTGAAAGGCAAGAAGACCATACCAGTTCATTAGCAGGTGAACAAAAAAGCATGCATAAGTAGTTGTATCACAATGGACTGGTTCCCAAATTGCTTCTGTGTTGAGGTTAAGTGATACTACTGGGAGAAAAATATAGCGTTTAAGGCACTGCTTATCCTTGACAATGAATTTGGACACCCTTTGCACCTCATTGAGCTACACCCTAACAAAAAAGTAATTTTTCTGCCACCGTGTTTCTGATCCAGCCCATGGATCAGGGAGTTATAGCCAGTTTCAAAATGTATTATCTGAAGAGGACAACATCACAATTTCTAGATGCAACCGATGGACCTGAAGACCATCAGTTCGTGACTTCTTGTGACAATGCAATATTCTCCACACAATAAATAACATCAAGAGTGCATGGAGTAAAACCAAAAACACAACCATGAATATTGTATGTAAATGCTTATGGAAGGAATGTGTACATAATTTTAGGGGTTTTGAAAGTCTGTCTTCAGTTTTTGCAGAAGTTGTTCAACTTGAAAATCTGTTGGCTTTGAAGACTTGAACAATGATGATGTAATATATTTGAATGATTCCCTTCAAGAACTTTCAGTCAAGGATTTGCTGGACATAACAAAACAAGAAAATCAAGCAGAAGAGGATGGAGTTGCTGTGGATGTCAGTTGTGCACTAGGAGACTTACAAACTTCTTAAAGCTCGCTGACCAGCTCAGGAAGCAATAGACATGGACCTAGACATGGTGCAAAGTTTGCAATTTTTGAGAAATTTAAAAAGAAACAATCTACTTTAATGCAATTTTTAAAGACCACTCCAGCACAGTATCTCCATCAGCCCTGTGGACCTTGACAGAACTCCACCTTTGCCTCAGAATTGACCATTATGTTCGTTTAGTTAAAGGATTGTTTTCTTATGTTCATTCTTTTATTAATCTTTTTATTAATTGTGTTTTTTAGCTGAATGATTGTGTTTTAAGCTTTCTTTTACTAAATAAACAATGGATAAATATTATCTTTGTTATTGGATTATAACCTTGGCTTGTGGATAACATTTTTATGTGTAAATTTATTTTAAACTTTTCTCAATAAATAAAGGCTACAAATAATTAAATGTTTAGCTGCCAGCCTTTATTACTGGCATAATTCTTAGTTGCTTAGTTATTGTGCATGATTAGAGTGAGAGAGAAAGAAAAAAGTTTTTATTGCATGGTGGTGTATCTCCAGTACAGCACAGCTTGCAGGCTGGAGTGATATCTTGAGTCTGCTCAACCACAACAGCCATGGGGTAGCAGGATCATAGTTTTCTTCCATTGAGGACTTGAAAATACTCAAATTACTTAACACTATGGAGCATAACCCACCCCCTCTTTACTGTTTTATAATAGGTTTGAAATTCACAAATTTGACTTGCACACCATTTTCTAACAATGCATCCTCTGTGTAAATCAAGGGAATACTGTATATGCCATTTTGTTAGATATTTAATAAGCTACTGCACGGAAACTTCTAAAGTATTTTGGGTGAGAAATGTTAATGTACAACATCTGAATCTTCAATTCATTGACAGCTTTTGGTAGAAAACAATTCAACATAATTGATTCTGTTACTTGACAATTTTTTTTATGACCTAAAAATAATAATGTAATGGTTTCAAACGCATTAGTCCTTTGAGTACAGTGCTCACACATTTCATTTGTTTATTGAAATAGCTTCTTCAGTAATACAAAGAACTTTATGCAAGGGTTGACTTCCAGGCATTTTTTCAAAGTTCTTTGTACCACTATTAAAGTCGTGGGAGTAAGTGAGTGAGTGAGTGAATGACATCATAAAATAATTAAACATTATAAATATTTGCAATTCTACGATTGAAGCAGGTTGGCTAACAACCATGAAGTGGAAATACATTTGGGCTTTCGTAGCTGCTTATCTGCCCACTAAAAGTTTTTTCTGATAAGTTTTAGGTACAAAACTATAAACATAGCATAGCTGGCAAACAAAAATGAAAGCATTGTCATTATATTTAAATCTTGATTTATATATTTGAATCACCCATTCTATATACAGAGGAGGACAAAAGTTAAGAACGATAGTAAAACAAAAATAAATAACACGTCAAATATGAAATACAATAATTCCAGTATGGCAATTGCACTCTTTAAAAAAGCAATTTCTTGTTCTTTTGATAGTAGATATATTTTAATTTTACTTATTTCAACTTGCCGTTTATATACTTTTAAAATAAAATACTTAGTAATTCCTGCAACACTTTAAAATTAAAAGTTAAAAGTTTCTATTTTAATTTCAGTTCAAAATTAAAACAAAAATTGTGATGGAATTTTGTGACTCCCTGCATTTAAAAGCAATTATGAAACCTTCCTAATTTGTCTTTAAATTTGATAATTTTTATTTGTTGTTTTCAATATTTTTATTTTAGTTTTAACATTTTTAAAAAAATGATAAATGGCATTTTACAATTTATAACAAATAGAATTTTAAGAAGATTACGTCATTTAACAATAGTTTTTCCTAATTATCTCCCCTTTCCTTCAAATGTACGTTAATTAATAAAATTTGACAAGAACCTAACAATTTCATAATTTTAATAAATTTCTTCCACATTTTGTTTGTTTATTTATTTTTTTTTGTTTGTTTTGTTTTGTTCAGAAATTGGAATTTGTTTTTAATTTTAAAAGTAAGAAGCAGCAGTTACCGACCTTGATTGGTTGGCAGGGTCGCTATACGGGAAAGATGGCGGATGAGGATCTTGACGGGGGTGATCCGTATGTATATAGAACCGTGCAACTTCAGTTTATGCATGTAATTTTAGAAAATGAGTGTTAGCAAAATGCTTTTTTTTTTTCGTTTTTTTATTTGTTGCTGTTAAGAAGTAGCAGAAATATTTGTAGGAGCCCATGGAGAGATCAGAAGCCTGCGGTGTTATAAGTTCACTGAATGAGTGACAAAAGATGTCGTCGAATTGTTTTTGTAATTGTGCGATAGTTAATCTAGTCTTAGTTGGTCTACCGGTTATAAACGATTACTTTAGATAATTCTATAATATAATGTAGCCTGTAAGGGATCTGATTTGATTTCTGGTGTATTTTTAAAGAATAAAAAGACTTGAAGAAGAAGCACCTCCTCTTCAGCACGTACTTTCTGCTTGCTGATCGTAGGGAGGGAAGAGTCAGAATCCCATGCACAGGTCAAAATAGTTATAAAGAAACATTTTCATAAGAGTCCACTTACAACCTGCAAAGTCAGACGCTTTCCATCTAACTATATTGCAAAAGAAACATTTGCAAACACCCAGTCGAAACATCAACAGTGTAGACTGGTCATGGACGAGTCCTACTACTACTAGTTAGTAGCTACATTCTTATAGTTTTATAATAAATTATGAAATTTAAGGAAGGCATTGTACATTTTGTTTGGCCTGTTTTGCTTATGTTTTAATTGGTGAAGAGGGGGTCAATTTTGTAGAATTGTGCATTTGAATTTTTTAATGACTTTAACTAAACTGAAATCCTTCAACTAATAATTGTTTGAATCTTGTTTTAAAATATTATCATTGCACTATAGGAAAATTAAAATGTTTACTATATTTAATTTTAAAAATTTACCAGACCAAAGGCAAAAAAATTAATTAAAAAGGAACTGTAATTTTATACTGTAACAGCAAAATGTTGATGGAAATGTAATAGTTTATTAAAGAGAAAAATGCCCTATGAATATTTAAATAAATTCTAATTAGTGAGATCTGGCCATAATACTATTTTAATGAGTTTAATCTATCTTTGGTTTTTTATTTTTTTTATTCAGAAATGTAATCCATGAGTGCATGCAATATTTTTTAACATTCTTTTTTATTCTTGCAGTCTTGGTGATTTAGATGATGTAGATGATGATGAACCTCTTGATAAGCCAATAGAAAACCAAGAAGTAAGAGAATGTTTGATTCAAAGCTCTGAATTAGACTTGTTTATTTTAATTTATGCTTTTAGTCATTTTACATTTAAAACTTATCAGTAAGGACGTGCAAATTTGTTTAATTGATTAGTAAATTATTAGGCTTCATAAAAATAAATGGAAAACATTATTTTTAGTCAGAACTGGTATATTATTTTTGTATTTTCCATATCAGTTTTATCTGCAAATTGGTTTATCCAGATTAACACAACTGGAGGGACATTGATTTAAAGTTGGAAGTAGGAGAAAAGATGATAAATCCCATAAGCATTCATTCAATCACTACCTCCGCCTTCCACTCACTCACACACACACGCATGCATATGCATATGCAACAGCTGATATACATTTTTACATACATGGGAGGGGGATGAAAACCCTTTTCCCCAAACCAGGATTGACTGCACAAAACTAAATGAAAGCCAAAACATGCAATACTGGTTTAAAACTGAAATTCAAAATTCAAAACATTTGAGACTTAAGTCTATTATATTGGAAAATGAAATCTTCAAAAATTTAATATTAATTAAATCAATAAAAGTAAATCCAAATCTCAATTAACTCTTTCCCATTTAGAAAATGCAACATTTAATGTGCACAAAAGTTCAGACAACTTCAAGATGGTTGTACATACCTGATTAAAATTATTTTAAAAAAGATTAAAGTCAGTGGAATGGCTCAAGTAGCACAACTGACTTGCATACGGTTCAGTAATTCAAATAAAAAAGAAATATGTTCAGCTAATGAAAGAAGAATTTTATTTGTAGTGCAGAAAATAAAAGATGTAAAGTAAAAATCACCTAACTTTTGTCAGATGTGCTATTATTGATTTATTTTTTAACATCTTTTCAGTGTCTTTACTTTTAACATCCCTGCAACACTAAATCTGTCCTCACTAAAATTCCTCATTAGACAACATAGAATGGAAACCCATGATTATGTTTACAGTTATGCTTCCATTTTTTTGGTGGTGCCTACCCATCTAGGTCTGTGTGGTGTAGTGGTTGACGACTTCATTGTCATCACTCTCCACCTCCGACACATTCCTTGAAGTCTTTCCATTGCTGGCCATCCAGTTAAACCATGAAAGATTGGAGGTATGCTGCACACACAAGATCTTCACATCATCTAAAGGAAAAGATTCAGTGTTGGATTCCATTGCATAGCAAATAGATAAAGCAACTAGGTAACTTACAGTTCAAAACTCACTTTTGCAGGAAATCAAAGCTATATATATCTGGAGGAAGTGATAATGTGGACCAGCATATTTCTGCATCAATTGTATAAATATTAAATAAGTGATCGTTAAATGACTTGTCAATGCCTGACTGTTTTTAGCCATTCTGAACAGAAAAGGATTAAGACATAACTATGTGAATTTAAAAGCTCAAATATTAAAAGCAATAGTGTTCTCCAAACACAGATTCAAAATTATCAACCCACTTTAAACTTTCGAGACTGTCAAAAATATAATAAAAATTTTTCTACTTGAAAATCAAAAGCATGAACTAATGAACACATCCATTTCCAAATCCAGATTAATACATAAATATTGAAAGTAATTCTAGTCTACAAATGCAGATATAAAATTGAAAACAATTATGAAAGTTTGTCAATGTTATAACTTAGTATTTAAAGTCCAATGGTTCTAAATTATATTGCAGAAAAATCAACATTTTACCACTTTCTAGATTGAGGTGGTTTCTTTTTGGCTTATATTTATTTATGTCCATTGGTGCTAAAATAACTTCACTGTCTATGGGAGATGGAGATGCATGTAAATTAGTTGAATTGGTAATTCTTGATCCGTCAACATGGATAATACTACTAAGAATGATTAATTAGGCAACAAAAAAAAACTGTGGAGTTGCTTTCTATATTATGATAATCAGGCTTTAATGTTATACTGGTTGTTTAGATTGGAATATGCACAAAAAAATACACATTCCATAATCAAAACAATTTTTTAGATCTATTTTTTGTAAAAAAAAAAAAAAATTGCTGATGTGTAACTTCACATATAGCAAGAGAATATTTTAATAATAAAGGACAATATATGATATGCACTCCATGCAATGTTGAATGAGTATCTCTGATTTTAACCATCTTTTTAAGTATTTTTCAGCGTTTATTATCATTTTTTCTTCCATCAAAACATGCATAGTTCTCAAAGTTTACATGAACAGCAATTATTCAAGGTGTTTTTACTCTTACATTTTTATTAACAAATTTTTTTTTTGTTAAGATTTTTGGACAACTGAATAAAATTTGTTCAAGTGTAGTTTAATGTATACATCTGTCCTGTTGAGAAAGACGCCAAAATACTTATTTTCTTATTTGCATTATGTGTGTACAGAAATACATTTCTGATTTCCCATTTGTAGCGTGCCAAAAATTCTGTTGTGAATATTACTAATTGGCTAGTTTGATAATTGGCACATTTCTACAGATTTTGTCTTAGCTTGTTGCTCAATTAATATTAGTGCTAAATTGATAAAATCAAGAATTATTTATGCATCAGTTTTTATAGAATTATCTATAATTTAAACTTACTCTTTATTTTTCAAGCTTATACTTTCTTTACTGATTTACCTTCTATGATTTCCTTGATGTTGGTGTTTAAATGTATTGATTTATTTTTGTTTTAGATGTTTACAATAATTTTCTAATCTTTTGTAATTTATTCACATAAAATCTAAACCATTTCTTGTTTTTATGGACTCTAGAAAAAAATGGTTTTCTTTTTTATGGTTATTTTATCTTTTAAAAAAATTCTCAGAATAGATTCTACTTGCTGTTGCTGCTTTCCTCTTCTTTGTTCCTGTTGAAAACCCTAATTGATGTAAATTTGCATGTTAGGGTCACTAACTTTATATATCAGTTTGGTAATTGGTGTGGTTATGATGGCCTAGCCAGCTTTTGATAGAAGTTAGATGTTAAAGCAGCAGTATGATGTAAAATGTTCTTAAATCACTTGTTGGTTATCTTCCTTTCCTTTAGAAAAAGGAGAGAAAAAATGTACAGCTGTCCATGCCAGTTTTGTGCATAAAGGCTCTACAATCAGCTAAAACCCCTGCTTTTATATAACAAAATGTTAGGTGATAGTTTAACTATATATATATAATGTCCATGTGTTAGCTTTGAAGCCACTAGTATTCAGAGAGGAGCTAAAATGTTTTACTTGTTGGTATGTCCCACAGGGAGAGGCTGAACAGATTGATGTTCTGCCAAGCTCTGAGGTGTCCCAGAGAGTTGAGCCAACAAAGAGAATAACCACGCCCTTTATGACAAAGTATGAGCGAGCCAGGGTGCTGGGAACAAGAGCACTGCAGATTGCGTAAGCACTGAAAAAGATGTTTTACTTAAGGGAAGATGCTACACAGAGTTTCAAAGTTTATTTTGTTACATCACTGTAACTTATGCATAATTAGTAAAAACTAATTTAGCATTATTGCTTTCAAAATAGTGGCAATAAATCAAATTGGTCTTTCTTCTTCCTATCAAGAAAACAAAATTATATTAATAGTTTTAGTTGTCTCAAATTTTTTCAGTGCAAATATTTTTAGATAACTAACACATTAAAAAATTTACATTAGTCATTGGCACCAAAGCAAGAAACTCAAAAAGTTTCTTAAATAATTGATTAGATCTTTGATGTACATAGATACTAACTAGTTCATGGGAGTGTTCCAAAGACACGTATCATGCTGCATACCTTCACATTTTTATAACATTTTACAACAGTGGCTTTGTGTTGTACTTGTACATGCTACTAAGTCAGGGCATAAACTACTTGTATATTATTTTCACTTCTATTAATTACTTAAAAGGCCTAAGTACGGGGAAAGGTTTAGTTTTATATTTTGTAATTCTAGGGTATAACTCTTATATGTACTGTTTGCAGATGCAAGGTAAACCAACATAATCTTGAATTAATGTCAGGAGGTGCCAGAAATCATTTCTAATTTTGGTTGGTCCAATATGAACTGCCATTTTGTGATAACATTTATTTTATTCCAGAATGTGTTCACCAGTGATGGTAGAATTGGAAGGAGAGACTGACCCATTGCAGATTGCCATGAAAGAGCTCAAGTATGTAATTTTGATCATAGTGATGGTCTTTAATTTTATTGTTTTCTTATTTTAATCCAACATCCATCAAACTCAAGTTAAACACCTGAGACGAAGAAACTGCTGGTATACATTGAAAACTTTGCTAACCTTACGTATAAATTTAACACTACATTATAGTTAGTATTGTTTAACTGTTTGCCATGAGGAAGAAAAAATAACTTCAATTTTGCATGCTCACATTATTTCAATCAGCTATCCTTTCTTGTAATTGATAAAAACAGGATATTTCATGCATTTGTCTTGAATGACACTTGAATCTTTTGGATCATTGATGCTATAGTTCTTTGCTTTACCACTGAACTAACCAGAGTTAGGTTACCCAACTAATTTATAATATCACTGAAATACTCAAATCATTCCTGGCCTTTACATTTGTAATTTCTTTATCCAGTTGGTAGCTTTATAGTTACAAAGAGTGAGACAGGTTGAGGGGATCAAGAGCAAGTGGGTAGATTTTTCCCTAAAAGTAGCTTAAACTTTTTTAAAAAAGATTCAAGGTAATGTAAACAAACAGAAAAGCTCTGAGTGAAGCTAATTACTGTGCACAGCTTAAACAATTTTGTTTATATAGAGTGCCACCCAAAATTATTGTTATTGAGTGGATTCTGCATAGTCTGCTACAACTACCAAGTGTCAGATGTCAAACTCTACCAGCTATGGCTACAGCCATCAGTCTCATCAGCATGACCATTGTCAAACATCAACTTCTGTGAAATGGGATGGGGATCATTGCAATATCTACCACATTTCTTTTGGCTTCCAAAACCTGTCAAGTGGAAGAATAGAAGACATTTATTCTGAGTTTTATGCAAATCCCAGGGAAATGTTTATGTAATTGTTTTCCCATTTTATTTCCAGAGCTCGGAAAATACCAATAATTATTCGTCGATATTTACCCGATGCTAGTTATGAAGACTGGGGCATAGATGAATTGATCATAACAGAATAGGAACAGTGGCAGTATGAGCTTTGGGAGGTATGCTTTGCCATCCGTAAACTGAGTGATAAAGGTTGATGTCTCAGAGCAAAGTCAAGAAAACTACGAATCTTTGGTGAGCAACAGGTTAATATTAGCATAACAATTACATCTTTTCTATATTTACATCATGTACATATATTTCCATTATTTTCCACATAATTTGATACTAAAAATAAAAATGGTTAACAATTTTGTCTTTGTTTATAGATAATCACAAACTTGTTTACAGAACTAATGGATCATGATGGAAGTGTAAAAACCTGTGTTTGTGGTTTTTTTGGGAGGTTGAAGTTTCGTCTTTGAGAGGAAATGTAATTTTTACTACAGGCGATCTTTTCAGATTACCTCCCTTTAAATTGAACAAAATGCTCAATAAATTTTTATTTCTAGATTTGTTTAGACTAGAAAATTAGCACACACGCCATTTGATGTTTTTGTACACCAAAATCTAAGATAAACAACTTTGGTGAGAGAGCTCTGATTGTTATTCTAGAAGCATTGCCACTCCTGTATTACTTTGTGCTCAGTTCTTCTGATAGAAATCTCTACTATAGTTCTTCATTGAGCTGTGGGAAGAAACCACCTTGACTGGCTGGTGAGTGAGCATCCATGATAACATTGTCTGACATCTGTCTCTTAATGTAATATCACAGGACTCTTACAAGTCAGTACCTGGTATGGCCACCCCTTACTATGGCAAATGCACAACATCTGCAATTCATGAACTATCATGTGTTGAATCTTGGATGTTCCACTCCTGTTGCAATGTTAGTAAGCTGCTGATGGATCTGTGATATTCTAGCTTATCCCAAACATGCTTGATAGGGTGAAATTTGAATGACCACTTAAACAGATTCACATTTTTCAGCTGTGAGAAAGTTTATTAGCCTGATTGTGTTGGCATGGGCATTGTTCTGTAATGTCAGATGCAGTCTGTCCATTGTAGAAGTGGGGGAGGGGGAACAACCAGGACTAAGATTATTGCCTACATTCTCTGGATGTTCTTATTTTGCCTCAGAATAACTAGATAACTGAAAATCAGTGTTTACAGCAGCCCATTCAGTAATGCTGCTTGCTACTGTTAAATCTATCATATCTGCAAATTATTTATGTGGATGTTGGTAAACCCAGATCCTACCAGGTGACCATCCAAAACCTCTGATGTCTGCAAATTGCCGACAGACATGATGCTGTTCAGGTAGGATTGTCCCATTTTGTGGCTTACTATATTTTATGATGTTTGATCTCAGCATCCTGATAATTGTATGTACTAGTAACACCTTGTTCTTTGAAGTACTCGTTGTCTGTAGCCATTCCATAGACAAGTCTCTATCAGTAACGATGATATGTCAACACAAGTTTGACCAGGTAACAGACCTGTCTCTGGTGCTGTTTAATTTTGTGATGGGTTACAAGACTACATATGGTAGATGAGTGTAGGCCCAACCGAGATTTTGAGAAAAGCCGCCATTCAGTGTGCCTAAAGTGTGTTCTGATTGTTCCAGTCATAGCATCCTGACCTTTTGAAACAAGCATTTTACAGGCATTCATTCAGATTGTACATGCATACACTTCTGTAGCTGTTTTCAGCAACAAAAAGAATATCAAAGAAAATTTGTATGTGATTCTCTGATTGTCTAATACTGTCTCATCCATTAACATGCTATATATCTTGAAAAGCATCACATCTTTAGTGACTTAAGCATTTTCCAAAATATTTTCTGCCAACAAATACCAACATTGTGGTGTTTTTATTTTACTTTTTTTTTATTGTTTAGAAACTGAAAAAATGTTGTAGAAAGGTAAACTTGCCAAATTTAACAGTTCTGTGCTTACGTCTGGTGGGATTCAAGAGGTGACTACTATGAGTGCATTTAACTTATTTTTTGTTTGCTTTTTATGTAAGTCATCCTTTTAAAAAAAACGCAAATTAATTTCAAAGTCTAAATTGACCGATTTTTGTGGTATTTTATAATGAAGCAATAATAATTAAAATAAACAATCAAAATTAACACGTGAATATATTTTGGAGGCTCGCCCGAGTTTAAGGTACAGCTGCAGTCTTACTGAACGTGTATTCATGCGCAGCAAAACAAGAAGTAATTATGCAGCCTTAGGTACCCAGTTCAGTAATTAAGTAGATCCGCTGTATGGTTGCTGTAGAGAAGCGACAAAGATTAAATACATATGTACATATAACACTTTCTGGTCTCTTGCCAGCGCAGTTACACTTTCCAGCTCGACCGGGTCTGGTGATAACCTGGCGGTTAACTAGTGTGTGATTAGTGGTCCGGGTGGGTGGAAGTGTCGGGAACCAGATCGTGCATACTTTTGTACGCTTATTCTTCTTGTCTGTCTTCATTGATCGCTCCATTTGTTTTGGTTTATCATGATTTTCTAAAAAAATGCTTTACTCGCCCACTTGACTTGAAACCGTACGGAGCTGGTTTCGCCTCGTCGGTCCTTCCGGTGTGGATCTCCCGCATCTAATTTCTTACTTCCCATAGCGCGAACGGTATATATATATATATATATATAGAGCTAAAGGATAGCGGCAGAGTAATCGGAGATCTCACCGCGGCCTGTGGAGGTCGGTCGTCATCTGCACTTATTACGTCTTCGATTGGATAACAGTTCACCCCTAATTATCGTCTTTCTTTCCCTTTTTTTAGCCCCCGCTCGAAATAAATTTCTCGCACTTGTACATCGGGAGAACTGAGAGACTCGGGTGCGGCGGTTGATGAGATCACACTCGCTGACCCGGACACGGCCGAGTGCACGAACAGACTTTGTTACGTTGAGAGGTTTCTCGTCACAGACCGAACGATTGAAGGGCCGCAATATCGGCGGCTACTGTCGGATCACTGGCAAGCACTTGAATCGATCGATCGCACCCAGTAACCTGTGTCGGGGCCGAACTGTAATCTCCACAAAGCGGAATTCTTCATAGTCGCCCGCGGTAAATATATAAACTATGGATCTGAGAATGATTTGGTTTCAGTGTAAATTGGTAGGGAGCCCCGTCTGTTATCGTCCGTGCGAAGGCCCAGCGCCGTGTTGTAATTACCTCACAGTTGACGGCTAAATGGGTCTTTTATTTACTGTTCTTTAGCTTAATCTCTCTCTCTCTCCAGGAAGCCGTCCCGTCCCGTCTTTTCCCCTATAAGCCGAACACCTGAGATGGCCGGTCAAGTCAGCTTCAGCTGCGTTTGTAGATTGGAACTTTTATACTCACTCCTGTAAGGTTCCAACTGATGGATGCCCATAACCGCGTGTGTCGACCCCTCAGCTCTACAGATTTATTTTCAGATTTAGATTAATAAGATAAACGGGAAAAAAAAAATACAACACAATTCCTGCCGATGTGTGGATACGTGCAATCATTGAAATAGTTAGTATTTATTTAAAGTTAATTCTTAAATTCATCATCAATTAAAATTAGTTGGTCTCAGAAGACAGATTCCGTTGTTTCCTGCTGTTTTCCTCATCTTTTTTAATGGGTGTTTGACTAACCATTTCCCTAATCCACTGCGAACTGTCTGGTCTATCCAGCCGAGTCGTAATTTCCAAGATTATAGATAAAGTACTGTACTTACAATGAGATGCACCAAGAAAAGCGGACTAAAAAATTCGAGATGTTGCTTAACGAGAGTAATTCGGTCTGTGAACCAGGTGCTGTCGGGTTTGAGCTGTTTACCAGGGCCGACCCGCGCTATCATTGTTGCTTTCTCCTGTTCTTTTGTGGAGTTTTGTACTTGATGTTAGTTTAAAATCATCTTTGTGCCGGGTTTTTCACGCGTAGAAAACAGCTCGTCCTATGATAGAACAGCTTTCGTGGCCTTAGGGTCACGAAGTGGTGAGACTTGGCTATTGATTTCCTGTTTCCCGTACGTGCATGAAGAGCTGTTGTCACGCATCTCCCTCCTCCACTCGACCGTCTTGTCGTTTATCGGTCACGCGAGAGATTTTAGCCATCAAATGGGATTTCTATGCCGGATGATTGCGTCATAATCCTCCTGTCAGCTGTAGAGTTTGTCGCTTTACGTCAGGTGACGATGCACAGTTTCTTAGCATATTTGTAATGGCTTGGTGGGGCATCCATTGTCATTTTCAAAATGTGCATTATCCTGCTGGCGGACATAAGCGGAAATGATTTTTGCACCCGGTGACCACCATTTAAGATAGCTGTTCGTTTGTTTCCAGTGTAATAACGCCCTTCCCCTCCCACCTTACACGATGTCCCTGACGGTCTTCTAGCGGGTTTTTAAATCTGCAACAGGAAGACAACGGACATCGTCAGCCGAAAGGTGGCGGATCCGGAGACTGGGTGAGGTTGGCTTCAGCTTCTGGGTGGGTGGGGGGGCCCAGCTAAGAATGAGCCATAAAAAACCAAAATCTTGGCTGCACAGAAATCAAACAAAAATAATTAATAAATATGTAATCTTCTTCCTGTACTTATAAATTTACTGGCACGGTCTTCCGAGTTGGCTGAATGCAGATATGCGATTTCTCTGAATTAGTTGACCGTCACCTAGGTAACAGAAGCCTCTCGTTCGTCACGAGATTTCTTGACTTCTATGATCGATGCGCATGAATGACCAGTTAAGAAATACGACAGCTCATAGGGAAGCGGTGAAATTAACTTTATGCATATTGCGCGAATCATTTAATTGTAATTTTAAAAGCATAATTAGCTACCATTGTTGTACCTACAAAAAAAAATTGAACGTGGTTTGATTTCCTCTTTTTTGTGGCGGTAGAATTATTGTCTTCTTGATCGTCACGTTAAATGATGGGGGAGTCCGCTGGCCTCACGCATCAGCAGATCTGATTTACCTGTAGAAGGCGGATAACGATGCGCATTCGACTATTTAAAGTTGGAACGAAATGGGGTCCAACATTTTTCCGAAGCACTTGCAGTTTCTTCTTTCCAGATTTATATGTCTGCACCAAATGACCTTTTTAATGATTATGGTTCAAACGACATCGATTGATCTTTACATCAATGAGTCGACGCGCTGTATTAAGTAGAATCGTTTTTCCTGGTTGACGCAGACAATCGGCTCAAGTAGCGAACGAACGACATGCAAAGTTTTTTTCAAGTTATTTTATTGACTGGACTGCAAAAAGAAGAATAAAGGGGCCAAAACAACCAAAAACCCCCCACCTCGTTCGGTGAATACTTTGGATGATGTGTAGATTATGGGATGGTAAGTGTATTTTCGTCGATCGACTGGCAGAAAGATTTCTAGAATTACTAAGCTTAGTAGGATATCTATTTTGTTTATATAAAGAAGGGATCGTCATATAGGAGTTTTGTGCATGAAAAATGGTTTTCTGGACCCAAGTGATTGAAACTAAGGAAAGTTGGAAGTATAAAGTCAGATTTATGTTTCCGTTGTATTTCAAACTGCGTGTGACTTAGACCGCGGTAGGCGTTTTTGCTCATTTGAATAATTTAATAATTTATGCGTTTTTCGCGTTCTGAAAGTAAGATACAGCCTTACATTTTGACTTTTAAGAAATAAAAACAAGGGAGCGGTTCTCCTTATTAAAATTTTTATAATAATGTAACGTATTTAATAATGGCTTGTGTTATAATACATTTTAAATAATATTTGATGTAGAAAGTAAGTAGGCAGGAGATTTAAAACTTACTGTATATAAGACCGTTTTACAGAAGAAAAATATAGTGCCAACTCTATCCTTGAAAACACTGATGCTGACAGTACTCGACTACTAAAATAACATTTTCTAATGCCTAATCTAGAACTTTTTGCTTGTATATAATGTACCGGCATCAAAAAATATCAAACCAAACGCGTTCTTTTCCTCATCGCATAGCATTATGAAAATCAGCATGGCGGGGTAACGAGTGCGGCCTCAATAGCTCTCTGTGCTATCCTGGAGCGAGCCTAGTTCCTCGAAGCGTGGCGAAAATTCTCTCTGTGCATCGGAGCAGGTGTGTGTTTATAGTGATATCTGAGAAGGGCCGCGACGCTACAGAGGATGCGAACGAAAGTCGGTCTGTAACGAGGAGGAGGTTCTCCGAACGAGGAAAACCAGTGTAATATTTTTGTCCTTTTTTTAAAAAAAAGTCGCACATTTTAAGGGATGAGATAATCCACTCGAAACTTTTAGGGAAATAAAAGTGAGGATTGTTTTCGTATTCTTCCTAACATTTCAAATGGTTTCTTCCAAGTAGGAATTGTGTAACATTAGAAGACTAATTGTATAGTTTTAAAAAGTGAGCATCATTTTTGCTTGAGAAAGCAGAATAGCTATAAATAAGTTATTTGGAAAAGCTGTTAATGTCTACGAATTCTGTGTTGTAAATGGCTGTCGCAGATGTGGGCCGAGAAGGAACCAACAGACTTAGAGAAACGGTTTCTGTTGTACAACGGCCAGGTTACCTTTGTGCCATTAACTAAGCCGAATTACCTGCACGTGAAGACAGGTCTCGCCGATAAAAGAAATACATTAAATATAATTTAAAAAAAATAAATAAATGGTTGTTTATGTACAGATGTCGTCATCTAGAATACTGAATCCAGATTTGAGATATGATCTAGTTGCCCCGCATAGATAGGAGATCGGATTCTGCTATCTGCTGCGGCTGTTTCGAGCAAGCAATTTTTCTTTTAAAAATCCAAAATTGCTTTCATTTTGCCTCTCAGACCGGCATCATACAATCGAGGGACTAAGTCACGCTTGCTGATGGAAATGTCGGTAGGATCTCATCGCGTGTACTTACAGTCCATGAAAGGGGAGACGAGGAGCGTTCGGTGCCAATGTTTATCCCGTGCGCTACGACAGATTTTCGTGGATGTCGCTGTTGATTGTAACAATAAAGAAATACGCGGGGATTTCGACCGTATTTTACTGTGGTGAGATTGTTTCAGTTTACATAGGATGTAAGACGTCTTAGTGTCAGGTAAAATGCGGTGACTTAACGGCACAGTTTATACCAGTACTATTCAGGGTAAGATTACCTGACTGATTTCTAATGGCTGTGGTTAGTCTGCTTCTGACATTCATTCCACACTTGGGAAGGAGCGCGCACAGCAATCGTTAGTTATGGAAAAGAATTTATTAGCCCATGGACGTTATTGCGCTGGTAGACGGGACCGTAGGCAGGCAGCTGGACGATTGATTACCCAACCTGGTACCCCTAACCGCTCCCAGGTCAAGGCCACAGCCAGATAGTATAACTTCTAAGGGGGCGGATTCCTGAGCAGGACCCTACGCGTCTCACTGGGTGAAAGGTCCGGAGATGTGGCTGCTCACTCCATTGTAATGATGATGATGATCCTTAAGAACACCGTGCGAACTGTCGTCGCCCTGGAACTCGGCGGAGGATTGTCGGTCTGACCCACAATCTAATTCGGGTATTTTCTGACCAGCCAGACGACCTTGACTGCTGATGCCAGGCCGCACCATTACATAACGCCGCCATAGTGTAACGTTGGCATACACGTAACCCCGCTGTCAATTGATATTGAACAGGCTTCTATCAGAAGACCATCTTCTGCTATTGGACCCTTGGTCCAGCGATTTTAAACTTGCCTGGGCTATTGCGCCGACTGCTCAAAAAAAGACCAGCAGAGGGGCGTGATATTGTTTTCGACCCTGTTCCGCGGAGCCGTTCCTCACGAGCACCAGGAGACGGCTTGGAGCTATCTTGTCGACTGCTATATCACTCCCATATCTTTATACCCATAAACGAGCGAGCATCTCGAAATTTATTGTTATAAGCTGGTGAATTTTGTAAGGCTGGGGTAATGTAGCCATTGCGTGTTTTTGTGACGATCTACTTTTTGCTTGTCATTCGTAATCATTTTTTAAGCAAGATTTCACTATTCCAGTACCTGATATATATTTCCCTTAAATGGAAACTATACGGGGGGCGGCCGACTTTACGAACTGTATCGCCAAGAACCGTTTTTATACTTGTCTGGATTTTTAAAAGCTCCCCCCCCCTTTTTTTTTGTTATACTACACCGACCATAATACTAACACGTGATTCACCCGTTTAAAAGGAGAAGGGAAGTAGATCACGTGTTCGGTTAATTACATTTTAATTCTGTTTAAAATATTCATTCTTAAAACTATTTGAGTATGCTACGCAAAATTACTTATCTTTTTCCTTTAGTCAGGGGCCGGAGGAACAGAAAATACAGGCGATTGGCGTTTTATCGCTGGATGATAAAAGGGCCGTTAGTCGCGTGGTCGGTCGGCCAGACCACCAAAGTAACTTCTTTTTTTTCTCCTCTATCAGTTAAATGATCTGTAGAATTTGACCCTAAAAAGATTTGTTATTACGTGCACTCATTTTGGGGGGGGGACAAATTAAGTAAGTGAAGAAAAATCAGCAGTGGAGTCGCGCGCACTACCTGTAATTAATACTTTCTGACGTCACACCGAGGAAAGTATCTGTCTGTTTTATAATGAAACATCTCGGGCGCACTTAGTGTAATCCATGTCCTGGTTATAGTCTTCATTTCTGAGACGTAATCCATTTGTGTTGTTATAAGTGTGTTTTTGTTCTGCATCGGTTAAATGTTCGGAATTTTGCATGCAGCTCAAAGGGCGACAAATCCTGCGACACTCGTTTAAAGGGGCGTGTGGGTGCTCGCTCTGCAAGATACCGCCCGGCTTTTGACGGAACTCATCGAGAACGACGAGTCTGGAGCAGAGCACGCCGAAAGGTACACCCAGCTGAGACAACCATCACTTTAGATAGGAGTTTTTTTATAATAAAAAAACAACAACAAATATTAGCTTATTTCCGGTACGCTAATATAAAACATAATTGGTATAAACTTTCGGTTTTCCTGCTGCCGGCGAGCGACATCGTTCTCCCCCGGGCGGGGTCTCGCCATGAGGACCAGAGCCCTGTCACTTGTGGCCAGTCCCCACCAGATGTGTTTACACGGCAGGCTGGTTATAGTTTTAACGTGGGACGAGATCTGACCGCGGTTACCAGTATTTTCAGGAATTTTTCTGGCATTAATGATATTCGGTATCTATAGATTTCTTGCTGGGGATACTTCATAATATTTTCGTGTACATATTAACATTAAATGAAGCAAGTCATTAATTCATGTTTGGTGTCTATTTTTTAAATATAAGGTGGTAGAGTGGTCACCTTCTATAAGCACCAAAAGTCTATAACATTCAACACATGCAAATCAACAGGAGGCTGGCCACTGCATTACGAAACAAGTAGATGATAACTACTTGTTCCTCTTGTGCTTTTTTTTCTGATCAATGTCAGCTGATTTAATACACATACTGGGTATTCGCAGACAAGTTACATGTTCTAATTTTAATTATGATATTACTCTTTAAACTAAAAATTCGAAGAAATAAAGACTGCTTTGCTTCCAATTGTCATGCGTGTTCTTGTAAAGGTGGCATCCATCTTACAACTAGGTAAACAAGCTGCTAGGTGGTGGCATATGCTTTGTTGATAGTTTCTCAATATGCTGATGTCACATGGTATGCCAGTTGATCTCAATGCTCCAAGACACACAGAAAGAGTGAATACATTTAGTGTTAACAACCATTGTAAGCATTGGGGATTGCAGTTGATAGCTAGCTCAGTGTTTGTTTAAGTTAGAGAGTTGTTCCTTTACTAATACTAAAAGTTTTCAGACATGTATAAAATCTTCATATTGTCTTTTCCAGTATGTCATTATGTTCATGTATTATATTTAGACATTAGCCTAATTTTTGTAACTAGGTAGACTACATCTTTGTTAAACAGAACTGCTAAATACCAGCCTTCCAGGTACTACAAATACTTGATTAGAGATACAAACATAGCACACCTGCTCCAGAGAATTCACCCCACTGTCATACTAGGCCTACGCATTTTCTTCACAGGTCAGTGGCCTGGAAATAGAAAGACCATAAATTAAATATTTGCAGGAAGTGACTGCCAGTGAAAGACTGCTTCACAAAGGAAGTAAAACATGTTTATCTCTTTATTTTGCCAAAAGAATCATACAATGAAACAGCACCATAGCACATCACTATAATTGAGGTCAGACATATATAAAAAGTGGAATGGGAGAACATTTTTTTTTATTTGTAGTCTTCAACAGTTTTTTTTTTCCAAAAATTAAAATTTTTAAGTTATTTGATTTATGCATAAAATAGATATTCATCAAAAGTTAAATATTTTCTGAATACTGTATGCCACCAATAAAGACTGTTCACATGCAATTTGATAATTAATATAGGGAAGATAAATCTAGTTAAAATATTTTTATTTTTGTAACTGAATGGCGAGGTAACGGCAGGAATAATATAAAAGATTGTACATTTTAAAGCAAGTAGATATTTGGATAGCATATTTTAGAGTTCTGGTAAACTGGTAAACTCAAGATATTAGCATTTGGTTTGGTTTAATTAGTAATGAGGCAAGATACCATAATGGCTATTCCCAGAGAGAGAGAGAGAGAGAATATAACCTCCTTTAGGAATATGTGGTACTTGCACACAGTGCCGAGCTTCAGTTAATAGCCTATGTGAACCTGTGTACTAAAAGTCTTACTTTATGTAGAAAACACACATATATAAGGGGGATAGAAATTATGCTAAAATAGAAAACCATTTCAATGCATCAACTGTTGAGTGGAGTTGGAATTTCCCATAGTTGCAAAGTTAGTGATAATCAATCAGCTTTTCACAGTCCAGTGAACATAAAAAAAGATGAAAGTTTACCTTGGAGAAAATGTGAGATGTAAAAATAGCAGAGACAGGTTGGGACGAAAGCAGTAGCAAAAACATTTTAGATATTGGGCTGCCTTTTGCTCTTTTTTTTAAAGGGGGATGCAAATACTAATTTCCTCACAAAATAGCTTTAGATTATTTTGACTGCAGAGAAGTAATTAGTATAAAGAGAGAAAATTTACTCTGGCATATCTTGTACTTTTGCAACAAAAGGTAAATTTTGATAGTAATATATTTATTTTAGGATTTCAAATTTATTCCCCTTTTTTTTAAAGCTGGAAACATTAAAAGCAAACATTCCCATTTTGGGCAAATAAAAGAAACTGAAGTCACGAGAGAAATATGTTCATTAGGAAAAGTTCACAAATCACTAATGCATGTGAATTTTAAACTCTGACCTTGCACAGCCAGGACAGATTACATTCTGCATAGAAGTTAGCATACCATTGTCTGCCACAAGCCATACCCTAGCCTAAGTCAATCAAATAGCTCCATTCATAAAATTTTTAAGAGAAGTTGAAGAAACAGGAAAATGGAATCCTAACATCAGCCAACAATTGGATAGTACTAGTTAATGTAGGATGGAAATTAGTATCCCTTTGTGATATAAAAAACCTGAGACATCTGATAAAAGATGACAACATAGGTTTTGTTAATCCCATCGGAAGACAAAATAGGTGGAGGCAAATGAAAGAAAAAAGATTTGCCAAATCAAGATGGTGTGGTTTTTCCCCCAGTAGTAGGTACCAGAAAACCATTGGTTTCTTATCTAAACTGCAAAGCATCAAAAATGTCTAAGTGAAAGGGCATTCAAGGTGGTGGTGATGAATGACAAGGCTGCTAGGCCCACTATCCTAAGGGTTGTGTGAATAATGGGTCAAAATCAGTAAAAAAAAATAGTAGTCCACTAGAAGCATCTTGAGTGTATCTTTAGGCTTTATTTTTTAAAAAAAATAACTTTCACTGGAAAATGTTATGTAATGATAAAACAATTTTTACTAAGTACAACTACTTTGGAAAACAAAATCCAACTGTTAAAACCTTTTGAAAATGTAAACAATAAAGGAATGAAAGTAAGCTATTTGTTCATACATTAAAAACAAATTAATGCTAAAAAATTTGAGTTTAACCTGTTATTAAATATACAACACACTCTTGAAAGCTCCAAGTTGCAGGTCCTCCCAAACTACTTTGTCATTCAAAGTTTTAAAAAAAGTTTTTTTTTTACTGGTTTCTATTCTCAAACAATAGCTTTACTTAGTCCTTTTTAAACTCAGAATCACTCACTACTTTGTCTCAATTTTGTGATGCCATACTGATGTGCAAGTTGTTGCTGCAGTGGCTATCAAGTGATACAGCTTCAGCATCTTTTCTTTTATAGATTAAATTTAAGAATGAGAAATCAGTTTATCACACATCAAAAACACCAATTCACAATAAACACCCTTTAATTATCTGACAATAAATTAGCAAAGTAATTAGCATCATTGATTAATGATTTATGAAAAGAAATTCGCCATCTTAACAAATGCACAAATTGCAATCAAAAGTAATCATCCAATGTCAGCTAACAAACTGAGATTTAGAGAAATTAACACATAACTATGTCAAGGGACAAAAAAAAATAAAAAGCCTACTTATCTGACAGAAAGAATGCCTGTTGGTTCAAGTTAAACAGTATGTGTGGTGTGTGAGTGTGATTTTTATGTATAACAAAACAAAAATGGATTTCTTTCTGTTTTATTCACTAACTAAATAACGACAGAGTGATATAACAGTCTCATGGAATGATACAAGTTTGCTACAATAACCAATCACAGTACCGTGACATGATAGTTCATGAGTAATAAAATGAAATTCTGAAACAAATATACAACATTCAATGATGTCCCACAGATAGATTTTGTATGAGGTATTTGAAACTTCGAAAGACTGGTTGTCCAAACCTCATTCATTCAGTGTATCATTTACTTTCATCACAGATCGAAACACTTGTAGCATGGGTGTTAAATGATATCTGAGAATTACAATATGCACAAATGTTTCCCCTCAGTAGTAGTAAAGCCAATTTACAACATGCACACAATAAATATTTGAAATAAAATTCTTCATAGGTGAATGTTAATCAAATGACCTTTCAAACCATGTATACTGTTCAAATGTAACATTCAAAGAAAAAAAAATACAAACAAACAAAACAACCAGATATTTTGTCCTTTGAAAACAAGTGTCTCAAGTTGGATATTCATAAATAATAAATACAAAATATTCACAAAAACAAATTCAAATGCATTTTCCACCAACATTAAAAAATAAATATTGGCAGGCAGTGTACAGGTGGCGGTTTGTTTCCAATATTTCTACACGTATGGGGGGGATTAATTTTAATACATTACAGAATTTATTATATACAGTCATGACAATAATTTGCTATCCAAATGCCAAGAAAAATGTCAGCCAATATTAATTCAGGCTTGAGAAAGGTTTCAATATACATTTCTGATATTGATCAGTTTGTAGCTAAAGCACCAGTTGGTAACAATAAATAATTGGTATATAAAAATTGCAAAATTTAGATGGTATTTATAATGAAAGCTATACCTTTAAAAAAATATATTTGCAAAATGACAGGTTAATACTCCAAACCAAATGTTTAACTACAAATTAAAGATGAAGTGCTGCCTGTCTTCAATTTTAAAATTAAAAAAAACTGCACTTACCTATGATGCCATTTTTAAGGCATGAACTAATAAAAAACATGAGCTTGGTATAAAAAACTGTAATGAAGAGTTTTTCCAGATAAAACTTCCTAGCATTTATTTTATGAAAAGTAAAGGTTTAGTTGGTGTGAGTATTTTTAACTTGTATTATAGCATAACTGCCTCCCGTCTCCGGCAATTAAAAAGAATGCATCTGGAGAATTCATTTACATTATAAAGATATTTTTTTTAGATGTATCAAAATCCAACAACAAATAAACCTCATGCTAAAAAGATTTGGTCAACTGCTTAAATTGTAAAATTCGGTCATATTTTGGGTATACCTACCTGTAAAGCAAGCAGCAGTAATTTAACAACATTCCATTTCCTGCATATAGACTACACTATTTCTCTCAAAAACTATAGGCAACACTACGTCTTCAATTAAAAAATTCTTCTTTTTTGAATTTCCATTAATATAAAAAAAGTAAACAGGGAACTAGGTGCTATAGCACAGAAACAAAACTGACTCAAACCTGTTGGTTTCTTCCAACTTAGACATCGTACCACAGATACTAACAAAGTCTCTCTCTCTCTCCCCCTCCCCCACGGTTTGAATAGAGAAATTTAACCAAACTGCAAGTAAACAAATGATAAGGCTGAAAAATGAATTTCACAAAAGTTGAGGCAAAACTGATTACAAGTTTGCCTCACTATATACAATACAAAGTTTATGGTTTGTTCTTCAAGGCCAAGACAGTTGTGATATCTAACACTTGGATACTTACTGATATATTTATGCAGATCCATTAACTTCGAAGACAACTTTAGAACTACAAGAATTTACATATATTCTGTTCTAACAACTCTGGAAGAAAACTATTACAAACCACAATAGTTCAAGTTCTCTTGAAATCTAGATGCATTTCTTTTTTCCATTTTGCAAAGTCCTATGGTGATGTTACACTTTTTTTGCTTTTGTGCCACTAAACTGTCCCTGTGCTAGAGATTTATCTATATTTCACATTGATACAAAATATTTCAGTGTTCTCCCCAAATTACAATGTTTACTAGTTTTTAAAATGTACTTCTTATATAAATTCTGCATACAAATAGTCTGCATATTTATCTTTTTGCAAGAATTGTAGATATATTTGATGGTAGTTACATCATGCCAGATTAATTCCCTGAGCACATGGTACAATCATGATGGAAAACTACTAAAGATTATATTTTAATCAGAAAACTAGCTGAAAGTAATTGTCATTTTATGATCCTGGTATAAAGGAATGAAGCACTTGTCCTATAAATTAAGCAGAAGCACTGATATTAGTTGAGAGAAAAAAGCTCAACAGCCAAGAAGGAAACTATATCTGGTTCATAAGGCTACAGGAAAGGAAAATGTTTCCATACTGGTTTAAAACAAATTAGTGCATTAGCATTGAGTATCGTTTTTATAGCATGTTACCAAATGGCAATTCTTTTGATGACCTTCCAAAGAGTTAATTTACAATTTTTTTTATTAAACAGCTAAGGGTTATAATTATACACTGGCTAAAATTGAAGAAATATAAATAGAAAAAAATTTTTCTGGAAATAGTAGTTCATAATGATGTTACAAATCCATTTAAAGATCATATAAATATTTTACTTTTATGGTAGCTTTGTATAAGCCAAGATGCATGGCCCCCTTTAATTGAACTAAACTATTTTATGCCAAAGAATTTATGTACAACTTTAACCAATTTCATGATAATATTCACATATCTACAACACATTCTTTTATAAATATTTTGTTTACAAATTGTGAAAAAAAGGTAATTGGATTAATACTTAAGAGAAAACACCACATTCCAGGCAATAGGGTAACTAACTAAAGTAATGGTTTCTGGACATCTTCACTGAAGGGGTGTACTCAGGTTAATTATATTTTTTTGTTACAAATTAACATGCTTGACTGGTAATAATGCAAGTAGATTTTGCTACGAACCTAAATATTTGATGGAAGATAGTTGAAAAAAACAAAACAAATTGTAATACAATATTTAGAGCAAGAGATTCATTCATACTTAAGTGTACAGGAAATTAATACTTTCTAAACATAATAATACTCATATAAATAAAATGAATAATAAATAAGTAATTACTACAGAGAGCAATGAAATAAAACTTCCAGCCTTTATGTATCTAAAATAAGTCTCAGTAAGGAAAAAAGCTCAGCAGTGAAATGTGAATAATTTTTTAAAAAGTAACATTTTGTAGACAAATTACATTTTTTTTTTATACAGCAAATACTTTACTAATTCCATAAATATAAAAACATTTTCCAGAAATTCTGAATTATTTTCAGAGAAGGAATGGTGTCTAAGGTATGGCAAAGCCAAGCTAAATAATAGATTAGAGTTTGAATTTTCATTACCATTCAATCTTTTTTTCTTGTTGCAAAATGTCTAGTTTCAGTAAACATTTGTGAATGTGTTTGGCTTGATTTTAATACATTATGCTCATAAATCAGCCAGGAGAAATAATTTACATAAAATAAGATTGGACTGGAAAATACAAAACAAAAAAATATACCATAACATTTCATTAAAAAAAAACCAACAAAACAAATAACACAATATTCAGCTCTCCACTTCATTTTCATTATCTTTTTTTAAAAAAAGAAAATTATTTCATAATCATACAGAGTACAACAAAAATAAACTTTGCAAACCGTAAAAAAACATTTCAGATAAAATCTGGATGTATTTAAATTTAAAAGAACTATGCCAGGTTCATGTTATACCCAGTTAAAAGAAACTCTTTATTCATATACTTGTAGTTTTAACTCAAAATGTCTATTAGGATGGTGATGGAATAGAAAAGAACTCTAATATACCATTAAAATGCAATACAGAATGTTGGCTATGAAGAATTAAGACACTATGATTAGAAAAGAAAGCAAAGATTTTTTTGTTGCACCTCCCTAAAAAAATTTTTTTTGCAAACAGAAACTTTAAAGTGAACCTGGCTTTATATAAATTTGATTTTTGTTAAAAAAAAAGAAAAAGAGCTGCATCATATTCTCTGGATTTAAAAAGATGCAAAAAAATTTCTGTAAGTGAAAATATTGAAATTATTTTGTATCACAGTGGTTTTCCTTGTTTCATGATGCTACTTAGATGGAATAACTGGTTGCATTTGTTTATCACTGCATCATCTAGAAGTATAACCTTGGGCACCTGACAAATGATTTTTATAAAGGAAATTTGTGGGTTTATACCTGAGATGTTATAGTGCTGCATCAAATTTTATCAAAAGAATGCAATAGGCCAACTCTGGTTCATAAAAAAAGTACCAGCAGAGAGCACTGATAATAAACCATCTGACTGTTTAAATACCAAATTCAGTATGTAGTGAGCACATTTTGATGTATTATTTCATATCAAAAATATATAACAGACAAGTATAAAAGTATGTTTGTTTTGGCCAATGGCAATCTTCAAGGGGAAAAAGAAAGCACTAAGAAACTAGCAACCAGAACAGAGAATAATCAGAAATTCTCAGAAAAAAATTCATTTTGAAATCACAAGAGTGAAAATGCCTCTATACTACTAACAAATTGCTCAATTTTTTTTTAAACAGTTGTCAAAAACCACTCAATCCCTGATCCTCTAATGAGGTGAAGTGGCAGCACTGATGAAGAAATTCCAAATTAGTTTTCTTTTCAAGTTAAGGTATTTTATATGAAAATCTTTGACATGCCAGACAAATTGTACCATCATGTCACAACCAATCTGCTTATTAACCAAAAGTATACTCATAAGTATGTTTAAGATTTTTCTTTCAAAATTTTTAAACAAATACAAAACTTAAATTACTGCAAAATTAATAAATCTTTTTTCCACTATTTAATTGTATAGTGAAATTAACTCCAACAATTTAAAACAAAAGCCACAAATCTAGAATGGTGCAGAGATAGTGGGGTTTTCATAATATAAAATAAAGTTTTTTGTTGTTGTTTCTTTTAGGTACAAAAAAAAAATTATACTGATTTAAACAGTACTGACTAATGAACATAGAGAAAATATACAGTGAGGTAGAAGCCAGACTTTTTTCAAATATTACAAATCCACTGCTGGGCTATACAAACAATAGTGCACTAATTTAAACTGCATCAGTGAGTACCCCCCCCCATTAAAATTAAAGCATTGAGCAAAGAAAGTTGTGCGTGTGCAATGTCATACATTATCCAAAATAAAAAAGTTCACCACTGCCATCCCAAATAAAGACTTGAAATCAGCTTTGTTCCAATATTAAAAAAAGGTTGTTGAATTTGGTTTCTACTGCTGATCTTCCAGTCTACCAAGAATACAAAAAACAATAGGTTTCTTATTTGGTTTTTGAATATTTCCAAGTCTTTTGCTTTATAGTACAAACAGGTGTTGAGGTGTTTAACTAAAATTTATTTTTAATCACCAAACAACAAAACCTGGAAGTTTTAGGGATGAAATAAGCAGATGCAATGAATATCTTCACTGATTCACATATGACAATAGCCATAAATTAAATTGGTGGTATAAACTTAATGGGTCTTCAGTTTTGAAAAAACAAAGATGAGAAATAGATGACCAAAATACAAACTAATGGACAGAATCTGTATGAGAAGTTTAGAACCCTTAAATAACTAATATACTTTGGAAAGTAGCAATTTGAAAAGCACATAGTTTTGAGAATACTAAATCAAAGTCTTTTCATAGTAATACTATGAAACTATCAACATAAGAATTACCAATATCAGCTAAACATAACTTTGTATATTTAGCATGCAATGACTAAATTAATGGTCAGATGTAATTCACAAACATCTACCAAAAGACTTTGATACTTCAAGCATTGCATGTTTGACTTTACTGATATAAAACCAAGGAATTCACTTTAAATTTGTGATAGTAAAGAACCCAATATGACAAAAAAATAGCATTAAAATGTTTAACAAATAAAAAAAAACTTCATGAAGTAGCTACCAAATTTATACTCAGTAACAAAAATCTTTGCCTTAAAAAATAATTAAAACATATCATTGAATCAAACTGCATCTTTGTGCTGTTACTTTCTGGAGTCAAGTTAGAGAGCAAAAGAACAAATTCTGGCAAATTAACTATTACACAAGTCCAAAATTATATACATATTTGTAAAAGATTGAGTTTTTCAATATGAATGTTTAAATATGATTACAGATGAATGATTTCTGTGAAAATGGATACAACTTCAGCTTATATAATAACTCCACAATCTTGAAAACATGACATTCAGTCTCACTCAATAGTTGTCTTTTGTTACAATCTGCAATCAAAAGCTTTGAAGATGTTGATTCATGTTTGAATATGAATCAGGTTAATATGAATACAGCGCTTAACTTCACAATATAAAATTAAACAAAATATAAAACAGACCATTAAGGGCAGATTATAAAGTTGGGTAATTAACAAAAACTGAAAGTAAGAAGATGAACATTAATAACTGTCAGATAGCAATATACTGTTTAACACAACAATGATTTACTAATTCAGGTTGTATTCCCAGACTGGTAAAAAAAAAAAAAAACACTATATATTTGATTAGTTGAACAAAAAAATTTTACATAGAAGTATGACAAGAAACACATTGTAAATACACTAGCAGTTCAAGCATAAAACATGATTTAATGCAGTTGATAAGTAATGTATCAACAGAACAGATATACTTTTCAACCATGTTGTGCTAGTCTGACAAACTTGTTTCTTTTGCTTCATTCATAGTGCTCATAAAATAAGGTCTGCTCATCAAACTTCTGTCACAGCAGGGAATAGAAGTGTAGAACTGTAATAAAGCAGGCTGGAGGAGGAAGCCACCAAGGTTTACCCTAGTCTAATAAATAACTACATATAAAGTGAACTACCAATTCACATCAGACCAACTCTAGCCTTATGCAGATCTATACATTATCCATATGGATATCCAGCACCGTAAGCACTTACATTTAATTTAAAAGGTCATTTTCAGAAACTTTGCTGAAAAAGGCTCAAGTTAGTAAAAAGGAAATGTCTATACTGGCCCAAAAAATTAGCAATACAACTGCTGTCTGAGAGTTTCCAAAACAGCAATATAATCAGATAAGATTACACTGATCAGTAGACTGCAGCAAAAAAAAAAAAAAGCAGGCTATTGTTTAACTATAGACATGACCAAAAGTCTAGCATCACCCTAGAATTTCATATCACTTAGTAAAGTCTAATTTAACCTGTTGAAGTTGCATAATAAAGTTACTTAATACATTGAAGTGCATACCACTTTGTAGTTTTCCACATACTTAATTTAAAAAATGACCAAAATTGAAAATCTAACATGCAAAAACATAAGCCATATGACCAGGATTTTAAGATAGATTTAAAATTTCTAGAGTGATGCAAAACTTTTGGTCACAGCTGTAAATATTTGAAAGTTCATTACCTCCAATTAAAAGGCTACAAACATTGGCAATTCTTTTCTTTTTGTTTACTATACCAATGCAACCCATCTACCAGTTAGCAAAGTTCATTTAACAAATATCAATATTGCAACATTAGTATAGATTTTTAAAATTAACATTTTGTTTTCAACAAAACAATATTAATTACTGCATTAAAAAGGCCATTTCTATGCAAGAATTTTTATTTTGTATCTATACAATGTAAGTATTTAAATAATTTGAACATGGCAGATTCTAAATTTTAGAAGTCTGTGAACATTAGTGAACATAAAAACTTCACAAGTAACAAAAATTTATTTATTTTTATTAGATACTTGTCTTCTGTATTTAAGCTTCAACTAGTAGTTTAATAATATATGACTGCAGATCAATAAAAAAATTCAGATCAACACATTTTTAAAAGAAATTTGTTCATTTTAATTTGACAGATCTGGTATTTCTTGTCTTCTAGAAAACATTTTAAGATTTTTGGGGAAGGAAAATTTTCTGTACAAATGCAGCATCTACATTAAATAACGTACATGGTTAAACAATTCTTAGAATGCTAATGTTCTAAAGTTTGGCATCTCTTCCAATTAAAATTCATTTCTCAAAAGCAAACTGAAATTTACAGGTTTAATTCTATTTTGTAGAAGTTCCAAGGAGTCATTTATTTATTTAAAGTATCTACAGCACTACAATAAAATTTGCAAAAATATGAATGTCAATTAAGTTAAACATGATATGACTAGAGACACTTTAAATAAAGAAACCTATAAATGTTTTTTTCTTTTTAAATTTACAAATGCATCGTCATACAAATTTGTTCAGAAACTTTCAGAGAGCTCAATTTCTTTCTCAGATGTAAATGCACAAAATAGACTAACATTTTTACTGTAGAGTATCTTGTAAGACAGCCGGGTAGAAACTGATCTTTGTGAAAGAGAAAAATCCCATCATAGATATAAACTTATTACTCCAGAAAAAACAATAGTATATACTCACCTGGCATGATTAACTAACTGAATAATAAATCTGGTTTAAAACAATCATAATTTAAATTTGTCTGCAAAAGCAGAAGACAATATCAATCTGCAAAGCAATAAAAAGAAGTAAAAAATTGATAAATCATTGATATAACAAATGTTTTCAATAATACTTTTCATCAAGCAAAATATTATAATGCTGTCTTCTTGTAGAGGCTTTACACACTTACAGTGCAGCTTTCTTCCCTGAAAACAACTGACAATCCTGTCTACACCAATGTTTATCACAGTCTATATATACTTCATTTCCTCTACTAGATGCGCAGGGAACTTGAACTTGGTAAAATTTATTAAGGTGAGGTTTGATACAGTACAGCTAATAATCAAGACAACAGCATCCTGAACAATTTTATCTAGTTTACCACCATTAATGAAAATTTACTTAAATATGCCACAAATCGCAGAATTAAAAAGAAATTACAATATATTTAAACAGAAACCTTATGAAAGAATTTTAAATACAATGTACAGCTAATACTGCTTTTGAGCTTGAAAATACAAATTTTAAAAGAAATATAGGAAAAAAAAATTCTCACATCTAGAAAATAGTTTTAATTTCATTAATTTTTCTCCATTTTGATGGTTTGCTTTAAAAAAAAAAAAAAAGACATTAACAGAATTTTCCAAATAGAATTTTTTCTTTCCGTTAATGGCTAGTACATTTCCTGGAGTGTTACTAGCAGAGGAAATATGGTATGTGCTCTACTTGCACCATCAGCAATGACATAATGCTAAAGTGCATCAATATCTACTTGTTCCTAACGTACAAAACTATTGCACCCAATCTGTACTTGAGGATCTGAAGTTTCTACAAAATAGATAGATAATTATATAAATAGTTTTTTTTTCTTTCTGCAGTTAACCTAGTTAGCAAAAATCATCTGGTGTTTATATTAAACTATATGAAATGTCATTTTTATTGAATAGCAGTGAAGAAAAACATTTACAGATGCCCTACTTGTAGCATATCTCTTACAACTCTACTGTTTCTAAAATAGGAAAAAAAAAAAAAAACTATTCTATCCTCTAAAACAAATTACAAACTGTAACAGATTCTTGCTTCCTGGTATTTAATTTTTTAAAAAAAATCAAAGTTAATACTATACACATCATTACAATTGACTGTGGGTTTCTTATCTCATGTCTACGTAAAGTAGCTTATTTTAGTTAATGAGAACTAATTTGCTGTAATTTACAATATAAAAATCATCAAACTTCTGCCTCCCAAAGTTGAGCAATCTTTCAAAGTCACATTTTCTTATGCTGACATGTGTAGAAAAGTAAGGTTTAAGAATGTTTGCATTATAAACAATATTGTTTTGGCAAATTTCAATTGTAAAAGATTCTGAAGTAAACATGGAACATCAATAGAAGCTAACCCTGAACTAACACATGAGAGTACTATGATAATACCCTATTTTAGAATGCATTCATTAAATTTGTTTAAAAAAGAAAGAAAAAGTAGCATTTAAATGACATTTTTATTGCACAAACAGGTGAGGTGATCAGACAAGACATTCTTTCCATGGACTCAAATGTAAATAAACTTTTCTTTAAATGAGATATAGTAAAAATTATATTTGCAGATGGCAGCCACTTTAAAGTTAGTTTTCTTAGTAAAACATTTAAAAAATTGATGAAAATTAGAAATGTTCACTTTAAACAATGAGGTGTATTGCAATTTAAGGCTTTGCCAATGATACTAAAAAAGTTAATATCAATAGTTGTAATTTTTTTAATATTACCTCTCCTTAATTGGAAAAGTCTATTAAAAAACAAAGTGTTACCATTATTTTAGTTTTTCACTGTTTAAACTATTTTTTTTTTAACTATTCAAAATATCTTTTGATCAGTTAAAAAAATATACATATGGACAATATATTTGCTATACTAGATTGCTACTGTAGTGGTATACTTACAAGGAAAATGAATCCTAAAAATAATATGAACCATTTAATGAATAATCAGCACCAAATAGACCATATGGATGATTTGCTACAAATATTAAAAAAAAAAAGATCTCAAATGTATGATGTGGACATGCATTTTTCCTCTTGTGTATTGTTAAATAATACAAATTATTACGGTATTCAGTAGTTCCGTTTTGCTTCATTTTGTGGAAGGGCATACGGTTTCAACAATATTCATCAGACAAATTTCCAGTTAGCAAGAATCTATCATGAAATTATTTCAAGTTAAATTAAAAAAAAAAAAACCCTAAAAGTTAAAGACTAATCAAAGATATTAAATAACCTGACATCATCTGCACTAAGTAAAACAGCTTGTCACCACAGAGTGTCTTTTTAGAAATGCATGGATAAAAAAGAGACAGCAGCAATAATCAAAAAATAAAAAACTAAAAATTTTAAGTATGTTAAAACAACTGTTGCTACTTTAGAAAATTTTTTCAAATTTCATTGTGATGGCCATTTATACTTGTGAGCAGTCTTCAAAAGTATCTGAACGAGAGATTTTTCACCAGAGTTTACAATTTTACATTGCATGCAGTATTGTCAATAAAATTTGGAAGCAACTAAAAAAGAAAAACGGGAAAGTAATTTCTTGTAGATTTCTGTTAAGAAAGAATTGATCAAATGTAAGTTACTAAATAAAAACAGGCAAGTAAATGTTAAAACTGCCCCAGTGCCAATACACATAACTATGGTCATAATCACACTTATGATTACAATATTAGACATGTCACTAATTTATCAAAATCATACATCTTATTTGCTTTAAAAACAATCTGAATTATCTTAGAAATTGGCAAGGATGGTGAAAAAGATGAGAAAATAGGTACTATAGAATAGTTTGAAGCAATAAAAATTTACTTTCTTTACCTTTCTCTGCTCAAATTATAAAATTTATTCACTTTTAGGCCAGACGTTCCTTATCTAGGTAGTATTGATAAGTTAAAAAATACAGAAGTCACTACAACTTTGAAACTTACAAAGTCATGTAAAGAAAGATAAAGTATTTATGACTATCAGAGATAGATAAAAGCATTAAATATAAACCTTCTTGCAGTTGAGACTATATCCAGCTCCATTTCTGCCACACACTTGTCTAGTTGGCCGAGGAAAGAAAAATTATTAACCTGGATACATGCATTGTGGGCAAGTTACACTATTTTTTATTTCTAAAATACGGAAACAACATGCTAAATTACACTTTAGGGAGAACACTGATTAATTATAGTAAAAAAATAATAAAATAAAATAAAGATAAAACTAGAAAGTTTGAATAGCACCTTTGGGAAGAAAAAAGTGTTAATGTAAGATGAATGGAATCTCAATGCATGGCTTTTCGTGACTAGGTTCTGGGATGTGAATCATGCTCACTTCCTCTGCATAGTTTTATAGAACCTCAAAAAAAAAAAAAAAACATTAAAAAAGTACAAAAAAATTATCATTAAAAAAAATCTTTTAGGAATGAAGTAGCTGGAATAGAGCCACATCAGAGAGTAGGAAATGATAAAAAAAAAATGAATTTGTGCATGTAATATGATCAGTAAAAACTGAGCCAATATGTTCGTTGTTTTTTTTGTTTTGTTTCTTTTTACCTCTCTTTGACATTTTTCTTTTCATTTGAAAAATACAAATTTGATGAGACTCTTAATAAGAAAATTCAAACTTCTTGTTTTGACTAGCTGACCTGTAAGCTGCAGTAATATATTTAGAAAGAGCTGGTTACTGGCACGAGGTGGTCCATTTTTAAGTGGACAGTTAAACTGCCCGTCCAACCCCCATCCATTGTCCTGGGTACAAACTGCAGAGAACAATCAGTCAATCACAACTCAAAAGGTTTGTCATCCATATTAGAATAACTTCCCCTGGTGGGATCAGTGATGATTTGTGTTGACGTACTGCTAGTCGTGCTACAGCTGTCTATGTCTGTGGAGTGGCTAGGATTTCCTAGAGTGGCTGTACTGTCTTCTGCCAGCTGACCAGACATGACACTGCTAGTAGTGCTACAGCTGTCAGTATCAGTTGAATGACTCCGTCGAAACTGATGCTGGGGAAACCCAGAGTTCTGATTGTTTTTACACCAGTGCATTTGTTTCATGTCTATTAAAACCTCACCACTCCTACCACAATAATATGGTCCACAACAAGAGTAGATTCTGAAAACAAAAACAAAAGTGTTTGCAACATTTTTTTTTTTTAAAACCTCTTAGATAAAAGAATTTCTATATAAAGGGTTCCTTCTTAAGTACATCCTTACACCAAGGATGTATTTATCTTGCTGAAGCATTCTGTAAATAAAATATTGCATTGAGAGAAAACATGCCATTCTGAAGAGACACTATACCAGAATATCTTCCACTTTGATTCTTCAATGAAAAAGACAGGATCTTGTGTGAAATACCAAGCATTATCTATTAAGAACGACTAATGATTTGTTTAAAGCCAATCTTTCAAATAAAGACCAATCACAAAATCAACAACATAAAAATGCTTCAACTAAAAGAACTATTTTTTTTTAAAAAGGAGACAAATCATTGAGCATCTCATCATTTACAGATCAAATCTGAAGTCAAACATTAATACTTTTTAACTTCTCAACTTCAAATCAAACTTTACTTTCTGAAGAGTGATTTACCTGAAAGTCAATGGAAGCTAGTTCAAGGAGAAAATAATGGTCCAATGTTTTTAGTGTAATAAAATTTCATATAAACAATATTTCTAAGTATTTAAAAAGAAAAAAAATTACACTAAATATTAGCCACTTAATTTTAGTTGTAGTAGTAGTATTATTAATTCTCCCCATCCAGAATTTTCTTTAAAAAAATAAAGAAGAAGAAATGAATGAAATAAACTGAAACATTACTTACTGTGTCCAATAAGACTGGTCTATAAAAGCATTCCCAATATTTCTAGGTCGTTTTCTTTTGAAAGTATGTTTGCGTTTTTTCATGCTTCCATTTTCACAATCTGAGCAGTCACTGTCATGCACTGAGAATAGAAATATTTTTTTAGATAAGAAGCATAAGACATATTCCTAACCTTCTTCATACAGAAAAAGAAAAGCTGCTAACTGAAATTCTCTATTTCAGCTGAAAAGGAAGTAGCCAGATGGTTTTCCCAAAATCAATCTAAATGATTACTAATTATGAACTAAAAATTTGCCAATATTTTGGCAGGTGAAACTAAACATTTTGCTACTCCTACTCGGTTATTTGAAAAAAATATAGTGCCTTAATTCAATAATGAATGCATCCTAGTTTACATGAACAAAATTCAATTAAATGTTTACATAAATATACAGTTTAGACATTAAAGCTGCCACCGGTTTGAGATCTGAACCACTAGAGTTTGATATTGGACTTTATACTATATGTTAACTTGCAAAGTCCAATAAACCAGTGAAATGAGAAATATCACAAGTTCTCAAAACAATAGGATAGCTCAGCATGTAAGTCTTATTATTCAGGGCAAATTGAAACTAAAATTTAGTGGGCAAGTTAATTTAAAACTAAAATATACTATAATAACTCCATTTTTCTCCATTACAACCAATGAAATCAAAAACCCCATATCTATTTTCAAATAGATATAAGATATAATTAAGACTAGGTGAACAATCTAATTGAGAAGTGCTTTGAAATTTATCATGATTATGTATAATAAAGTTAGAAAGAAACTATTGATTGCACTTACTACAATACTACAACATTTTTGTTTTGTTTTTTATCAGTCAGACTGTGCAAATAACTTACCACAATTTTTCTTTTCGGAAATGTTGCTGCTTGGAGATGAAATATTCAGTGAACCATCTTTCATTGTAATGTCCAAATTTCTTTCCTTAGAATCTGGCTTAATCTTGGTACCCAGGGCCTTTTTCTTTTTCTTCAAGATTGATCGTGTACCTGGTCGTAATCTGGCATCAACCACCTTTATAAAAACAACATGTAATGTTTTGTAAGCAAAAGAATAGGATAGAAAAGAAAGTGGCACTTCTTTCATGGGTAGGGTGGATAGTTTCAAAATGGATTTTGTAAAGTTACCCATTTCTTTAAAAAAATTTTTGGGATAAAAAATTCAATGCACCACAGGGAAATGAAGTTTCATGGTTCCCCCCCTCCTCCCACAATAACACAGATTGGGGAGTTCATGTTAGAATTACTGTTTAGTGGCTGCAACTGAAAGCAATAGATCCATGTGGAGGAATGCCATTCTAAATCAAACTGTACTCTTTAACTCCAAAATGCTCTGATTCACTATTCACATTTCTTGAACACAAGTATCTGTTAGAAACAAATACAAAAAATAAAAAAGTTTACCATATTTTTTGAAGACTTCATTTGATACACTGCTCATTTGCTAAGCTGAAAGTTGAATTAACAATATCAGATGTTTGGTTTTTTTTTTCAGAGTGAATGCTTAATAGGAAGCATCTAGTTTTCAATTTCTCCCTTCAACTATTATTACGTAGTAAATAGCAGCTAATTCCAAATAATTAATAGGGAATATTTTTTAAATTTATAAGATGCAAACAAAACACCTATTTAAGAGTTAAAATTTGCTCTATCTTGTAACTATTAGTATAATTAAGAAAAAAAGAAGCTGTACATGGATTATCCAGATGAAATGATGGATAGCTGGCTGGCTAGCAGGGTAACTGGGTGTGTTATAAGCACATGTTAAACAAAGCTTTTATAGCAGTCTCACTACATTATTACAATGTATAACAAAAGTTGATATTTTCTCATTTTTCTCTTTTTTCATTTCTAAGATAAATATCATAAGTATGCCTTTGGCTTGCATAATAAATAGGTCATCTATTTCCAGGTCAGACACAGTCTTTTACAACTTAAACATTCTTTAAATAACCTGATAAATTATTATTTCCTATTTTTTTCCTAAAAATATTTTAAATATGGAGATGAGAAACAAAGCTATCATTTTTTTAAAAAAAACCTCTTGTTAGGCAGCTTCAGGTAAAATAAAGTATAGTTTAAGCAAGACTTACCTGTAAAAGTTGAGTATTATTCTGATACTCGTGGTCCTATTGATTAGAGTAACTTAAGATGCACAAGTAGGATTCCCATTTATTTTTTAAAACTGTGTCTAAGACACTAATTAATCCTAAGGAAGAGTATACACATTTGCCCAAAAATTAGGTGGGCAAGTTACCACAACCAGTAGAATGATGCTCAACCTTCCTTCTTCTAAAAGGTAAATATCGTTTAAAACTATACATTCTACCAGTTGAGATCCTGTGGCTACGGCACATTGAGACTTCAGAGCAGTCTGCCAGAATTTTCACCCACAATGGCAGTAATTATAGAATAATCAACATAGGGGTTTCTAAATCCATGATAAAATCTACCAAGTCTATACAAGTTTCCAACCAGCTGTAGACAAAATTATATTTTTGAAAAGTTCATAACATTTTGCTGCTTAAAATAAAGGAGCTCTTCATACAATGTGGTAGAAAAACAAACAGCAGCAGCTTTAATCATTGCCTTTTTTGAGCAATCTAATCATAACATCTCTAGAAACTGCTAAAAATAATTTCTAGTTGCTCTAATGCCATTGGTTTTATCAAGAAACTTAGTAGAAAAGATGGGCATAACTGTTTTCTGGAAAGACTGGTATCTGAAGCAATGGTGAAGATCCACTACAGATCCAGAATGCCATCCATTGATATATAAGTATAATGCTTTTTGGTTGGTGAATGCTAAGCTTTCACGATAATTTTGGCACCACTAGAGTTGACGTCCTCATACCTTACAGACTAGCTTATTTAGTTTAGTTTTCTTCCCTAAAGGTTGTCATTTATCAGACTAATATCAAATCTAGCAATCATGGTGACCACTGTAGAGGAATGGGCTCTTATACTGAGCAGTCCAGTGCAATGAGAATACCTTCTGCTTGGTCTATGTTGAGTCTTCAGAAGAGTTAATGATAGTATACCAAAGAATTAAAGCATGGACTGAATTTTTTCTAGTTGAGCGAAGAGGCATCTTTATATATATAAAAAAACAAATTTCAAGATCTAGTTACCAAAAAACATAAGGTTTGGTTTTGATATTTAATCTTGATGCAAATAAGTTGATTTTTTTTTTATCTGCCTCAACATGTGATCAGGTTCTTAAAAACATTAACATTTAAGTATCATTAAGTTTGATAATTTGAAAAACCTAGATTGCAAGTCTGCCTCTGCATTACATATACTTGAATGCAAACATAGGTAGTGATCCAAAGAATTCAAGATGGGTGAATGAGCACCTCCTTGGTTGTTAACATATTAGTTCAGACTGATGGCTATGAATTACAAGTAAATCAGAAATATGAAAGAAAATAACTTAAGTGCTAATAAAATTGCCTTTTTCATAAATCCATCTAGAGTGGCAATGTTCAATTTAGGTCTCCAAATGAAATTTTCTAATGTGTTTATACATTCTGTTCATTCATTTATCTGCAAGGAATATTTCAAATACAGAGACCCTGAGTGCATTTGAAATGTTCTCCTTAACACAAAGCTTGATTAAAGTAGAATTTAGCAACATTCTTCTTCTTTAGTGCAGTTCTTTGAACATAACTGCAGACAATATTTCTGTCAGAAGACTGAATGTTATTTTTTGTTGAAAATTCCCTTAATCTGCAGTTCAGACTAGTGATATTGAGTGCAAGCTCAGCAAGCTTGAGCAGATTTGTAAACTGATACTTATGTATGGTTTTCAATAAACATGAGGTGCCACTCATTCTTGACATTCAGAGGTTTAGCATAAAAAATTGATATCGTCATTTCTAATTTTCATGTTCAAACAACGTATCTTTTCCTATAAATAAAATGCCATTCAAACTCAAAATAGTTAAAGCACAAATTGAAGTGTTTATTTTGAAAATGTGTAAGTTTGTTTTAGTTACATAAATACTAGTCTAAGTATGTTTACTGTTGACAAAATAGCTAGTCCAAGATCTAATGCCCATATGGGAACCAACAGCAATCAATTTAATATCATCTTTCTTAGTTCTTTTTTCTTGCTCAAAGTTACCAGGGATAACCAAATATGAAAGATTGCTTCTAAAGTTTAGTAAAAAGAAAATCAGCTTACTAAATGAACTTCAATGTGTGAAGAATAACTGAAGAAAAACAAGAAATCACCAAAATTAATATGAAAAAAAATATATCACCATCTCTATCTTATCTAGGCAGAATGGAGGAAAGAATGTTTAGAATGATAAAAATTAAAGCAAGAGTTTCTCTATACTTCAAGTATGCCACATTGTCAGCTACCCAACTTTATCAAAGTGCCAATTTGTGTGCTATGCAGTGAATATTTAGATATTATGGTGCAAAGCCTTGCACTTAATACTTTGTCTCAGCATTACAAATGATCATCTGAACCAAAAAAAAAAAAAACAAATATCCATTATTTGTATCAATACTTTTATCCTTGGCACAAGATTTTAAATATTCAGTTTCAGCCTCACCTCTGGGAATTTCAATATTATCTACAAAGACTTTGGATAGACTGTTTATTTCTAACAGATATAATCACTCACCAATGAATAAGCATTATTGCTATTCACTTTTAATTTAAGATAATTTTCAATCACAGTAACAAACAAAACCTGATACTCTTCTAGATAAGATTCAGATAGGTAAGTTACATTTCCCCTGAAAACAGATTTTTGATATCTGTATATACTTCTTGGAGCTTCATGAGTTACAGAGATTTTCAGGATTGTAATCCTCTCACAAAGCCAATATGCACCTCACTGTAGATCAGTGGGGTCGCCGAACCCTGGACGTTTCAATTTTTGTTGTATGACTGAGTCAAGAAACTGTTCATGAGTATGTATTTATTTTGTTTATATGTACCATATTTGCCAGCTTATAAGGCGCACTTTTTTCCAGAAAAAAGTATACAAAAATTACTCTACATTCAATACACCAGTATCACCGATGGGAGGCCGAGCGCCGAAGGTGTAAGGCTTGTCTCCCAAGACAGGCACTCCCGGTTGCGTCACAGGCCTCTGCAGTAACACACTTGCATCACCCCCCCTCCCAACCGTAGCTTCCTGTTGCTCTGCCACCCTCATAGAAACACGGACAATACACACTGGCAACAAAGGCCGGAACTCGAACTGTTACCACAGTAGGATTGAAGCAATCGAGCTGCGCTCCCATTGGCCTGCAGCTGAAAGATTCAGACCACGACGCCTGGGGCAGAGCATGCTACAAGGATTGTACTGTGACTTCAGCCAGACACACACCAGCCAGCTCGATTTTAGGCAAACTTGGCCACCAACATGACACACCACACACACAGCTGTTCTGATCAGAGATAGAGTTCACTGATACCAGTAGATTTCTGTTTAGCTGTTGTGAATTTACTATGTGCAGATGTTGTTCCCTTAAAAAAAAAAATCAAAGATAATTTTCAATAAATGTATGATGAAATGTACTAAAATTCTTTTTTTCTGATGTAATATACAATATATTGTTTGTTTTGCTTTTTAGTTCAAGGAACATTTACATTGATTTTTCTCCAATAATATTCATTTGAATTTGTATTGATTAAGCGTTTTTTTTGTAGTTTTAAATTTCAATTTTGCTTTAATGGTCCTTCATGCTTTAAGTTTCAGCTTTAGTTAAAATAAGAATAAACTTAATTTATACTATGTGATTTTTTTTTGCTAAATTTATTCTTTGATTTTTTTCAATTATGGAAGTGTAGCAGGAGGTCGCAGGTCTTCTGAATATTAGAAAAAGGTCCATGAGTCCCCAAAAGGTTGGGAACCACTGCTGTAGATATTACAGCTGGTTCCTTTTTTGTCAATTGTGCTTTCCATCTGTTTCCTGAAATTTGGGTTTTCTAGCATAAGACAAAGCATTTATATGATCAGAAGATTAACTGTGGTTGATGTTTGAAAATTTAGTCAACTATGAATGGATTGGATTTAAGCAAATACTGCATTTCATCTTATTGTATGAAATAATTTTTCTATCTGACAAAAGCTCAATGGATTTCCATACCTCCTGCTCATTCTCAGTATTACTGCAATAATTAATATTTTTTTGAATCCCTCATCTTTCTTCCTTTCAGTAATGTAAATGCAGAAAGACACCAAAATTCACTTCACCTTCAGTCAAAAACAGCAGATAACATTGCAACAACCAATTTGCTACTGAGGTAAAAGTGTGTCCTAGACAAATTCAAGTATGCTTTTTTTCAAATCTGTTAGGGGGACTGATTTATCCCCAGAAAGTTCAAGTATTTTTATCAAAACGCGTTAAATAACAAAATAGAACAATCCAGAATATTCCGGAAGGTTACAGAACAGCAGAACGGAATAACCTCATTGGCTGACAGTCTTGACCAATCAGAATGAGAGTTTGGTTCCTTTGATTGCTATATAAATAGGCTCATTTCTGGTAGCAGGGGATTTTGGTTTTTTTTGCAATACACGTTTTACGCAAAGGTGTTTTAATTTCAAGGAGATTTTGGACACAAGCGACCCAGGATTTGATAGCATGTGGGGAACACATCAAAATCTGAAATCAGAATTAACCAAATAAGAATTTTAGTTTCAAAATATATAACATTAGATTTCCATTTATTTCTGTGTTATTTTTAGTACAGTGTACACACAGCTATGTAGGAGAACCATGTGGTTGCCTGCTTACATGTACACACGTGCTTCTTGTGCTTGTGGAATAGCCGAGACGATGTGTATCACTAAGATCAGAGAATAACCATCAAGAACAGACTATACTCCAGGAAAATTCAATGTGCAACACATGCCACTGGTGTATCTGCAAAGAATATTTCTTCCACCACTGTACATAAAGCTGGACCTAATGAAGAGCATTGTAAAGGCAATGAGAGTTGAAGGTGCAAGATTTCTTTATCTGAAGAAAAAATTTAGAGCAATTTTAACTGATGACAAGTGGAGGCTGGAATATTTATCGGGCCACAAATTCCTTAGGAACCACAAAGCAGACAACTATGCCGAGTTGGTTCAAGACATGATAAAAGCCTTTGAAGAAATGGGTTGCAATATATCGCTGAAGTCGCATTTTCTTCATTCACGCTTATATTTCTTCCCAGCCAACCTTGGCGCTGTGAGCGATGAGCATGGCGAGAGGTTCCACCAACACAAAGGCAATGGAGACACGCTATCAGGGAAGGTTCAACTCCAACATGGAGGACTATTGTTGGTTTCCTCAGACAGACCACTGCTATTCACAAATGTAAAATCAAGTACTTAAAGCATTTCTAAATAGTTCATGTATGCTCTATACAATGTGTTTGAGCTTATGGGTAATAGTTACTGTGTTTATATTGTGAAATTTATTAATTTTCTGCAATATGCTTGATTTATTAATAAACAGTGACTGAAGATGACATTTTTCTGTAACTACAAATCCTGATGTGCTGGGTCAGACTTGGAATCAGCTGCTTGATTTGATAAAGGACACCTACATATACCTCAGTAGCAGATGAAAAGTTATTTTTTTTAAATTATTTTTTTATTGTCCAGTGTAATTCAGCATGCACGTTTGGAACACTAACTGTACCATGTTACCGGGATATTCCATGAAACAAGATAGCAGCAAGATGCAGGAGAGAGACCATTTTGAGGTTTAGCTAAATCTAAGTAAAAAAAAAATTTGTTAGCTCCCAAAGCTCTAGTTTCTTTAATTCTACATCTGTTTAGCTAGCCTTAGAGAGATCCAAAAGTACTGCTAAATTCCTAATGCAGTGAGAGAGACTGAAGAATACCAATGCATTTGATGAGCATTTTGGCTTTTCTATAGTCAATTAGGAAGCCTAAATAGGTGAAGCATTGCAAGGGAATTAATGATAATTTGACCCCTTGCACCTGACATTTACTTTTCAAGAGATTAGCCAATAACAATCTTCTAGGCAGCACAAAGTTTGATTAATTAAACAAGTACTTAAATTTGTTTTCTGTCACTCATGCTAGAGTTCATTATCATGTATCTTTTTGCTAAGTGATGTCCTATCTTCTGAAAATGATTTCAGTTAAAGTGTATCTGCCATCCTCTAAAGACCTGTGACTACTCCAAACTACCTACTGAGCAGAGAAGGCCAGAAAGTTTGAAAGGAAAACTTTTTTGTTATGGTGAACCCACAGGTCTTTATGGTGCAAAAGTCACTTCCTTCATTTCACTTCTATTTGCATCATCCTCCCGCATTCTTATTTTCCAATGCATGTGTACATCATGTATCACTCTTTGCTTGTTCTTAAAACTAAATGTGATGTGATTCATAGAATCATGTTTTTTTTTTATAGCTGTTTGAGACCATAAATCAAGAGTGTATCACTTTAATGAACAATCTTTTAGTTAGTGTCTATAATTTGCAAGACAATGGTCCATACAGGCTTGTGCAGCTTTTAGTAGACAGTCATTAACCTGATTATACTTTTTCCTATTAATGTTATTAATGGTTATCAGAAAAGATAGTCGTTGCCAGCTAGATTTTTTTTTGGTCATTAATGGCAACCTATTAGATTTGAAGTCCTGTTTAAATGCATAGTAAAGACACAGCGGGAGCCCATCCAGCCCATTTAGGCAAGCAGATAAACTCAAAATATCACATCACAAAAAGTGTAAAAAAAAAAAAAATTTTTTTTTTTAAAAAGTGAGGCTATGGAACAATGCAGTATGCATATTTCAAGTAAGCAGAAGTCATAAAAAAGCTTTCATAAATCATGCTATGAACTTTACAAAAAAAGTTATAATACATTACATGTTTACTTAGCCAACTTAGAATTGTTTTTGTAATATCCATTCTCTTTACTTAAGAAAAATGAGCAACAAGTTTGAAGTCAAAACCAACTTTATATTATTTAGCTGATTTTTATTTAAAGTACAAGTTAAATTTAGACATTACTTCTATTAATATTTGGATACTTAATAAAACCAATAGTTATGACCTGACTTCACTGTCAGCAATAATTTCTTCTCACCAGCCAGCCACATTGGTTTACTTCCACACATAAAATGAGTTCTAGAAAGCTCTCCCACAGAGTCAAAATGCCAGCCCTCCACCCTCAGGGTACAGGAGGATAAACATTTCCTAACAGACAACCATAGCACTAAACTTTACCATCAATGTTGTGTCCCTTGTAGATATTTGTATGAACCTAATACACCCTGAAAAAATAATTTTTAACAACTCAACTGTTTATTAATATTATTAATATTAGAGTTAAAAGAAAGATCGATCTATCTATTATTGACACTAAGTATATATCTTTCCATCAAAAATTATCTGTGAACCTGAATGCTCTTATTGGTCTGGGTAGCACAACCATATGGATAATAACTATTTTTATATTTAGGGGTATTGGTATTATATAAAAAAACAGGTAAAGTATAACTTCTAAAAGTCAGCCTCGAATTCAAGCTTAGTAAGATCACACCATTTAAAGCAGACATCTAAATTTGCTGTACTTAACAAAATCAGTGCATCTATCATTTTAGATAGCAAGCTCCTTGGCAATTACTTTGCTATGTGGCCATTTGTGGAGACAGCAGCCTAGATAAAAGTATCCATGCTTTCCATGTGCCATCACAGGCATAGTAATGACTGGGGTTTAGATACTGAACTTAATCCTGCCTCATAACTTGGTGTCCACTAGTGCGCCCCAAATTTCATTTACTTTGATGCCACATAGCAATTTGTAGTTTACAGGAGCCTTACACTGGCCTAATTTTACCTTCTGCTTATCAGATGGAATAGCATGGTTACTGAGATATTAAATCTTCAAAATCCTTAAATATCAGATATATGAGAATAGGTAAACTAAGTAGGAGCTGGTTCTGAATCATAAGTGACTGTAACAGTAGTCAGTAAGGATAATGTCTACTGGACTGAAAATGCCTCAGCTTACCAATTTTGCAAGTTTAACCACAATTTCAGACAGATAGACTTATGCTGTGGCATAAGTCTGTCTAGGTATCCTTTGTCAAATCTGATAGTCTAGTGGGACTTGAGGCTTTCTGTTACTAATGTACTACATAAATGAGCCTTAGTAATAAAATCTCTGATCCCTATCTGCAGGTAAGGAAGAAATTTCACTATTCAAAATGGTGCTTACAGCTATGCCAGTTTTTTAAAAATACAAAAATAAGAAAAAAGTAGCATGAAAGTAATATATATATATAGTAGATTGCTGAAGTGATTCTTGAGATATGAAAGATTGTTCAGTGTTAAGATATTTGTAAAAATAAACTGGTAAAACCAATGCAAAATTGTGTCTAAAGAGCCAAACTGTAAATGACAGGAATCAAATGCATCTCAAGCAACTATAGCCACAGGACATCAAGAATTATTATTTGCTTTTAAGTTAACCAGAAAAGATGATCAAGTCCTCTTGTTATTATTCATTTATTTTTAATAAACTAAAGAACAAGAAATAAAATCATTGATTTATGAAGTTATCTTTTTAATGCACAGTTTTAGAACTACTTATAATGGTAAACAAAGGAGTTCTAATCATTCTCATAATTCAAAGGTATGAATGCTAAAATAAACAAACTGCTAGCAATAGGATAAATATTAAAAGGACTGGAGATTGAAATACACAGGAAATAACTGCATTAACATTTGAAATTCAAAAACAAAAAAGAATTATGCTTATATTTAGTAAGGGAAGAAATTAGTTTAACTGCAAAAAAGGAGACAGGACACCATCATGACTTACACAAGGCCCTTATAGAAATGCCTATTAATGTGTGTTTTAAAACTGATTTATATTAACAAACCACTAGTGAGTTATTTATTCTATTCATTTACATTTCTACTGCTAAAAAATTTCTAATGAGATGTGCTGATTGATACTTTAGCCAATTTATAGACATGTACACTAGTATTTTTAATTGTAGACAGCCAAAATTTGTGTACATACTCAAAACCTTTCAGTAGTGTTACAATCATACCTACTTTAATTCATAACATAGCAGTTCACCATTGTTAGAAAAGTAGTTTTCATGTTTAAATGTGTTTAGGATAAGAAACTTGTATAACATTTGGAGGTAGGCCTGCTGTTACAGTTGGTATTTAGAAGAAATGCAGATGACTATGGATCCCTTTAGCACTCTAAGCAAAAGCACACTGACCTTTGTCAAGTCTTCAAATTATAGTTTTGCTCATTTACTACACCTGAAAAGTTCCTCATTACTAAAAATAAAGCCACCTTTCTAAGAAAAATATTTGCAAAATCTTATTTTAGTCATTTTCTTTAGCTAACTTAGGTACAATTTGCAAATTGTACAAATCATAAAATACCTTTTTTCAAGTGTACAAAAATGCCTAATAAAAGTTCCAGAAAGTCATCAACAACTAATTTAGTTGAAAACTTCAAATGCTCTGGCTACCTGTTCAACGTTTTCATTCTCTCTCTCTCTTTTTTTTTTTATTTCTTGTATCCAGACCTGACAGGCCACCAACATTTTATAAAATAGGAAATGCTTTTTGTCATAAACATTTTGGTATTTCTAACAAATGGAAAAAAAAATTGCAAGCCAAAAATCCACCAAAAAACTGAGCTTTCTCTATAATAGTGGTTATAGCTGCACAAAAAGACAGAAGATAACAAAATTTAAACTATCCTAAAAATTAATGAGGTTTTTAGATCCATAAAGTTAAACACTAGCCAGGTTGGCTAGGAAAGTGTTGTGCACACTAAAGAATCAAGCCTACTAAAATGTGCTCCAATTTTAGCTGATCCTGTGTATCATTTACATTTGTTGTCAAGAACACCTATAAACATTTTGCATGCCAAAAGTTCAAATGATTGCCAATAAAATAAATGTCGCTCCGAAGCTCTATCACAGAGTATAGAGATGCCTTAACTGGAAAAAGCAGATGCAACTTAAACACATCAAATGTAAGCCTTTGCTAAACATAGGTACATTTTTGTATCCCATCACAAAGCAGCATCAGGACTAATAGATCCAGCAACATTTTCTACAGAATCACTACTTACATTTCAGTTTGTCAATGACTAAATGTAAATAAAGCATTTAATCACCACCATGAAAATAAGACCATACAACAGTGGTAGTACAATGCAAATGGGACAATCCTGACTAAATGACAATACTGCACATGTCCAATCACATTTTAAATTGATGTTTAGATGAGGCATAATTAATTTTGCCATTTTCTGTCCATATCAGTTCTAGCAGAACAATCAAACCAAATTCCTTTGTTCAGCAAGGCCAAAACAAGCTTTTTTCTTTTTTTTTTAAAAGGCAGACCAATCTAGATCTCACGATTTCAAACATATCAAGAATATTTGGGTGAGCTAAGGCATCATCTTTGCCAGCATAGGCAGATACCGAAGACCCAACCCATCAGTAGCTTGCTGCAGCAAGACTAGTGAAACATTTCTACAACCAGAATCTGATGTATACAGTACAACCTAGTATAGATTTTATACATGTGCCAAAGCAGGTACTGACTAGCCAGAACATTGGTGTACTGTTTAAACTATATTTTTGCCCATTTTTACATGTTGCCATGCTTATATCACAGTAAAAAAAAAAGGGGGGGGAGTACACATGTAGTCATTAAGTATGAGTATTTAGTAAAAGATGAAGAAAAAAAAAAGTTCTTTGTAAAAGTGGAACAGAGACTAATCTGAAACAAGTTACCATCTACTCATAATTAAAACATTTCCACAATACAATGCTGTTAAAGCCAACATCTGATCATAGTAAATACTAGAGGCACTAATTTGGGTGGGTTGACAATCTTTCCTAAGATATATAAATAAAATATAGGCAAGAATTAGTCTTTTTCCCAATAAATAAAAGATAGAAAAGAATATAATATAATAATGTCCTTTAATCATCATCACCTCTAATTAAGCATTCTTTTTAATTTTCCATACTGAACATGAAATTTCAGATTCTCATTGCCTGTGGCAATATGTAGTATACTTCTTCACTACCATGGTAACATAAAAATATAGATATTAAATCAGCTAAGTTCACAGAGAATTGATACATTTATGAAACTGCAATATTCACAATGTGGTGGTAATTTTGGAATATAAAGTTTGTAAGGCAAAAATGTATTTCAATTCAACTTTATCAACTGCCAAGGAATGCAAAATTCAGTTTTTAGCAAATTGTAGCAACAAGATTCTTTTAGGTTCTGAATAAAGTGAGGTGAAATCCTATACCAACTAATGGAAATGAAAAGCAGCTATTTAATACTTAAGGCAATCTCAAATGTCTAGTAAATGATTTTGCCAATATGCATGATTGGCTGATCCATTAGCTTAAATAGTTAATTTGTTATTTTTTTTTTATAGTAAAGCTTTGCCTATAAAAATTTCACAATCATTGATAATCTTCAACAGATTAAATCATTTAAATATAGTTCATATATCAAGTATGATAAAAAGTATCATACAATAGGTCTGAGCAACTATATAAACAGGAGCAGCACTTTCCCTCTTGGAACATTTTTTTTCTATATACTTCTATACCTCACCTCCATGCTGAAAATCCTGAATGCCAGTGTATTTTATCATATCTTTTAGCTGAATTTAAATAGTGCCTATGTACCTATTATTGGCTTTCATAGAATTGCACTGTAGAAAATTTTCCTTGATTAAATAGAAATTTATTACAAATTCCACTTAAAAGGCTATGAAAGTTGTGTACTGATATAAATAAAATTAACAGCAATCTTGATACAGTAGAACCGCTTATCCAGAATGGCTGGGATCAATGGTATTTCAATAGTTGTGCTATAAAATAAAATAAATATACTGTACTATATAATAAAGCGAAGTATTAGCCATTACTATGAAATAATCAAGAAAAATTCATTGTCTTGCTCATGTGTGGCTTATAAACAACTAAGGCACATCTACACCAACTGCAGTGCCACATGGAGCAGCAGCTACAAGTGCCAAAGTAAAAACTGCACCAATCAAGAAAATGTTGCCAACACATTTGTTTCACCTCAGTTTCCCATGCTATGCTATTTCTGACATTTGCCATGTGAATGAGATGTTTTAGCAAATGACTAAAGGAGCTTGGCAAGAGAAACTGAAGAAAAATGAGCATGTCTTGACAACATTTCATTAATTGTTGCAGTTTTTACTCTGACACCAGAACCACAGGTGAGAGGGGGGGCCATGATTTTTTTTCACACTAATTAGTGTATCTATTTGGATTTCTGGATAAGAGAGGTTCTACTGTGTAAGAAAATTTCAGTGTGATATTTAGTGTAGAAGATAAAACAAATAATCTATTCACTTATGTTAAAAAAAAAGCCTTTACACAACAAGCCTGTTCAAACTGAAGCTTTCATCAAAAACTATCTTAACTGCAGCATTTAGCAAAGTCTTTAAGAAATGTTTACTCCAAGGTTAAAACTTTTGTATGTATAATGTGGTAATTTCTTTTAACTAATGTCAAAGAAAGAGGCTTTACTCTAAATAGTAAGCACAAACTTACTGCTACAATTCAAACTGGTCATCTAGGTCACAGGCTCTGAAATTCAAGTTTCCTGTTCTAAATACAAAAGCAACAGTGTGTGTGTGTGTGTGTGTGTGTGTGTGTGGAACTTCAAACTAGTAAACTAGCCAGAATCAAACATATGGACTGCATGAAGCATGAGCTTGCCTTATTCCAAAGCTCTTTAGGACAGAGCTTGACATTTATTTTTCTTTTAAAGGAACAAAGGATATGAAAAAAGAAGAGGCACAAACACTACTGCAGTTGTGGGATGGGTCCAATGACCCAAAACAGCTTAGATCTAGGCCAATGTAAGATTACTTAATAGCCAAAAGGTCAGTCCCATCTGTCCACTTCCAATGAATGGTCAACAACTGGAAAACATGCCATCCATTCATTGCCAACCTACAAAGAAGTAAACAGTCTACAAATGGTTCCACTTATTATCCTGGAAAGGAAACCTCTTTAGACAGAATTTGTTATGCATCATTTCAACTATGGACTGATTGAAAACAAAAGTTTGTTCTCTAGACTTGAATAGAAGCTAAAGGCAACAAGCATTTTAGAGAAAACCTGCAAATTTATATACAAAAATTCTTTCCTACTTAAGACAACAATTTTAAGATAACTTGTCAACTGCATTTTTTATCAATGAAATAAAATCCATATAAAATAAATATAAATTGAGGTAAAATAACAATTTGCATCTGCATTTCACAATAGTAATAAAATTTTTAATTGTGCCATTGTTATACATAATTTGTGCTCAATTTCCATTTTTTAAATTATTTTCTTCATCATACATAATCCCATCCACAGAAAAAAAAAATTTTTTTTTTAAATAGTACAACAGGTCAGAGTTGGAAAAAAGGTCAGTCAATCACCAGCTGAAGATTACAGGCTGATATTAGTATTATCTTTCTGCTAAGCCAGACTTGTTTTTCCTAGTTGTTTCAAATCAAATCAAACAAAATGCAGAGCAGTTAATAATTTTTGTTATCACTTATTGCTGATTTTTCAGGAAAAATATAATTTCTGCATAGAACATTTTGCTTGATTTCAACAACACTACAAATGGATAATCATCTACAGTATTTTTATTTAAGTCAAAACATTATAAAACAGAAAATTCTTACAATTTTGGAGACATCAGTAAGTCTCAAACTAACTATCAACCAAGCTTTAACACAGTTGTATGTAATTAGTTTTAAAAATATGCATTCTAAAGTTAAAATGTCTGCATTGGTTTTTACAGTGAAAACCAATATTTGATCCATTGAGAATTGTCTCTTACAAAGATACATAACTAATATACACAATTAATAAATAAACAAAACCCGAAAATATCACTCATCAATATTACTTTAAAAAAAAAAAAAAAAACAAAAAATAATTATAGTACACAGTAAAAGCGTAGCTCCACCGAGTAACTATTACCAAAATGTAAATTTTTAAATTACTTTTTTAAAAAATAAAACTCCTTGCATCAACTAAGTGATGACTTATTTATAAATTTCCATAACTTCCTATTATTGTTAATTTTCTCAAATGTTCTAAAGATTAGTGTTACTGTAGAGGTATCAAGCAGCCAGTCTTTTTTTTTTTTTGTAAATTAAAAAAAATTTTCTTTGTGAATTTTTAAAAAATAAAACAATAGATCTTAAGTTCACTATCAATGTTGATGCCAACACTGAAAAGAAATTAGTGACACACACACACACACACACACACACACACACACACACACACACACACACACTTGTCATAAATATTAATTAATCATGTTTATTAATTTTTTTTTTAATTTGAAAAGTTTAGTTGTTTAAATATTTTAGTTTTACAGTGTTAATTCATGCCAACACTATATTCAGGAAAATAAATAACATGAAAATGTTGCTGGATATTTTAGCAAGTTTATTATAATTAACATCATTTGAGAGAAAAATTTTTTTAAAAGTTCTCAGCAATACTGTCTCAAAATTAAGGAATCTAGAATACACAAGTAACAAATTACTAAGAGTATTTTATAAACAAAAGCAGTTTTCCTGTTTTTCCTAGACAATGTGTGTGTGTGTGTGTGTGCGCACACGCCTGATAAGTTTGCTGTACTACAATCAAATATTCCTTTTTCTTAGTGGCAATTAAAAGAGCAGTCAGATAAATTGGAAAAGTTAAACCCACCAAGAAAATTAACTCAAACAATAAAACCATTGCTATATCCTTACATAAATCAATTCTGTAAAACAAATAATTTTAAAAGTCACTATCAGCCTGATCTTTTGAATTACTGGCTAACTCCAGAATGGTGGAACAAAAAGTATGGTTGTATTTTTTAAAAAAAAAAAAAGTTCTTGGCTTTAGTTTGATCCAGATATATGCATTCTGTTAAGTATTTGATTCGGATTAAATGCAGTATATTTAAGTTTTTGCTTGTATGCATGCAGTGAGCAAGAATTAAAGGTGAGTTTTTGCAAATTTGATACAAAATATAACAAAAATACTGCTTAAATTCTGCTTCAATCAAAACCATCTTTATAAACAGTACCAGAACCATTTCTTTCTGTCCAGACTCAAGAAATAGTGGCAATATGACTAGACATTTTTTTTTTTAAAGGAACAATGCTAATATGCAAGATCTATTTGCAACTCTACTGAAAATTGTCAATTTTAAACAAACACTGAAATCACTTGGATAATAAAGTTACTACAATTTTCACTTAAAACATTTGGACTTTTGGTTGCAGATATATTTAGCAAAAGCTACATTCTTTCTTTTTTGTTTGAAGATCTATTTATAGTTAGTTGCTCTAGTAAACTTTACTAACTAAGAGTACACAGTGCACTGCCATATTAATTTGGTCATTTCCATAAACAAAAGCATCATGCCAAAATGTATATTTCAGATGTGGTTATATACTATATGTCTAGATGGCCAGATAACCAGTATGCACCACCATGGTACCAAAAACAGATGGTCCCATGATATTTTTATATTTATCAAAGGTTTTACTATAGGCCATTCAGAGTTAACAGTAGACTGCCACATCCACACTTACTGTCAAGATTCACTTGCTAATATCACCCATGTAACAGAAAAGAACCAAATGGTCCAGCACCATCTTCACTGACTTGAATATAGATAGTGTGGTTCATAATAGGAATGAAACTCTTCAAAAGATATAGTCAAAAGATGTTTGGTAAGACAAAGTACTTGTTGTAGTATGCTCTCTAGTGAGTCTAGGTTTCATCAATTCACATCTGGAGATCACACTCCAAGTTTTGGAAAAGACCTTCAATCCAATGTCTCTGCAGTCAAGTATGGAGTGCCATGGCATTGATTGCAATTCATGTTGGCAAGACAGAATTGGTGTTTCATCTCAAGTACATTGCTGTTTTAAAGACATCTCTTACCATTGTACCAACAAGGCATACTAAGATTTGATGCCCATATTCTTCAGAATGATGGCACTAAAAACCACACCTCTTGTGTGACTAGTCTAAAATAAGGATATTCAACTTTTTCAACCCTATGAATCCAACTGAGAAATCTGTGGGAGCATCTCGACCTTCAGTTAAATGACTGGTCTACATCCCACAAATGAGATTAAAGGAATCACTTCAATATGGATAAACCTGGACCAAAACCTCAATGATGATCTTTAAGGTTACTCAACAAAGTAATAAATAATTTCACTATATTGCTGGTTTTTGTGTGCAACAAATTAACATACTGTCCTTAAAAAAGGTGACCAGGTTATTATGGCAAGATGTTATATTCATTGATCAGTAAAGAACTGACAAATAATGGGTAACCTCTTTCTCACAGGTTAATAGTAATGTAATCTCACTTGCATTTTTAAAATTTGCTATGAACTTTTAATAGAACTAATGTGCATTAATTGCAGAGATGCCACATTTACTTGTTTAAATGAAAAAGCTCAATCTTTAAAAATTTAATTATATACTGTAATAATAGTATTATCCAAATTTATAAAATGACACTTACATAACTCCAGTTTTTGTCTTCGCCCGGTGGCAGTTTTTTCCACCTTTTTACCAGTAGCACACACGCATTGCAAATCTCTCCTGAACGTTTTTCTTTCATTAAGAAGCAGCCTTCAAAGTGTTCCTCATATTTGGAGCTGTTTGTAAATCTTGATGTTGAGGATTTCACACGACACACACAGCATCCTTTAATGCTCCTGTAAGTTCTAGGTTTGTGGCTTGACATGATTTAAAAAAAAAAAAAAGTTTTCCTCAGTGTAATAAAAAAAATTGGTGTACACTTTAGACCTATAAAAAAGATGAAGACAAAGTTGCATCGTGTTATTTCTGAGAAAGGCACAGTTTATAAAGAAAAAACATTCATTTGCACATATACTCAGTAACACACACAAAAAATTGTCTCGTTCAAATTAACATAGATATTTACTTTCTCTTTCTGATTTAAAGAGATCTAAGCAGGTTAAACTTTGAAAGTGTGTTTTAAAAGGTACGGAGTTGGAATAATAGTAAAATAAAATTAATTCTCAGAGGCTATGGAGAAAAAGGGCAATAGCTGACTAACTCCTTAAAACTTGTTTGCTTTTTGCTTGTGAATTTCTACTGAAATTAGAAATCATCTTGTTACTGTTGTGATGAATAGATCGTTAGTTTTTTTAATAAATTCTGGTTGATATTTTTCATGGATTTACTCTCCAAATCTATAAAATAAAATACAAATGCATGATACTTCAAAATCTTTTGATCAAGTGTCATTCAAACAGAAACATGAAAATTTTTATTTTTATTAGTAAAATCAGAAACCTTTTAATTGGCCTCTTATTCTTCGTAACCAGGATATGTATAATACACACTTCTGTAATCAAGAAAACCAAATCTAATTTGTTTTTAGATTATTAAGCAAATGCTACATAAGATTGCGGTCATAAACATGCCAACGCAAATGTCACTCAAACAATTGCAATAATAATAATAACAATAATAATAATAATAATAATAAAACTTAGTCACGAATTAGTGTAACTAGGCCATAAGGCAAACAGATTTGCGCACCACTCATCAGTGTCGATCGACTGCACTGAAAGACATCTGCTACACTGATATTCATAGGCCCAAAATTACGAGTCGCAAGACAAGACAACCATGTTATTATTACTACTACTATTATTAATACGTTTTATTTATTTTTAAAACATGTAACCCCAAACTGGCGCGCACAAAATTCGTACAGCCTTTTGACAATATTGTATTTTAATAAACCAATGTCAGCGAAAACGATTTCATATGTATGTAAATACGGCGGTTTCAGAAAGGTATCAGCTGCTAACAAGAAAAGACGACGATGGCACAGATTGCGTGACTCGGCCATGAGGCGCACTACTAGTAACCCGAGCAATGACGACGACGACTGACTGAGGCCCCTCTCAAGGATTGCACCGCATGGCACTAACAACTGCTACTCGCAAAACCAAGAAGGAAAGGCGAAATAAAAAAAAACAACAAACAAACAAGGGATTACCACCACGCCGAGCATCGCTTTACGGGCGCTGACAAGCAGATCCAGCAGGAAGGCGAGGATCAGACGTGACAGACGACGACCAGATGGCATGGTGGAGGTAGCAGCCTCCGCCGGCGGGTCGGCTCGATCCTCCGTTTCACCAAAAGCAAACCCGACCCCCCCGAATACCCGTTTAGTGCACCCTCGAGCCACCTATTCCACTGCATCGCTTAATGCAACTGGGGATCACCTGGAAGAGGAGCTGCAACTGAACTCATGGTGACCCGTAACGGCGCTTGGACTAATTTTAACTTATTATAATGATTTATGCAGCGGTCAGTGGGTCAGAAAACACAGCCGCCGAAACTCCCGACCCCCCCCCCCCACCACCAGAATCCGGCGGTAACATTCCACTGTTGGAGGAGGACACTTTGTCCCGTCCCCGCCGGCCGGCCGAGACCGGCAGACGAGGTGTTTTTTCCCCAAGCCGGGTTTCCATGAGTCGACCGACATTGCCGAAGACGGAACAAAGAGAGCTCTTTGTTTATAAGGAGCTGGCGGGCCCCCTCAGCCTCTCCGCGCGGTGGTGGGGAACACGCTAGACCGACCCCCGCCAGCAGAAGACGGCGGACGGCCCCAGGGGCACAGGCATGCACGTTTCTAATGATGTCTTATACACGAAAGTCGAGGGTAAAAGGGCCGGGAGGGGGGGGGTGGTGAAAAAGTCGTCTGCCTGCGGACCGCAGAGCGTGGGTCGCCACGACGACGGCGGCGGCGAATTACGAGCGAGAATTTCACTGGAAAGATCTCGTGACGGCCAAGAGATAGTTTATCAGGGTCCGGCGGCCGCTGGTGGGGCCCCTACGAGCGAAAGATACGCACCTAACCTTCACGTTTATTCTTTGTCCGGAGTAAAGTTTTTCCCCCGATCGTCTCTCGGCTTCTGCGGCGAAAATGCTTATCAGCTGTTCAATGAACGCGCATGTGCGGTGGCCATTGTTATGTAAATCAGGCGGAAACAAGCCGGAGGAGGAAGGAACAAAGCTACGGTACTTGCGAACACTCTACATACATCTGGTCAATAAAACTTACAACCAAAAAAAAAAAAAACATCATCATCGACGATTAATTGGGGTGCAAGATTATTTTTTTTTTTATTTCTCCGGAATAAATGCTTAAAATTTTTTTTTTAAAAGTTTTTTTCGTTTGTTTGTTTGTTTGTTTGGGGAGGAGAGAGAGAGAGAGAGAGAGAGAGGGGGGGGACTTTTTTCTCTCTTCTTCTTACGCGCTCTCGCGAGATGTAGGATTATTATGGGATATTGGTCGTTGGAACACAGTCGCCATATTGAATGATGTCGATCGTGTTGGCGTTTCCCGCCCGAAAGACTCACCTGTAATCACTCTCCCTTACTGTCGAGGCGGTCTATACATGGTACTGGCAAACGAAGGAAAGCGCTTGGAGTGGACCCGAACCCGGAAAGTCCTTGGGCGCACGCTGAACTGAGGTGCGAGTGTCACCTGTCCCGACTCTGACTTTGCCCGTCGTCGTCTCCTAAGTTGAGGAAGAAAAAAAAAAAAAATATTTTTTTTTTGTTGTTGTTGTTTTTCCTTTTTTTTTTTTTTTTTAAAAAGAACAAAAAAAAAAAAAAAAAAAATCAAAAAAAACAACAACAACAACAACAACAAGGTACTGCCCACACAGCCTGGGATGCGACTACTTCACTTTACTTGTCACTCCCCGAGAAAGCCTTGAATCAAAGTGTCACAGCCAGGGAATCTTTGTGAGTAGTTTCTCCCCCACCCCACCCCACCCCAGGGCTCCCCGTCGTCTTTTCCCCAGTCGGTCCTGTCATGTGCGCCACTCCTTGTTGCTGCTAAACTCCATTTGCAGCTCCGATCGGGGGGGGGGGGATCGGTTCTTCCTTGTTTTTAGATGATATTAAGCTGCTGGGCAGAGGGATAAGTCCACAGCAACCCGACACGAACTACGTTCTAGTTTTCCCTAGCCTTGGTTTCTGATGATTATCATCATCATCATCATCATCATCATCATCATCACTACTACTACTGTTGTTGCTATAGTTTGATCTGCACAACCCGCCGCCCGGACCTGATTTTCTGAACAGAAATGCCTGCCGCTAGTCGTCGTTTTAACGTAGCAGGATGGAACTGGGGGAATTTGTTTTGGAGAAAGTGAAGTACGGTCCTCTACAGTCTCGATTCATCAGCTGCAGTTTGCCAAAGTGCTGTTATTTTTTTAAAACTTGAAGCGTAAGCTTTGTTGACAAGAAAATGGATTTAATTAAATCTCGATTCCTATTATATTAACTGTTTAGGATATTAAGTAGTTTGTATCTTACAGAAACTATGATCCTTATTCCTTCCGTGAGCTGGTTTCGTCTGAAACTGATGTTATCATTTAGCTTATTTAAGTTCATAGAGTTGATTTCCATTATGCAAATGCCTGTTTGTTTAATGGAATAAAAAAAAATAAATAAAGATAAAAAAGGGGGGTCGGGAAAGGTTACTGGATTAATTTACTTGTTGCTGAATTACTACTTATCTGTAGTTACACCTGGACTGATTCCTATTTGTGAATCCTGTTTGCAGTAAATGAGCTAAAATGCAGGTACATACAATTTCAAGAAACCTAACTATTTTGCCTGAAAAGGGGCAATCTACATTGACTAACAAAAGTATGATAAAATTTATACATGTGGTTTGTAGCTGAGTTTGTTTTAAAATTAGCAGCAGTTATGTTAAAAAAAACAAAATAGAAACTTTCAAATAACAAAAAGGAAGGGATAGGCAATGGCAGATTAAGAAAATTAAAAGTAGTAGGCTGCTCTTACACTGTTGTTTGCAAGTTTCAGAGTGAGCTTTAGAAACATGTCTTTAAAATACCACCAAGTGTGTTGGGCAATGAATGCCCAAGGAAGCTATGCCAACATCGTTATTTAACAATTGTTGTTTTATTTTAGATTTTTCAAAACTTTATTTTCTTCTGACATTAACACTGAGTTAGAGAGAAATTAGAAAGTTTTCATTTTATAACTATTGAAATTGATCACAGTATTAATTAATTTATGACTTCACACTGTCATTAAAAAATGGCTTGACATGCAAAAAGAAAAAAAATATTGATATTAATGATATAAGTTTGGGAATAATTGCAATGCTGCTGGTTCTCAAAATTGAAAAAGCTACTTTCATAAGTAGTTTGCTACATTGAAATATAATATAACTACACTATGTACAACAAAATTAATTAATAAAGCAAGTTTATGATGAATGTATGAATCGTCAATCAATAATTTTGAAACTTTAATTTTTAGTGTAATAAATTTAAAAAGCAAGCATAAAAGCTTTTTCAGAGATCTGAAGTTACTTTCCTTAAAATAAGAAAAAAACATTAAACTCCTATATTTTAAAGCTGAAATAAAAAGGTTTAAAAATTATTATTTGAAGTCAATTACATGTAATCGATATATACTGATCATAGAACAATTTTCTGTGATATTGTAATTCCACAAGTGACTGTGTTGTGAAGGGGGGATTCATAACTCTGAGAGAATTTTGCATTGTTTGGTTGGATGCTTGATTTTTAATTTTTTACTGTTCAAGTCAGCCTAAAACAGCCAAGTACTGATGAGTCATATAATGACCACTTTCATCTATGTGGTAGGTAGGTAATACATTTAGAAGGATGCTGGTCCACATTATTACTTGCTCTGGTCATTTATATCACTTCATTTTCTTGCAAAAGTAATTTTACTAGTGAACCACGTTACCTAGTTTGTTTGATATGTGATGAAAACCAACCTTGAATCCTTTCCTCCTGGTGATGTGGTGCTCTTGAGTATCCATGCCTCTTGGATCTATTAACATTTAGTTGGTTTGACAACAGTGGAGAAACATTAAGGAATGCATGAATGGAAAATAATGGCAAGGAGAGCAAGATCATCAAGTGGGGATATCATCTGTGGCCAATCAACATGCCAGGTTTTTGTACTCCATTGGTCCAAGGATTGATACCCCTATTAACAGGAAGCCATTAGATTTCTATGAGCTGATACCAGAATATTTCTATAATGTGGCTGAAGAATCTAGCTGCTATGCTACACAGACCTAGAGAGGAGCAGGCAGAGAGCACCTGGACAATCACCAAAGGTGATCAAAGCAAGTGTAGTGGTAAACATAACTATATTGTGCCTTCCATTGAGGATTATTGGAATGAGGAGGACAGATTTAGTGTCAAAAGTAATGACAGTAAAGGGATTCAAGTTATTAAATCAGTATTGGCTGTTCTGTGATAACATTTGGGTGATTTTACTCAACATTTTTTACTTTCTACACTTTAAATTTTTCTCCTCGTTTTCTGGACATTTGGATTACTGAACTGTGAGCTAAGTCATTTGTGCTGATTGAGTAATTCCATGGCTTTTAAATGTTTTTTAATCAGGTTGGTTTCATTTTGGAAATTCTGTCTGACTGAATATTTGTGCATATTAAATATTGCATTTGCTGAATTTGAAAGGGTTAAAGGTTGGCAGTATTAATGTTCAATAACAATTTTTTTTAATTTCTGAACATTAGTTTTCTTCAGGAATAGTACTTCAGGGCATGTTAGAATTTGCTTTTGCAGCAGATTGTGTGTGTGTGTGTGTACATATCCTATGTTGATCGCTAGTGGATTACAAATATAATGGGAAAATTTATCATTTGTTAAATTGTTACCATGTTGGCAATAATATAAATTCAAAAACAATTTAATCTCTCAAGTGTGACACTTGTTTCTTATGACCAGAAAGTGACAAACTAGAGCCAAACTTGGACATTAAAAAACATCTGGTACCAAATGGATAGATTAAATGACAAACAACAATAGCTTTTTGTATTCGATGAAAAAATTTAAAGAATAGTTAAGTATTAGAAAAATAAAATTGCCAGAATTATCAAGGTTTCTCAAGTATGCATTCGCAAAAGCTGCTGTTTTTTTTCCCCTCTGATTCTTATTTAACAAGAATTCATGAAAATGTTTAATATAAAATTGAATTTTTTAATAGTATCTGTTCCACAAATAATAACAAATTAATCTAGTGGTCTTGTGGTGGTGATGTCACTATTATCAACTTCTCTGAAACTAATGTAAAAATTGCTAGGAAAGATTTTGATTCTGTTTTAAATTATTATTTTGGCCCACACACTGACCTTTATTATCAAAATTCCACCTAAAAGAATTTTTTAAAACTTAAAATTTGGACACTATACATAAAATTGCTTAATTTTTAAGAACATTAAAAATTTATTATTACTATATTGAAAGTAGCCATTGAAATACTAGCTAGTCCTGGGAGAATGTTAAATAAACTTTTAAATTTGGAATCTTGTTTTGTCTAGTGAATGTTTCTTTGTACTTAAATATAGTGTTATTATTTAGGAATCTGAATGTTTTCAGATAATGTTTAACAGACCATTTGCTAGTGCTGTTCAAAGATTTATAGTTAGAAAGCATTTTGACTAGGCTCTCTGCTAGTGAGACTTCAGAATCTGTGCAAAAATGTTCCCATTTTTTTCAATTTATTTTAACATTTTCTTCTCAGAAACACCTGAGATGTTTTGGAAGTTTAACCTCCTTTCTTCTTCACATATCGATACGCTTTTAGAAAAGGAGGTAAGTTGAATGAAGTTGTCTGTCTGTCTCTTTTTTTAATGCAATATTTTCTTTATTAAAAAATAATGATAATTTGTTTTAATATCCAGTATGGAGCATGCCTTTTATTTTTTTGTATGGAACCATCAAAAATAAAGCTAAGCACAATTTATTAATAGCAAGAGATTAGTGGCATGTATGACGAAGACACTTAATATAATGTTATGAACTTATCTGTTGATATTTTCAATCCATGGCTTTCAGATAATGTGTATGTAAAAAATAACTATTTTTCAGGTTCACTTTGTTTTGCATGTCAAAATTTTTAGTTTCATTTTTTCTAAATACTATTTTGTTTGTTTTTATTTTTGAAATTAGTTATTGAAGGATCACATTTTCATTGGTTGTTTTTCAACAATGCATAAGTAAAGCTGCTTTCATTATGTGACTCTTGCCACATTATATGTACCAAAAAACCATAGAGTATTAGATGCTGAACTTATTTAACATCATCTACAGAACCCAAGAAATTGAGATCCATCAAAACTGCTGTGGAACTTGTGGGGTCAATATACAAACCAGGCTACAAGATGGAAAACGGGCTAGATGTCATATTGCATTCTTATTGTATGCTTAGTAAAAACATTAAAAATTTTAATAAGAACTCTAAATATAATCATTGGAATGTGCTTATGCCCCAAAGGGCTTCTATATAACAATGTTAGAAAAAAAGCTGATATGGCTTAGATGGTGGCTTTTAAATGAGCAGGATATATACACATTTCATTTAAGCTCGCAAATTTTAACATTAATATTTTTAAAAAAAGATTATTTTTTTTTCTTAAGGATGTCACTTTACAAGAACTTATGGATGAAGATGACATTCTTCAGGAATGCAAGGCTCGACATAAAAAACTTATTGACTTGTAAGTTTTGATTCTATGATTAGTTTTCAGACTTAAATGTACAATTATAACATTTTTTGTGTATCATTTAGATTTTTTTCAAAGATTGTGTTCAAACGCATTTTGTTTCAAGACTGCCCAAGTTAACTTCCTAAACTTTTTTGGATACACACTGAATATTTTTATAAGCATTTCATTTTATTAAATTTGGTTTGTTGGTTTTGCTCATCTGCTTCAACATAACATTCTCATTTAGTTCTTTATTCTTTGCAAGTTTCAACAGCTGTGCTATGGACTTTGGCATATACATTTTGCTAAATAATCCTTCATATGCAACTTAATTCCGTATATTTCATCATCATCCTGTTTGCTTTTGTAAATGTTGCTTAACTATTTTATTTTATTTTTTATAGCCTTATCCGTCCAGAAAACCTGGAGGAAATGATCAACATGGTCACTCAGGAACCATCAGAAGAAATTGAAGAAAAACTACGTTACAAGTTAGTTTTTAATTGACTCTAATGTGTATAGCATTTCTAATCCCACATCAGATTTTAAGAGGGTCTTCTAAGAAGTTCTAAGCTGAAGATCTTGGATCTAGAAGAATTCAAAACTTTGTAGATGTTTTTCTGTGATGCTGCTTGTGCTTTCTTTTTGTTTTCTAATGTATGCTATAAGAGGATTATTTCATTAAGAATGTGCACATTTTTCAGGTATCCGAATACCTCATGTGAAGTACTGACCTGTGATGTGACGCAAATAAATGACAAATTGGCTGGGGATGTGATGTACATCAACAAGCTGTATGCTTTTTTGGAGTCAGAAAAGCCATTAAATCCTCTACTGGCAAGTTTCGTCAGCAAAGTCATGGGACTGCTTATAGCAAGGAAAAGTGAAATGGTGAGCAACTTTTAAATTAATTTTTTAAAAAAAAAAAAAAAAAATGTATGTATATATATATATATATATATATATATATATATAAACTTATTGTTTTTGTTTTTAGATATTTGAATATTTAAAATCAAAAGATGATTTTGTTGGGACTTTATTAAACCATATTGGAACATCTGCAATTATGGACCTACTGCTCCGACTTATCACCTGTATAGAGTCACCTGAGCTTAGGACTGATGTGATACAGGTGAGTCAGGCCTTTGTTTGGTTTGCCTCATTTTTTTTTTTAATCTACAGGACTTTGCTTCATTTGATAGCCAAATTAGTATCACCAAAAATAAACCTGCATGGGTTAGTCCAAATTACGGTGTACCACCTCAGTCAGGCCAGCTTAAGTTAAACTAGTCAGTTAAAATCAGATTAATTTTGTTATTTATGTTTAACCACTGTATTTATAGTTTGGTGGTCACAAAAGAGACTAAATCTGAGTAACCAAAGTTTTGTAGCTTGCTTTCTCTACTTTCATCTAAAAGTGTGTGTGTGTTTTGGGGAGATAGGTTGGCTGAAAGTTTAAAATTTATAATAAAATTCTAAATGAAGATTAATATTAAGTAGTTTTGTTAATTAGATATTTTTGCTTACAAAGTGTATACAATTCACATGAAATTAAAACTATTTCTAATAAATTCTTGAACTAACAATAAGGTACAATCTGATGTAGATGATTGCATAATATGAACTATTTAATGTGGGCACACAACTGCTGTATTGGCTGGCCCTCAGATTGTACTTGCTAAATGTTTGCTAGTAACAGTTTTTCATGTTCTGTAGGTTATTGTTTTTAAATGTGTGCTTCTAGCCAAGTTATCAGTTGATATTGACAAGTGCCTCAAGGAGAAGGTACTGTGATGTTTCTTTTATAGTAATTTCAAGTTGATATTGAGATTTGAAATACTTTGCAGTGGTTGAATGAAGAGCATCTAGTGGAAAAACTAGTTGACAGAATATTGCCATCAACAGATGAAGATGTAAGTAGTAATATTGCATTGTATTTTCTTAATTGTTTCTGTTTTGTATGTGCAGAACCACCACTCAAGAGTGGGTAGTTTTTGTAAGAGAGTGGAGCTGGAGAGCATGTGCTTGTTCCATTAAAACTCTACTTTTGATTAGTCCGTTTGGGAAGAAACCAACATAGACAGGCTGTTAACTTTCGTTTTCAAATTGTTTTGTGAGTAAGGTCTTTTACTTCCACAATTAACTCAAAAGGATAAAAAATCCAACAAAATCATGCTTATCTTACAATGTAAATGTGTGTAGCAACTACCCTGTTGTAATGAACTTGATTGCAGAGTAGTTGCTCATTATTCATAAATTTGTTTGTAAATATATTGTCTTACAAATATAGGAGGATTAGAGAGCAAAGTTAACTCTTCAACTTTAGCTCATATCTAAGTCACCATTAAATATAAGGGTATAATAAAATATTTTGATTTTTATTAGATTTAATTTATATAAAAAATGATAAAATTATTATTTATAAAAGTGGGTTTCTTAAAAAAAAAAATAAGTTGAAGAGAACTGAGTCCAAAATGTTATCAGTATCAATATAGACAGTAAAAGTTATTTGTTTATGCTTAGAAAAGGTTCAGAAAAATGTTTTTGTGGTAATTCTTGAAACAGGACAGAGATTGGCTTTGTACTATTTTTAACAATCAAGTAGAATACAGTAAACTCTGTAAATAATGGGGAATCGGGGATGCTCATCAAATGTAAGTACCCTGACAAAAAATGTAGATGGTCTTTGCTAAATGATTAATGAAATTTGATCATTATTTTTTGTTCTGTTTAAAAAATTATTTTTTTAGACAGTCTAAAATGTTTTAAAAGAAATTAAAATAATTTTTAAATATAATTTTCTACATTAATTCTAAAAGTACCCAATGTATTCAGTTCATCCATCGTCGTACCTCTGCTAAAGATTGATTGATTATTGATTTTCATAATTTTTGGTAGTTTTACTCAACACACAGCTGACAAGTCTTGCAGTTTACTGTGGTGGTGGCTGTAATTTGCTCTTACACTCTGTGACCAACTTTTCTTTCTCATTAGATTTAGCTCCTTCAAAAAAAGAGATTGTGTTTTTGTTGGTCTTTGTATTTGTCACAAATATCGGAGTCAGATCATAGGTTTTTGAATTTAGGCAGCCAGCCAGGCTGAGGGAGAGATTTCTGGGCATAAATTGTTCTGCCCATCTTCTGTATTTAGTAATTCAAATGCAGTAAACAGTTTATTTCTTCACCACAAGATTGGATTGTAAATTCCATTTGAATTTTTTTTTTTTTTTTTTGTCTAAACATGCACACAGATCCATGGAAATGCAGCTCAGTCTTTGTGTGATATAGTGAGGCTTGGCCGGGAACAGATGTCACAGCTACAAGAAAAGGCAGAACCCGACCCGCTTCTAGCCAGTATAGAATCGTGAGTAACTTCAGAGCAGATATTAGAGTTGAAGTCTGAAGAAAGAAATGCTTCACTGAATTTGTTACTTTTGTCATTTGAATCACTGAATAATAATTTTTAAATTATTAAATTATAAACCACCACCCTTATGTTGTTTTGTCATTACTAATTATGGCCTCTCTTTTTTTTTTAAAAAAAGGGGGGAAAAAATTACAAGTTTTCATCTGTGGATGATAAGTCAAGAAAAAGTTTGAATGTTTACATCATAGTCAATCCAAATGTGTTTAAAGAATTTTCTTTCTTATCCAGAGAAGTAACAGTACGACAGTTACTTTACAACATTCTAGATGGGGAAAAAAATGAATCAACAATTGTGAATGGTCTCCTGGTGATACAGACCTTGTTAGATGTCAAGAAGCAAGGGTAAGAAGACACCTTACAGTTTCCGATAAGGGTAAAGGGTAGCCGAGTGATTAAAAATAGTTTTGTATCATTAGTGTATATACCTAACAATGATCTACATTTATCTAGATAGTGTATGAAAAGTTGTTTAGCCACTATCTAAAACTCAGTTATTTCCAGAAGTGTTGAAATTGGTGTAAGTTCTGATACCTGGGTAATTTTAAAAATTATTTTCCTTCATTATTGTACACTTGATGTAAATCTCCGGTATAGTCAGCTGTTTTGAAGCAAAGGTGGGAAAAAGTTAATGTATGCAGATCTCCTGTATTGTTTGGCACTGCTTACTAATAAAAATCTTTGAGAGGCTAACTTCTGTTGATATGATCATTTAACCCTTAATTAGCAGCCATCATCACCTGATGATTTAACTTTTCCTGCCTCTTTAAATTCCTAACTAGTTTATGATAACAATAGAGGCCTATTGAGGTGACTACCATTACCTGGCAGGTGCAGAAAAATTTCCCAATCTTCAGTATCCCCACTAATCATCATGGGTGAAACATGTTCCTCAACTTCTCAGGGTGATGCCTCATGGTGTGAAGTGTACACTGACCATGCTGAAAATTTTGAGACTGTTGGATGATCTGTGATGAAAGAGAACACTTGCCATCAGATACATCATTTAGTGAGGAAATAAAGAAGAATATCAAGTGAGAGGTGATTTAACTGACTTAGAGAGTGACAATGAGGAGGTTGTGGCCGTTCGTGTTCCTTATTCCCATGCATTTGGCTTTTGTATGGTGATGGTTTTATACCAACTTTGCCTGTTTTTCGTAGAGGTAAACAAACAAACAAACCAGACCTCCATGCCCATCCCTCTTATTGCAAGATGAGGAAAGATCGCTCCAGACTTGTCGGTGCCACCCTCTACTACGTCTTACTCTGCTCTCCACCAGACCAAAACAAAGTTAGTCATGTTGTTTTGTGTATTTTGATGCTGTTTATTTATATATATTAATTTGGCATGCAAATCTATCATTTTTTTCATGAGGAAAAAAATTTTTTTTTTTTTAATGCATGGTGATGGGATTTTCTATCCTATACCATTGGTTAAGGGTTCAGATCAACAGTGGCTATAAACAGCACCAAAAGATTAGAAAAGCAGATTATTCCTTCAGCATGTAAAACCTAAAAGCATGCTGCATTTTTTCCATCCTTTCAGAGCCTAACACATTAATAATAAGAACACAGTAGCAATATAGTAATATTCATTTTATCCTAAAATACTGACACTGGAAACGCAGTCAGCTGTTTTCAAAATTTTAAACTCAAATCCGCTTTTTTAAAAAAATGTAAGTCTTGAAAGGGTTTTTTTTTTTTTTTTACACATAAGAAATAGGAGCATATGCTTTAAAAAAGTAACCTTGTGTTTTCTGCTTTCTTGCAGTGTTTTCTTCATTTCTTTTAGGTTTGAAGGAGAGATAGACCAAAGAACGCAGCTCGATGTTGAACGACTAGCCCAGGGAATTAGCAACGTTCTCACAGCAGTTACACCTCGCATAAAAGATTTGCATAGCATTCTCCAGAATCCTCCCAAGGTACTAAAAGACTGGCTGTTTATCCATCAAAGTATTTATTTTTAATCACTTACTATGGGTTCGTGAATCCCGAAATATAGCATTTAAATCTTGGTTGGTCGGTTGGTTGGTATTGTAATTCTAATCACAAATAAAAGAAGGAAAAAAAAGATTGCAAGATGGAAAGCAGGTTTTGCTCCATTTTAAATATTGATACACTTGATAATATTGTAAGTTGTGAACTTCTTTTCATTTGTTACTGTTGATAGTAGTTAAAGGATAAAACTTGTTTGCTTAAGAAACTTGATTATGTAATACTGGAAAAGCCTACAGTAATTTATTTGTTGCCAGTTTTGGAAGTGACTTACACAGCTAGCTAGAGTTCTTATTGGCTATGACTTGCTTTCAATTCTAACTCTGGTATTTCTGTGCTCTATCTTATTTGGAGGTATTTTGTAAAAAATGCCACATCTTATCAACACATTTCAGTACATAGGAGTTTTCTGAGAGATTTATTTTGTATTTTCATCTGAAGATCTAGAGATGTCTACTTTTCTATTGGTAGAATGTGATTTAAATGTTTCTACAGGTACTTTAGGTGTAGGTGTGCAATTCTCAAATTTTTCTTTCATTTTGCTCTGCTCTATATACAATAACTGACATTGTCAAATGGTTTGTAAAGCATACTTGAATAGAATTGAGTTGTGATGTCCATTGAAAAAGCCTGTTAAATGTGATGTTGACCAGGCCATTCTGTGGGAGATTAAGAATATCTGTATAGTTGTCGTTCTTCAACATTGTCTTCATTTTCTTTAAGTTGTTTGTACTAATTTAAGAACTAACTACTGATTCTTGTCTTCAATGTTATTGGTCAGTGTGACTTGTATTGGATGGCTGATCTACTAATGATATTTCCTCACCTGTGTAATTTTGGCTTCTTGCCCAAGCACAATTTGATGGCACCTATGATATCCCTGTCTGCTTGGTTATGCATAATTTCCAATTATCTTTGTTGTTGAATGTATTTCATTTTTGGTGCCTGGTTTAACCTGATGTAGGTGGTGATTGTTTGTTTTTAGTGTCATTCTTGTCTGCCTCCCATTGATGGATACACTAGGTTTGTGTCTCTGGATTTGTTAACATTTACTCCATGGGTCTCAAAAAGCTATTGTTCTGGAAATTTGGTTTTGGCAAGATCTGTTGCATGGTGTGTACATTTTTTATATTATAGCAAAGGTATTGTTCAATGCCTACAACAGCAGGTGTGCTAGAGCCTCCATTGGGGAACACACGTTTACAAATTTCGAAGTTGATAGCTGCCTTGGTTTTGACGAATACACACAGTGTTAATGTAGAACTAGCAAATTCAGGGACCATCAACGTTTTATTGGTGAGTAAGATTTCTTTTAATGCTTCATGTACATAGCAATAAAAAATGTGAAAGTAACATCTGTGATGTTACAAAATTGTCGCCTTTGGTTTTGCATAGGCAACTATAAATATTATTTGATTGATATTTTTTACCAATCACATGTTTATTGATGCATTTATAGGGTGTTTATAAGGTCTGCGAGAGTTTTGAATATTTAATAACTCTTTTAACTATATAAGTCATTGCAAGGTTATATACATAGTTTTTGAGTGATGCAGCAATGAATCCTAACCTGCCTCTGTTTTAAATCTATTTCAGGATTTATATTTTAAGTATGTATGGAATAATTTTCTACATACTCATGTAGAACAGTGTATAAATATAATACTCAACAATACACCAACAGAAGTAGATGGCAGGAAGGAGCATCCACTTATAGCTAAAGTAAGCATATTGAAATTTTGTTTAATTAATCCAGGTAGTTAATTTTTCTGGGTTGCTGTTGTCAGGTTTTTGACTTGAGGCTCCTATTAGAAAGTTGAGAAAAGATTTGTCTGGCAAAGAGGGTGCGGATTCTTCTAGCTAGGGTGGTGACTTCATGCTTGAAGTTAGTTTTAATTAAATTATTCAAGCCATTGATCTCATTGCATACTATAGACTTATGGCACACTGGTTTCTTTCATGAAATGAAGCATTGATAATTAAGAATAGATGCATTATGTAGTATCAGGTAGAGCATAATATCAAAGAAACAAAATCTAATTCACCAAGTATGTTGAAATAACTATTTTGATTTGACATGTCTGACAAGAAAAATTCCTGAAGTATGTTAGCAGCATTATAGTTCTTGATTGTGAGGTTAGTCTTTTGGATGACCCAACTTGATAAGTAATAGTTTCACTACAAGAAATATTTTTGAATTGTTGCTATAGATTATTTCACACCTATATAACTACGCAAAAAAAACGCTTAATTATTATTAAAGTAGCTATCCATTGTCATTAATTATAATGAACTCTATCATTTGGCTAAATATCTGCATGTTTATGTAACCTGATAAAAAGAAAAATTAAATTTTTATTCAAGATATTTACCTGGAATTATGCTATATTTCTTAGAGAATTATTTGTCTCTGCAGAAAATTGGTTTTTGAAAACGTTTGGGTATATCTCAGATAATGATTTTTTTACAAGCCATAGATGTTGAATTTGCAGTTGAGAGAGGGTAATTCGATTGTTTGTTCATTTGTTTTTGATTTATTGTTTTCAGATATTTATTGAATGTAGATTAATTCAAAGAATTCTAGATTCCTGGGAAGAAAATGACCAACACCAGTAAGTTTTTTTGTTTAAGTCTATTTACATTTCTGATTTTTAAATTTTAAAACAATATGAATTTCTTTCACTTGGCATGTTATGGATATAGTTGGAACAACAAAAACCTTGCAGACAATGAGCTCTTTTATCAACTTCTCTGTTCTTCCACTAGATAGGGACTGGGAGTGCTGCAATAGATATGAGCTACTGAGAATTAAAGATACTTAAAACAAGCAGTAAATATTGTTGTTTGTTGGTTTGCTGTAAGTAGTAAGACAGTTCTGGATCCCTATGTGAATCATTAGTTAGACTTACTAGAATATGCAATTTAAGTGTGGAGCCTACATTATGTGAAGAATATGTTGGAAAATTACTTGGATAATTAGTTACAAAGAAAAACTAAAGAAACTCCATTTTGTAGTATTGTGTACAATGTTCTCATGGGGATATAATTGATAATTTAGTAAAAAAAATTTTGAAAGAACAGATATTAGTGATACGCTGTATGTTATTAGGGATCGTGTGTAACAAGCAACATTCATGACAAGCTTAAGTAGCATTTTATTAATTATGTTTTGTATCTGCCTGGAATTCTTAGCTAAATGGGGCAGAGGAAGCAGTGTGTAAACACTTAAAATTAGATTAGACACTCACACTTTGGCAAAAAGAACTTATATAATTTTTAAAAACTTTCTGTCAATATTTATCTATTTTACAATTAAGCTTTGCTATTTTAATTTCAGAAATAGGGCAGGGGGAAGACGACGAGGCTACATGGGACATCTTACAAAAATAGCAAATCACATTGTACAGTGCTTAGAAAAGGGAGATAATTCCGAGTTGATAAAAGAACAGTTTAATGGTGAGTAGTTTCAGTGAGGGTTAGTGTGGGTCTGGATGTCAACCCACCAGTTTATAAATGCCAGTAAATTTTTTCCATTTGGAGTTAATGAAGAACTGTGGGTGCAAAACTTGACATGAACCATATTTTCAGTATCAAAAGGAACTTTGACACTATCTATTTTGTTTCATAGTATCATAATTTAGCACGCTGGTTTGAAAAATTGTGCTGAACCTTGTCAGAGGTTTTCAAACTTGATGTAATGTCTTACTTGCGTGGAATTCCTCCAGTCAAAATTTTATAATCTATTAAATTCGGTAAAAGCTTTTAGTGTTTTCTTTCAGAAATTTCTGAGGAGTATGGACAAAGATGGAACACATTTGCTTCTGGAATTTTAGCAGATATTAATAAAAAGAATACAATAGAACTGGTAAGGAAAATGGGTTGTATTGCAAACAGGTGTAATCAAGCTTTAAAAATAAATTGCATTTAGGAAATCTAGAACTGATTTTGCTATTCTTTAGACGGCTAGAATGAAACCTGTAAAACAAGGGCCTTCTGAGTTGAAATTTCTTCCTAAACTACATCTATTTTGACAGTTTATTTTAGTCAGAAATTAAGGGTTAGCATTAAAAAGTGGATAATTGTAAAACAGTTCTGGGAATATTTCTGTAATTTTTAAGTTTTTGTGACTGGAATCTCTCTCAATATATTTTTTTGTCTTTACATTTAATTAAAACAAATTAATATCTCTCTCACATATGCACTTTCCCAGTATTAAAGCAGGGGTTGTTTGTTTGTTTTTTTTTGCATATAGACATTAAAAAATTTTTGTATAGAAGAAGTGAAGTTATGCAAAAAGATTTCATTGGAAATGGGAAATGAATGATAAAACTATTTACCATGACAAATGTTTAAACTGATTTACTTAGTTGATGGCAAATGAAAACCACAATAAATCTATGATTGGCTTTTTGGAGAGAGAGAGAGAGTCCAATATATTACTAGTTAGTACTTTGCTTGTGTTTTTCTTTTTAATATCTCTATTCTCTGGAAAGAAACACTAGTTCATCTTTTAGTGTTGCGTACCCTCTATTTTATTTATTGACAGCTGGTGCAGCAGCCAGATGTGCTTGTCCCTTATTCTAAGTGCTAATTCTGCAAGCAAACAAAGGCTTGACCTTTTTTTTCTATTCTCTTTTAACGGTGTGAATGTTTGAAAAAAGTTTGTTTTTCTATATGCCTTGTCCTGAGTAAGATGATTTTTTTGTTTATGTCTTATTCATGAGGCCTGTTGCCCAGTTTGGTGAGTTTATTTAATTCTGGAAATTGAAACAACTGATCATTTTTCTTTCATAGCAGTGCTCTTGCAGTCCGGTTTCTTTTGACAAAATCTCACAAGTTGTAGTGTGTACTCAACTTAGAATGTATACATGGCCAATAAATGCACTTCCTCTATAACATTTGAGGCTGTTTATTTTTTACAAACCTGAACTAAAGACATTAGGGAGAGAGTAAAAATTTGCATAAATATTAGAGGGTAAAATTTGACTTTTTTTTTTATTAAATTTGAGATCCAGATAAGTAAATGTGGATAGATAAGTTTAAAATGTCTTTTATTTCTAAATGTATTAGAATTAGTCGGTGCTTTGACATTAAGTCGTCATTTGAGATTTGAAAAAAAAATTTTAAGTATCTGATTGTTTGTATCTCTTAGGTTCAAGGCCATCCATTACACTCAAGTAGTGAAGATGATGATGCAGACTTCAGAGATTTGCCATTCCCCCAAGACACTGTGATGCAACAAGTAAGCTTCACTTCAGTTTATCCATACATAAGCTGGATCTGCTGGTCAAACACTGATTGGAAATAAGGGGAAAGGAAATTTAGTTGGGGGGCAAAAATGTTGAAATTGCTGTCTTGAGAGAGTAGCTTTGTTTTGCTGAAAAGAGAATATTTCACGATAAGTTTGATTTAAGAACAGAAACAGTTGAACTATAAGCAGTCTGTGTTTATTGGCCATAACAGAGATTGTTTGTGATGAAAAAAGTTATGATAATCTTGTTTGTGGAAAGATAAAATGCTTAACAACTGATATGTACAATATCCAATACTTAGAATCTGCTATGCTTATTTGAAAATTGGGAGGGTCTATTTTAAAAGTGACAATGGGGAGATTTGGAAAGGATTGAACTTTTATTTTAAAGGCAGCAGGAGCAGGTATATACTATTATCTATTCTACTATGAAATTTATTTTAAAATTAATGTTGAAACTTGTATTTATAATTAATGCACAAAATTAAATGCCATCATCTGGTTTAGTTTTAATGTGCAGGTAAATATATCAGTATTTTAATTGAAAAGGTTAAAATTTTAGATATATTTAATGAAGACCACTACACTATACTAGTGAGCAGATGTTCTCAATATTTAGTTTAAAATTTATATTTTTCTTTTGTATATTTAATTATCTCATGTAACTTAGATTACTTGTTAAAAAAAGGATTTAAACATTTTATAACAATGAAAAGGCAATGAAAACTTTATTTTTATAATACCTGCTTAATTGAAATACAATTTCATAGGGGGGGATATTGCCAAAATTTAACTTTGATCAGTCAGTTAACCTAAGTAATGATGATAAACAGCTACGTCTTAACTGATCTGTTTTGGAGTCTTTTGATTGGGAGAGCCTTGGGAGGTTTGGCTTATACAGTGATGATGCTTGTACATGTTAAGATATAATGGTGAGCTATTTCTTTAATGGGGTGGGAGTGTTATTACTGACAGCATCCTGATGGTTTTGTTCATCAGGCCTTCTCTGATTACCAGCTACAGCAGATGACCACCAACTTCATTGACCAGTTTGGCTTTAACGAAGATGATTTCGGTGAACAAGAAGGCAAGTTGGAGTGAGTATGAACTATTTATCTTATCTTTTCTTTTCTTTTTTTCATTTACTGTGGATGTAGGGATTTTTATTTGGCAACGCTTTTGTCAGCATGAGGATTAATTAGTCTCTCTGAGGACATCTCTAGGTACTTCTAAAAAGAAGGCATTCATTGAAAAATTTAACTTGGAAAATAGTTTGCTTTCTTTTTTTGTCTTTTTAAACAGTAATTTATGAATAATGTTATGAATCAAATGTTGCCATGTTACATTTTTTTTACTATAAGAAATAAATATAAAACTGTCAAGCCACCTGAATTTAATCATGTTATATATGCTGTTTTATTTTTTATTGGATGATGTTATACTTCAAATGCTCTGTGACCTTGATAAATTTTTTCAAAGTTAGGTGTTCTGAAAAATTTGAATCACTTTAAAATAATTTTTTATTATTAGTATTTTCATTTTTGTAGTGTATCAAACAACAATTTATGAATTATATTTTTGAAATATGAATAAATTGTTACATGTGGGACTGTATTTGGGCCCAGATCTCCCAAATGTGGTGTCTCCATCTGTTTCTAGTTCTTAATCCTTTCCTGTTCAGGAAATGCAATATTTAATATATATATGTGTGTGTGTGTGTGCGCAAACATTCAGACAATTTCTAAGATGGTTGCAAAAAATGCACTCACCTGATTAAAATAATACAGTAAACCCTTGCTAATCCAGATTAATTGAGGGGAGGTGTCCAGATTAGATGTTTCCTTTTCTTTGCATTCTTTTCTGTCTTTGGACCCATTTTAAGCACTTTTATTGGGTGCTAAAAGTTTGTGGGGCATTTCCTCAGACCTCTGTCGTGAACAAAAACTGGCACCATGTGGTCACTCCAGGCCACACCTTGTCCAGACTAGCAGGGTCTGGATTAGCAAGAATTTACTGTATATTAAAAAGGCATGGAATGCCTTAAATAGCACAAATGACCCAGGGCACAGTTCAGTAATCAAAATGAAAAGAAAATGTCCATGAAACAAAAGGAAAAAATTAATTTATAATGCAGTAAGTACAAAATGTAGAGTAAAATCTCTGTTGTTGTCTCAAAAGCCAATACTGATTCCATTTCTTGAATCTCTTTACTGTCATTACTTTTGACACTAAATCTGTTAGCCTCCCTCTAATAATCCTCAATGGCCAGTACAGAATTATAGTTGTTTACCACTACAGACATTTATCTTTCTGATGGTGTCCATTCAGGTGTTGTCAGCTCTGCCTGCCTCTCTCTGGATCTGTGTGGCATAGCATTTAGACTCTTCAGCCATATGGTGGAAGAAATCTGGTATCAGCTCAGAAATCCACTGGCATGCTAATCGTTGCAGATGACTAATTCTGCTTGATGACCTTGCTCATTCTCATCATAGGTAACAACACTTGAGATCTTTGCATCACCAGAAGGAAAGAATTCACTGTTGAATTTTATCACGTATCAAGTAAACAAAGTGATGCACATGATTCATGCTAGCATCTTCACTAGTAAAATCACTTCTGTGAGAAAAATAAGTGATATAAATAGCCAGAGGAGGTGACGTGGATCAGCATCTTTCTATATGAACTATTTATAGTATAAGCAGAAATGATTATTAAATGATTTATCAATACCCAGCTGATTTGAACAGGAAAGGATTAAAAGAATTGGTGAACCTGGGTTGTGTGTACATTTAGTTTTTGTTCTAGCAAACATAGTACGAGAGAAAAATCAGTGAAATAGCTTTGTTTGTTAAATTCACTTTTTTAATGATGATTTTGCTCTGTTTGCAGTGCAGTTTTCTCAGAAAAAATTTCAAGCATCGATTTTAACATCAGAGCGGATGAAGACAGTGTAAGTTCAGTCTAGTTCATTTCTTGAATTTTAATGAATGTGTAGTTGTGTACATTTGATCACTGAATATTTGTAGAAGATAAATTATCAAATGGGATCAGAGGATGAGGGGAGTGACCCAAAAAGAAAAGGTTTTTTCAGTTAGCAGAAGTTGAGTTTTATGAGGGGGAAGTATGTGTTTGCTTTAAAAAGTTCTTATAAAGAGATGCTTAAATTTTTACAGCGTGTTAGAATAAACTATTAAGTCATGAATATTGGCATGTTTGTGACAAATTGTTCAATGCCCACTTTCTCCTCAAGAATCTAGAGGATAATTAGAATCCTACAAATGAATGATCGTTTTCTTATAAGAAACACTACCTTTCTTAATATCTCTAATAAGCAACTATTTTTAGCGACTGTCCACCACTACCAAATCACTTTAACTATGGAGAGAAGTCATCACAAAATATACTTGTTTCTTTAACTTTAAAAAAAAAAATGGCTTATGTCCCTGCTTTTCTGCCAAATAAAAATGCCACACACACCAGGCAGAGCAAATTTCTTATGACCTGGTTCATCAGAGTAACAACAGAAAGCTAATGTATAACATTAATAATTCATAGCTTGTAACAGTCTTAGGAATTCTATAAATTTAAAGAAAATTACAAAATGAAACAGATAGATACTAGTTATTGTGTGTACTTGGCTATCAATAATTAAGGAATCTATCACTTATGTAGTGAAAGATTGGATGATATTGACTTTTTTTTTTTTTTTTTTTTTTTTGCCCTTCACTGAATTTTAATGTGCATATTTATAGTTTCAGACTACTCCAAGCTTTCTCTTGATTCAGAAAACTGTAGTTCTGTCAGTCTCCTATTTTAGTGTGGTGGTGGTTGGTTGTTTTTGACAGGTCCCTAATGCCTCTATGTTTGAGCAAGCTTGCAATGAACGTATCCAGCAATTTGATGAGAATGACAGTGATGAAGACATATGGGCAAAAAAGGAAGTGACTCCAATATTTTGTAGTTCTCCTGGACGACGACCTGGGTATGTTGATTATTCTATAGTAATCTGCATCCTCAGCTGCTACTTTTGATGCACAAATGTGGGACAGAAGAGGATGTAAAGCTAAATTATTTAGAAAAAGGAAATTGATATTAGTTTAACAAAATTGATCTGGCTGAGTGCTGAGAAATAAGAAATAATGCTAAACCACGAATAGACTACAGTTTATTTGATTTGAGCTAGACATTAAAAATGTAACATTCAAGAGGCATATTAATAAATTAGTAATTTTTTTTTCCTTAGATGAAAGTAACTTAAATTTAATGATGGTCAAAATTATTGCATCATCTGAAATACTAATAATAATAATATTTACGTGTACTTTTATCAGGTTTAATGCAGAGATTAAGCATTTATATTTCTGATTATTTCCTTTGTTAGTGAAGTTTACTACATTATTATTGTATAGTCATATCTCCATTTGTTACTACATAAAACTGTTTAGTGCATACATCCTATTTGCTTAATTGACTTATATTTTAAAAAATGTAATGACTTTATGGCCACAACTGTACTTTGCACAAAGAATCAGGTTCTTAGGGATCCTTTCTTTTAAAATTGTTCTTTCCAGATTGGTGAAGTAGTGCTTGTGACAAAAATATTTTCTGTTGTTGAATGAATTCTCTAATTAGACTAGAAAGAAAGCATTCCATGGTGGTATTTCTAGACAAATGTTCTTGTGTAATAACTTTTGAACATCCACTGAAAGCTCTTAATAATCTGTCTTCAGTTTGTCTGATGAAACTAAGGTGTCTGATGATGACAGCACTGACAGTGATGAAGAGCTGGACTCACCAAAACGAATAGTTCAACAACCACGAACTGAGAATATGGATGTTGATGCAACAGAAAGTAAGTGTTTAATTAAACAAATGCCTCACTATTATACAGTATGGACAAAAAAGACATCATTAAATAACAGATTTTTTTCCTAAAGTACCAGCAATACATTTTAAAAGGTTTAATATTGTGATATGAAAAGGCTTTCCTGAGTTGCATCTTATAATAGGTGATTAATACAAGTTTAGGCCTAAATGGATTGTGCATAAAAGCTCATTGGGACTTTAGCTTTATAAAAATAAGTAATCAAATTCTTTTGGGATTTAACCCTTGATTAGTGGTATAGGGTAAAAAATTTCATCAATCCACAAAACAAGAAGATTTTTTTTTCTTTAGAAATGATAGATTTGCATGCAAAATTAAGATAAATATACAAAAACAGCATTAAAATACCTAAAAAATATATAACTACTTTTGTTTTGGCCCATGAGATATTTTCTGTCCATGTGATAGAGGAGTGAGCATGGAAGTCTGGTTTGTTTACCTCTGAAAAACAGGCAAAATTGGCATAAAATATCAAGTGACCATACAAGGGCCAAACAAATGTGTTGAGGGGATGTGGCTGTCAGTTGCATAACCTCTCTCTCGATATTATTCAATTTCCTCCCCAGATGTATCTGATAGTGAGTATTTCTTGTCACAGATCATCCAACATTCTCAGAATTTTTCATGTGGTCAACATATACACCATGTGAGATATCACCCTGAGAGGTCAAGGGACATGCATCATCCATGCTGATTGGCAAAGTACTGAGGACAGAAATTTTCTCACATCTGGCAGGTGATGGTGATGACTTCCAAACGTGCCTATTATTACCATAAATTAGTTTGGGGTTTAAACAGAGGCCAAAAAAGTTAAATCATGTGACAATAGCTGCCATTCTCCATCAGATGACAATGGCTGCCATTTAAGGGTTAATGACTATTAATACCATCTCCGTGGAGTTCACTGGTTTTGTACAGAATATTGTGAAACTATGTGGGTAGGGTAGTTTCAACATTTTTCATTCCTGAAGACTATAAATGGCAGCAGCAAGTGGAATTGGCAGGAATGTCAGTGGGCATTTAGTATTTAAAGGGCTTTTGTTTTGTGTTTACTCTTTTTTATGAAATGATGCCAGAGTTGGTGTTTAGCTGGAATAACTTACAGGGGTGCCCTGTAAGAGTTTTTCTGTCATCCCTTTGACACTAATGAGAATCTTTAATATTATCTATAAAATACATTCATTGTGAAGCGTAAAATACATTAGTATTTGTAACAGCATTGTTTAGAAAAATTTGCTAGATTTACATTAGAAAATGTGGATGCAAAGATGACTATATATAAACCATTATCCCTGCTCATTTTTTGATGATGCACAATTTTTACTTGTATCTTACATCTTTTTCTGTTTGTTGCTGTGGGTGGGAGTGAAATCACAAATCTGTAGCTATTACGTTTATATAAAGGCCATTTGATAAACCTGGCAACTTTTTAGTTTAAACTCTAATATAAGCAATCTGTGCATTTTGACTCACTGGTCTCTTATTGAGAATAATGCCAATGCATGTCTGAAATTACAGAACTTGTCCAGTTATTCAAATATCAGCAGAATTTTACATTCATGCGATACAGGATGTTCCTTGCATTTGGTGGTGCATTTTCAGACTCCTAGTCAAATATATCTGCATCTTTAAATTGGATTTTGTTTTCATGGTGAGGCTGATTTTATTTGTAAAGGCTCTTGTACTTGATAGGTTGGCCAGCCGCTTTTGATGAAGTGCCAATGGATGCAGCACCTGTTGCTATGGACACAGCATCACCTTGGGATGGCACACAGGTGTCAGGTGAGCCCCATCAGAAGTGGACTGCTGCATTTGATGGCAAGATGTCTCAAGCAGGTGATGAGGGTTGGGCAGACTTCAGCAACTTCAATTCATCTAATTTATCTAGGTACTTGAAAACTTTCTGGGAAAACAGCATCCTAATTATTATCTCTACTGCAGCCTCTAAAGGCTGCTTAGCTGTTTGCTGCATTGCATATGTTGTACACGTAAGTATTTCTTGTTTTTTTCTGTGCTGGGAGATGATAACTATGTTGGTGCCAGAAGGATTACAATTAGAAGAAACGTATTTTTATGACTTGCTGTGCTGTACTTGATGTTGACAAGAAGCTAATATTGCATTTTCTCAGCTAAAACTTTGATTGGTTTTGTTTAAAAAAAAAAAACAGGAAATATATATGCACGATTAAAAATACTTTGAAAATAGTGTGCGAAGTTGGAGGTCTAAAGAAAAAGTAGTGAAGCTGCTACCTGATTATTTGAAGGATCTGTGGTAGTGTGTACAGTAGGCATGAGCCGGTAGTTCAGTTTGGATGCTGCTTTCTGTTAAAAAAAATGGTTGTCAGTAACCTTTAAAAGACTAGCTGGAGGTATTTTCTGAATGCTGTTGATACAACTGTTAGCACAGCACTAAGAAAAGTGATGAATCAATTTTAAAAAAACAATGATATGATTAACACAAACATATTTTAAACTACACCTTAGTCAATTCTCAGCAGAATCTAAAGGGAAATTTTTTTAAATCTCTTAATTGTTTTTATCCTCTTTTAAATATAAATAAAACTCTTGTGCCTGTCCACTTCTATTTAAATTTGTTCTTTATATCTTTTTTTACACCAATTATTGAAACAGATCATGGTTTTCTGCAGTATTTTGTTTGTTACTTTGAGTTATTTTTCTGTTGATAATGAACTGATTACATCCTAAAACTTAACTCTGAAAATAGGTTTTGTACATAGAAAGTCCTTTGGACTAAATCCTAATGACAATGGCAACAGCCAAAACTTTTACGAATAACGCACTACCCATAATCGTTCCATTTTTTTTAAACCAAGAAATACCAACCGTGTATCTACATGTATGGGGTTTGGAGATTACATGAGTGCCAAGCCTGAAAATTGAAAGAAGTTTAAAATATCTTTTTTTCTCTCATTTTGTTTTGTAACTGCCTAATTAATCTAAATGCAAACAAAAACTTTATTTTATAGACCCATATTCAAGAGAAGCAGGGGGGGGTTGTTTCTTTAAGAATTTAAGAATACTTGAAAAAAATTTGTTCTTTGTCTTGAATGACTACTACAGTGTCTGGCCTTAATCTAGCCATCTATTATTACAATATTTTAGCTTTTTGCAGAAAATATCAAATAGAGACTAGCAATAGAGTGAAATTTTTTGTTTTTGCTTGATCCACTTTTTACATTGTGTAGAACCTCTACTCTATTTGGAAAAATAAGATTTTGTATCACATTCTGGTCAAAGTTCTCCCACATGCATGCAAATGCTTCCTTTAATTCCATATTGGCAAGTTGTGGATGGTTTGCTTTCGGATAACTAACCAGATGCCTTTACAAATGGTTACCAGATTCATACCTAAGCTTTTCAGAGAAGTTGAATGCTTTGGCTTGTAGTGCCATTCTCCTGAAGAATATTGGCATTAAATCTATATTCACTGTTGATACAGCAATAGATGTTTCTAAGATGGCAGTATACTTGGCAAAATTGAAATATCCCTCAGTAATTCTTTCCACCATGCCAGGTTGCAGCCAATGCCATGACACTTCATCTCTAGGTTTGACTGTGACCTGAAGAATTTGTTGAATGTCTTCATTAGCTCTTCCACAAACCTAATATAATAAGTGTATGCCACCAATATTTGAGGGTTTTGCAAGACACGTTTTCTGACCAGGCTATTGTAACATTTTATTCTTACTGAAGAGAGGGGATTTCTTATGAGCTACACCTGTAGCCAAGTTGGAGGAGATTATGCTGGACGACTTTGACTTGTTTCTGTTGCATAATTGTCAGCAAGAGAATCTTGATGGTTAATGTGGGTGTGGCTAGTAATTGCACATTCTTTTCTTAGTTTCGATGTTGAAGGATTTTCCAGGTTACTTTGACATTTGCCACTGTGTACTTTCTGATGTTGACCCTGGCCACACACTGAACAACCTATGATGAAACTTCAGATAAAAAATATTGCATGATCTGCCTGTTTTCAGCACATTGGTTGTTTAGCGTCTGCATAATTGTACCTGAAGTATGTACATTTTGGGAAAGTGACCAAATTAATACTGCAAGGTGCTGTATGAGTTGATTTTGAAATTAAACCACTGGGTACTGAAAGGGGGGAAAATAAAATACAAACCAGTACCATATTAAAGTTGCAATTTATGACCTAAAGTGTCTAGTTGATAATGAGTTTTACAAAAATTGATACTCAAAATATTTTGCATCACTTATGGTTTGATACTTATTTGCTACACATTTAACATTGAGGTGAGGTTGGTTATACTTTAATTTCAAATCAGAATTAATATCTTTCAAAGTCTGAATCATGCATATATCTCTCGCATTTTGGTTATACCTGCATTCAAATGCTGAATTTCTCAAACCCACAAGATTCAAGGCTTTTATCTTAGCAGGTAAAAAGATTTCTAAAAATCTGTTGTGTGAAATTCAAAACTAGATTAAACTGGGAGTTGCAAATAGCAGAATGTGTACAACCCGGATTTAGTGATTTGAGGAACTGAAAAGACGTGTTACTTTTAGCTATTGCAACAATGGGAGGTTTGGGTCTGGCACTGCAAAGACCAAATTTGATATTTTAATGCTTGGTTTATAGCCATTAGCAGAAAAATTGATGTGTATGCTTATCTTTCAGCACACGTCCTGGGCCACGAAGTAGTTCACCAATAGCGATGGACACCGGTGATAGTAATTCTAGGCCAAACAGTTCAACATATTGTAAGTAGTATTAGAGCATAAATATTTCTAGGAATACTATCATCATTACCTAATTTGAAACTTGAATAAATTCTTTTTATTTAACATCTTGTAAGCATGATTTCATCATTTGGAATGTAAATGGAATTGTGGTTCTTCAACAATCATATAGTTGAGTTAGTGTTTGCAGTTTTCTGACAGCGCTCATCACTGCCTTGAAACTATTCTAGCTTCAATGACAACTGTTGGTTGTGAAAACCACAACTAAAGTGAACTAAATCAATTCAGATGAGCTTGTAGTCAATCTTCATCAGAGAAAATGACATTAGTAGTTAGCAAGGCTTTTTCTTTTGTGCCAAGATTCCTAGTAGATGTGGGTATAATATAAATATAGATTTTCAGCAGAAGTATGAATCCATAATATAGAAGAATTAGTTATGCAGCATGTGGCATAGAATGCAATCTGAATTTGAACTGATTAAATGAGACTATTCTAATCAGCCACCTATATGGAATGGATTGGCTGATAATTTCCATTATTATAAAGGAATATTGTGTATGTATATGAGATCTCTCATAAAAGGCTGCTAGCAAGACCTCTTAAAATGGAAATTGCTTAGACTACTAACAAAGTGCTGGTTTGATTTCCTTGTATATAAGGATGCTCTGACTTTTCATTTATTTAAAACTGAAATGATTGTTTAAATTGGTAATGAAATTAAGGTGCTTGATGTCATATAACATTGACAAATTTTTTGTGAGATGATGGTTAAAGTGCACACTGTCAACAGTATGTTAGTTGTTCAGTCAGGAAATACATAAGTTCACTGGGATTTTAAACATATTTTAGAATTAAAATAATCCATTTATCTTCTAATTACAGTATTAGAACCTGATCCATCTTCTGTGGTTCATGAAGAAGAGATCGAAAAATCAGAGAAAAGACAGTCAACAGAAAACAGTTGGAAGTAAGATTATTTTTTTTTAAATTTATTTATAATATTAATAATATTGCCTAAATTCATAAGTTGCCAGCCTGTTGTTTTTTCTATATAATATATATATAGAGAGAGATATTTTTCACAACAGGTCTGTGTTGTGTGCCTTTTGTAGCCTTGGTTTCCTTTATTCATATATTGTCATTTCAGATGTCACATTGCTGTTTTTTGTTTGTAACGTGACCCCCTCAGTTGCAACTTTTTTTTGTTTTTCCAGCACTGAGCTATCAGACAAGAGAGGAGTATCAATTAGGAGCAGCCCAGCAGTGAACAGTGCTGGTGTGGAGGCTGACAGCATGAAAGATGCTGGAAACCAGGCAGATAGTGATGATGAGAACAGTCTTTCAAAGGATGATGGGTGAGGAGAGAGTTTACTAAGTAGGCTTGGTAGCTTGTTGCATTGTTATTACCAGTATTGTGATGTCTGTCTAAGAGTAACAGACAGACAATGGAGAAGAGTAGTTAGTAAGATTAGACACTTGTTTGATTTCTAACTAAAGCAGCCACTAAATCAAGTTTTGTTATTTTAGAGTGGAAAGGAAAGATTTGTAGTCTAGTTTGTCTCAATGCACTAGAGTAGGAGCTAAAGCAGCTCTAAATGACAAATCTGCTGCTAGAGTGGAAAGTTGCAAGTGATTACGTGTGTAAAGAAAATACAGAAAGGATAAACTTCTGTTATATTTAAAGTCTGTCTGTGGCAGGTGAAGTAATTTTATATGGAAAATTTGTCAACAGGATGAATTCCATCTCCATTACTACCATCAGCTTATCCAACTCAGTAATGCTGTAATACTTTTGTTTTCATATTTGATTTATTTGCTAAGAAATTACTATCAGTAGCTAACTATTTTCTTTTTTTTTATTTTTGTTTTCAGTGTATTTATATTTTGTTTATAGTATGAGATCATCTTGAGTATGATGAAACATCACTTTTTCTTTTTAAAAAGTTTCCATGAGGGGAATAAATCTAAGTTTGTTCTGTTCAGCATTGTCTACAAATTCTACACTCATGGTTAGTGATAATTGTGTGTGCACCTCATCAAAAAAGTTAATCTTTAATTAATTAACATTTATCTTTTCTGGCAAAGAGTTAACAAGGGCAGTTTTGTGGTGACACCTGTGAGGTTTTATAAACCTTTCATATCCTGGATAGCTACACGTTTTATAAAATTTCAGGTTGCTGAGGTTAATGAACACTATTTGTGACTCTCATGTCATAAATTTATAAATAATGCAGTAAAGTGTTTATTCCCTTCGTGGAAGACACTAAAAGAAAAGACAAACATTTTGGTTTATGTTACTTTTGAAGAGTGTCTCCCTTCCTTTTGTTGCCACTGTAAAGCACCAGTACTGAGAGAGAGGACCTTTTCAAAGAAGATGAACTGAATGCAAACTTTAAGTGAGTTGTTAGTTGCCCTTGTCTTGTGCTGGCCAGTAGTTTGGGGTCTTCTCCAACTATAATTGGTGTTGTCTGTCTGTGCTTTCACTGTTTGATCATAGACTGATCAGTAGAGTTCTTGATGCTAAATGCTGCTTCACCTCCATCCATCCACAATCAGGAGAGATTATTAAACTGAAGATCTTTACTTTGTGGGAATCTGTACTGTAGACTATACTTAAGTTTGTATGTGTACAAAATTTATATTAAAAGTCTAAGCAAAGTATTAAATTATTTCACAAAGAGGTTTCTGGCTTTGCTAAATTACCAACTGAAGGCAGCTGGAAAATATAATAAATGTAAATTGAAAACCCTCTTGTGAACTGCAAGTACAAAGGTTTTGCCAGTTTCTGATGTAAAATAATAAGAAAACTGACTGCAAGAGCTTATTTTTCAGTTTTGCTTGACTGCCATTTTAAGGAGTCTTGGTCAGAGGATAAACCTTACAAAAACTGAAAAATAGATTTGCTTTTATGTTGTCAGCTTTGCTTTTAAAGAAGGTGAAGAACATGTCAATTTCAAATGCACGCAATTGTACCCTTGTTTGAAAACAGGCAGTGAAAGTGCCAACTATTTTGTTTTGTTTCTGTCAGTTTGATAAAGTGAAGTAATTTTCTGAAAGGATATAACAAAATTGTCTTTCAAAAACACTCAAACGGATTTTAAGATATAGAAGTTGTTGCAAAAAAAAATGTGGGTCTGATCCCTAGTACTCTCATCTTTATTCCATGGACCATTTTGTTTTTTCCCTGGTTGCTGGACAGCCAGTAGAAAAATCTTTGTTCTTTTACATTGATCTCTGTCAGAAAAGTTCAATTTAGTCAGTCTGCATCTAGATTTGCTGGATACAGTTAGAAAAATAAGCCTTAAGAGAGCACATTGATTACAACAAGTAAGTTGATTGTGTTAGTATTTACTATAAAAAAATTTATTTTCTTTTTTTTATTATTATTATTATGCTTTTAAAATTTCTGCATCCATAGGTCCTTGAGTTGACAGATTTGAATATCCAATTATCTGCACACATTTTAGTTCCAATTAATGTAAATAAACAGTTTTAATGTATTTATAAGGATAATTTTTCTTTCAGTTACTAAAGATACTTTTCACCATTATTGTTATTATTAATTTGTTTTGCTTTTTCAGATTGACGCCTAATATATTCATTCATATTTACAAGTGATATTTTCAAACTTTAATGACAATAATATACCTGTTTAAAAATCATTAACACATTGTTGAAACAGTTAACAAAAAGCAGACAAACCCAGTATATGATGGAAATTCTAGCTTGCTTTTATTATTACTCCCAAAAATGTTGTATATGTAAATGTATTATCAATGCGGAATTTGCAAGGATCCAATTTTTTTTCTTTTATACAGTACATTTAGTATTGCCAGGTTAAAATGTGTTTGAACAATTCTACAATCTGCTAGCCCCTACCCCCAGGGAGCAATTTGAGTTTTTTTTTGTTAGTTTTTTAAAACATGGCATGGTTTTGTTGTATTATGTAGATACCACTCTTCAGTCTTTTGTCTCAATAGTTGGATGATATATACTATTCATTTACCTGCTTGTATCTGCATGTATCACTAACATCCCAAGCTTTTGTGCTTAGAATAAAAGGAAGCTTTCATTGTAGAATCTTTTCACTTATTAATGCACTATGACTCAGGTAGACAAGAAGAAAAATTGCAAATCTAGACATTCCAATTCTATGGATTGGCAAACTAAAATGGAGAATTATTTTTTAAAGAAATAAAAATTACTTAATTTAGGGTTAATCACAAATTAAGTATTTCATTTATAAAGTGGAGCAGTCTGTCAGCTTCACTGACACATACTTGCTGGTTAGTTTATGAAAAATAAAGCAGCAACAACATTAAAATGCAGCCGTGCTCTGGAATTCAAATGTGGTGTATTATCTTAACAGTGCCTTCAATTTTAATCTTTGTTTTACAAGATCTGTCGAAAAAGTATCCGACCTTAGGCTGGGGGAAAAAAATTACATACTTCTTGGAGTTCAATTACTAATCCCCTTCAAAGTAGGCCCCTTGTGCCTCCACACATTTAACCCATCGATCCTTCTATTGTTCAAAGCACGTCTGGAATGCTTCTTCCGGAATGGCTCTCAGCTCTTAAAGCAGGAGCCTTTCAGTGGCTTCATTTTTGGGAACAACCAGAAGTCAGGAGGAGCCATGTCTGGAGAGTAGGGAGCCTAGCGAATGAGAGAAATGTCTTTCTTTGCCAAGAACCCTTGGATCAGCTGAGATGAATGAGCCGGGGCATTGTCATGATGCAGCTGCCAGTTTTGCGAGGCCCACAGATCTGGTCTCTTACACCAAACTGCATCACGAAGACGTCGGAGGACTTCCTGATAGTACTCCTTTGTAACTGTTTGTCCTTCTGGTTCGTATTCATGATGCACAACACCCTGGTAGTCGAAGAAAACAGTCGGCATCACCTTGATTTTTCTCTGGACCTTGGCGACATTTGGCGCTTCCACTGTGATGACTGAGCTTTGATTTCTGGGTTGTACCCGTACATCCACGTCTCATCTCCAGTTATCTCAGTATTCTGGAACTCAGGATCCCTGTTGGCAGTATCCAGCAGGTCCTGCATAACCTCAAGACGAAGTTGTTGTTCCTGAGAAAGCAGCTTGGGCACAAATTTCGCTGCCACTCTGCGCAAGCTCAAATCCTCCTTTGAAATTGCATGTGCAGAATCTTTACTGATCCCAACCTCGTCACCAATTTCCCGCACCATCAAATGACGATCCTCCATTATCAAGGTCTGCACTTTCTCGATAACAACTGCATTGTGGCTTGTTGACGGCTTCCCGGAACGCTGGTCACTCTCCATCGATGTGCAGCCACAGGAAAAAATAGTCGGATACTTTTTCGATAGACTTCGTATGTAAAATTTTTTTGAGAAATCAAACCTTTATTAAAGCAGTTGATGAAATCTCGTCTTTCAATGATTTTTTTTTTTTTTAGGTGGCATATCTAGTTTAGCTATCTTCCTGTATATTAAACACCAGAAGATGGGAACAGATTACAAACTAGATGCATTCAAGTACCTGCTTCAAGACTAATAAATATAAAACTAGTACATCATTCAAAACTGGTTGGCGAACCAATTTGAAGTTGCATTTTTTTCATTTTTACCAGTAGTGTTTGTTGCTCAAAAAGTTTGAACTGGATTAATGGGGTCAGATCTGTCTGATTATAGCCAACCACATATGAAGAGGTGGTATTTTCATATTAGCAATGTTTATGCATTAGTTGAAAGATTCTTTCTAAATGACTCTGTTTTACAGTTTTCTGGCAGCGGTTGGTTTGATCAAATCTGGTGCTGCAGGAGAACCACAAGTGCCATTGAGTCCAGACAGGAAACAACAGCCAGCAAGCCCAGAAAGCAGCTCTACTGTCTTGTTGGAGGAGGTTAGGTAAGAAAATGTGACCGTTTCTACATTTGTGCTACCTGTATAAAATTGTGGATATGGTGCAGTTTTATATACTTTTGATGGTTGGGGGAAATTTTGGATGGCATTGAGTGATAACAGACTACCTGTATATAATTTTTAGTGTCATCTTCAGACAGCAATGTGTGTGCTTTGTTTTTTTGTTTTTTTTTAAGATATCAAGCAAAGGAAGCCATGGAGAATTATGACAAAGCTGTAACAGACCCAACATCCACACTACAGAACGGACCGATTTGAATGACTGGCTAGTTTGGTCATCAGATGGATGTCCTGGCAGCAAGCAGCAGCATCCAGCATATAACTGACTTGCCTTAATTCATCGTCCCACAGTAATGGGAAGAAAACAATGAATGATTTGATCTCCAGCCATCTGATCAGGCTGGTCATTGACAGGCAAACTTCACTTGTTTGTTCAATCATTCATTCATTCATTCCTCACAGTTTCATTACATGAAGATCAACTTTTTTATGCATAACCAATCCAGTCAGGATGCCCGCAGAGGAAACTGCTGCACCAACGAATGGGTGGTGTTGTGTAATAATTGTTTTTGAATAATAGTAATGTATAAAATATGAAAAAAAATTCTTAGAAACAGTCAATATCTTGTAAATTGAAATTATATGGGCTGCCTGCCAGTGAATGGAATATTAGATTTGATGCACACTATTATAAGTTAAGAGATGTATATAGCTAAGAAAGAATTAGTTTTCATGCAGCTCAATCATTCAGTTGGTCTCAGAATATGGAAATCTGATCACCATTACTAACCATAAAAGGCTTCCTTCCCAATTTATAACAATGTGATGATGATGACGATAATTTGTTACTCAATCAAATGCTAAAATTACATCATTCTGCAACATGAATTCTGGTGCTTTGAATACATACATATTCTAGATAGAAATGGGACTATAGTTAAGGTTTCAGGGTTATGCATAAATAGTTTATATACATACCGATATATATATATATATTAAATATAAATATGACTAGCTGCAAGAAAACAATTATTTTTGATCATTTGTTTCCTATCTGCTATCAATTCTCCACACACACACACACACACACACACACACCTGCATAAAACTGGAATGAATTCATCTTGGTGATTGTTCTAACAACTTTTATGTTAGTCCATGTACATGTCATTCATTAGATTTCATTCCAAAAAATGTTTCTTAAAAGGGCTTTGTTTATAGTCTTTCTTTTCTCCTTTTACCCCCTTCCTGTGACCTAGGTGTTGAAGATTTATGACGTTTGTACATACATGTATTAAAAAAAAAATGGGAGAGAGAGAGAGAGAGATGCTTCTTGGTTGTCTATACATGGTCAAAGTAGACATTTTAAAAGGGAGATGGTGTTGATAACAGCTCAAGAGCATTGGGGGGAGGACTGAAGGGAGTAGACATTTTAAAAGGGAGATGGTGTTGATAACAGCTCAAGAGCATTGGGGGGAGGACTGAAGGGAGACAGCATGTAAAACCTACTGTGATCACAGGCACGCATGGAGAACTTAGACCCAAAATATATGCAGGGAGTTGTTTTTTGTTTTAAATTTTCAAAATAAGAATAAACTGATTATAGCTGTGCCAAATTATTTCACAAAGTAGATTTAAAATCCTATGAAGAAATTCTTTTTGTAAATGTATTGTTACATATCTTGAGAGTTGTGCCAAAAATGATGCTAATTTTGGGTTTTCATTTAAGACATTTTCTCCACGTGAAATTGCTTAAAAGAAATGGGGTGGGGTTAAAAGGGAGAGGCAATCCCACTGTTTTTAAATTTGAAACCACAATAGAGACATTTAATGATTGTTGGTAATCTTGGCTGAATACACATGCAAAGATGGACTAGAGTTCACAAGTGCAAACCTGTGGAGGATTGTGCCCCATCTAGCTCAATTTTTAAAAAATGCACAGTGTTGGGGTTTTCTATAAGCTCTCCTCTGAAATCTTGTTGATTCTATTTCAGTACAGTATTTATAAGGAGAATGACCTTTGTATGGCTGAATTTTTAATGCTGACTCACCAAACAATTTGTAGAAAGGTTGACTATTAAATAATATATAGGAACTTTTTGAGATTTCTCTAGTTCTCAGTGATCATATGCACCACCAACTTTCAGAACCACTGTTGGGTTATCTGGCAATCTTTAGTTCCATGAAGTTACTCTCAAGAATATTTTGTTGCTGAAATGTAGTTTTAGAAGCTTGAAACCTTTCATTGAGTGAGCTGATCAGTACAGTTTGTTTTGATTCATTGTGGTGCAGCACTGGTTAAAGGAATATAGCAATGTAAAAAGCCCTAAAACACCAGTGAGATAATTACAAACTTTATGATATGATTTAAAGAAAGCAAATATACATTTTAGAACTCCTGAGGAAGTAGTAAACTAATTTTAATGGGTGAAAGTGCAGGATAAACTTAACACAGACAGATAGACAAAGGTATTTAAATGTTGGTGGGTTTTGTGCACTCTTAAACCAACAGCTAAAAATTTCTCAAACTTTGAAACTTCTGTTTAGTGTAGAAAGGATTAAGAGAGTTTTGGAAAAGAACATTTATTCTTGTATGAACTCAGCCTGATTTATCTCATTTTGCTTACATTCATTTTATATAACTTAGGTATGGTTTCTGGCAGTGTAACAACCATGATTGTATCTTTCAAAACATTTACATTACATGTATCTCGGTATACGGAATTCTGACATTCAAATTTGCAACAACTACCTTTTGTGCTATGTACATAATTGTAAAATAGATTTTGTGAATGCAGTGGGAGATGGTGGGAGTTATTATTACCAGTTTATTGTTTTTTTTGTTGTTTTTTTTTGTCCAACAAATCCTTTACAATTTCATCTTAAAAGATTAAGGGGTTACATCTTTCCACTAGTAAGTAGCTAAAGAGTCAGTGTCAAGATTGGTTCTTTCATTGGCTACATCTTGCAAGTTGCACTGTAAACCTTCAATAATGCAATGGCTTGTTAGACTGATATAATTTAAAATTATTAGTAATACCTTACCTACTCATCCAGATAAACCTTAATCAAGAAAACAAGCCATCTTTTTTTTTTTTTTTTGGTGTGGTGCTAAAGTTGGGGTGTGTGTGAAGTTGCACATGTGTGTTTGGGAGCTGGGACGGTTCCACGACCGGCCACCACAGCTGTTCATAAGTGAGGCCTTATTTCGACCTGTGTATTGTGTGAGTGTTCCTCAACCTAGCGAGAGCAGCGGGCTACCCAACTCCATATTGCACAGCAGGAGGGGTAGGTTTCTCCAGGCTGAACTCTCTATAACAGAGTTGTCTCTCTGTATATCCTTGAACTGAGAGGGAAAGTTTGGGCCAATGTTTATTTTTAAAATTTCCAATTGGAGTATAAGGATGGGGTGGATTCTATTTTTATTTTTGCACATTGATTAATGGAGACAGACATGTTCTCCCTCCGTTTTCTGATCTTTATAAGTCCTCCCTCGTAGGGGAATCAGAGATTCCCATGATCTTTATGATCGTTGTTTTATCCCACGTAGGGGGACCAAAGGTTCCCTAGCTGGTGGTCAAGACGGCTGGTGCCCCATTCCACACCACTTTTGATATTCTTGAGTCTCTTTTAATGCTGTTGAAAGGACTTCTGTGTGTGGAGTTAAACGAAGAAAGAATCATGGTTAGTCCATTGGGGAATTATTTGGGAAGGTTGACCACCTTCTAAAGCCTTCCAGCTATCCGCTGAGCGGTAAAAATCAGAAAGTTCGAAAGACAGTTCTTTTTAGTTCTATTGTTAAAACCAAAGATGCGCCAGAACGAAGTAAGTTTGTCCTGGGGACTTTTAATTTTGAAGATCGGGTCTCGGACTAGGCACCATAATTCTACATTCATCAGACATGAGAATAAGCAATGGATTGCTGTTTCATCATCCTCGTGACAGGTGAGGCATTTTGGAGAGTTTATTAGTTTCCATTTATGTTTGTTCTCCCTTGTAGGAAGAACATTCCTTAGTAATTTCCAGTGAATGTCAAGTATATCCATCTACTAGGCAATTAATTGAACTATTCCAAATTCTATCCCATGGAAGTGTTCCTGAATTTAGGGTACCTTCCCACCTCTTCCTGCAATTTGGTTCCTCGATAGGTCGTGATGACAGAAAGAGGTAGGTGTCTCGTTGGGATAATTTGTCCAGATCAATTTTAGTATCTCCTAAGCTTACTTTGTTATCTGTTCCTATAGAGATGTTGCAGCTAGTCCAATGTTGTAGGGCAGTTATGTGGTAGTCTGTTAGTAAGTTTTTTTTTTGTGCTCTATATAATTTTAGTTTGTGAGTAAGAACATGTATACCATCGAGGGTGCCATATGCTTTTGCTAAACGGGTGATAAGGAGTTTTTGCCATCTTGGTCTATTGTTTACTGTTCTTATGATATCTATTATATTTAATATTTGTTGAGCACCTATTTTGCTCTCTAGGTTTATGAGATTTAAGCCTCCTTGGCTTCGAGGGAGTCTAGTTATCTGTTTATTAGAAATCTTTTTAACTCGGCGTCTATGGAGGAACACACCCAACCTGGCATTCCTATTATTTTACATTTATAAAAGATTTTGGAAGCTAAATAGGTGTTGACTAATTCTGTTTTAGTGAGGACAATGCAGTTAGTGAAGCTTTGGCTTTATTAATTACAGGTTGCCAGTTATGCTGAGTGTTAGTAGAGTTTTTGACTGAGAAGAAGATACCTAGGAGTTTGATTTTGTCTTTCACCCATTTGTTGTATTTGCACTGGGGTTTTCAGGTACCTCCGAGCCATGCTGCTGTTGTATTTTTTCTGTTTATTTTTGCCCCAGAGGCTTTTTCATTATACCTCTAGGGCTTTGAAAGCTGCATCCAAGCTGGCCACATCTTGTATCAGGAGGGTGGTATCATCAGCGTATTGCTGAATTTTGATACCGTTAATCCCCTGATTGTTGGAGTTGTACGAATCAAGGCGGCCAGCGGCTCTGCAGTCAGTACGCAGCATGGCACTTAGGGGACACCCTTGCCTGATTCCTCTTGTTGGGTGGATAGACGAAGATAGGAAATCGTTTTGATAGATTTGGGTGATAAGATTGGATTTAAGTGTTTTTATAAGAAAATTGCAGTCTACTCTATCAAAGGCTTTTTTCTGATCTATGGCTAGCATAATTCCTATGGAATTTTCCTTGTCTAGCCTACTTGTAATTTCTCTGAACAGTTGAAGTGTATTGGTGATACTCCTTCTTGGAACTGAACAGGTCTGGTCTGCACTAGTAACTTTATCCATAACTTTGGCTAGCCTATTTGCTAATGCCTTAGCTATGATCTTATAATTGATATTTAAGAGACTGATGGGTCTCCAGTTATCCCACTACTACACATCGCCCCCTTTCGGTAGCAGGACAATAGTGGCAATACGTTGGCTTTCTGAGAGCACCCCCTTACAGTATGCACTATTTGCAATCATTGTTAAGTCTCCTGCTAGGAGATATTCAAATCTCTTATAGAAATCTGGTGTAAGGCCATCATTTCCTGGGGATTTATCTTTATTTGAAGCCCTAATGGCTTGTTTTATTTCTTGAATAGTTATGGGTCCTTTGCAGAGCTCAGCATCTAGGGGGTCTAATTTATCTTCTAGACATGCCAAGATTTCGTCTTGAGCTGCGGGACAAGTGTCTTCACTATTGTGTATAGTTCATTATAATACCTAGTCTCTTCCTGAATAATATCTATGTCAGTTAAGACACGGCCTTCTTGAGTTTTAAGTTTATTTATAGATTTCCTTTCTGCCTTAGATTTTTCTAAAACACAGAAAGACCTACAACCTTCGCCATTCATGGCCAGTACTCGGGGCCCTAATTCTAGCGCCTTCTGTTTTGTTAAGTTGCAGTTTTGCTATTTGGGTTTGGATGGCTTTGATTTTCCTTTGTTCTATCTATTCCTAAAGAGGCCTTATTTATTTTTAATTTTAATTCTACTTTTAACTTATTTTCTAGATATTCCCAATACGCATTTCACGCCTGACAATATCTTATACTAATTTCCTTAAGTTTAATCTTACCTAAGTCCCACCACTCCAGGGGGTCCTCAAACTCATCCCGACGAAGTGACCATTGTTCCCAGAAACTCTGTACACTCTCAACATATTCTGACTCTGTCAGAATAGTATTATTGAGTTTCCAGAGTCCAGGTCCTCTGGTGTTCTCCTGGATGAGAAAGCTGGCCTTAACCTGACAGTGGTCACTCCACGTGAAAACGTTGTGCGTAACATCCTGGAGTTGTCTAATCACATGTTTAGAAACATACATTCTATCTATTCTAGTTGCTACTTGATATTTTTTATTATAGTGAGTGTATGATTTACTGTCAGGGTGTTTAAATCTAAATGCATCGACCAAGCTGAACCGCAAGCACAAGGTTTGCAGCTGCAACTTCCCGATCAGATGCATCCTGCTTTTAATGCCTGGTCCCTGCCTATCTAGGTCATGGGAGAACACGCAGTTAAAGTCGCCTAAGATGTATATATCTGCAGGGTAAGACCTAAGTTCTTTATCTAAAATATCATTGAAGTTTTGAAAGAAAGCTGTCCGTTCCTTCACTATGGTAGGAGCGTACACTGATGCAATCATCACTTTTCTTTGGAACTCAATTTGTTAACTGGCTATGATAATTCTTCCATTTTTATCACTATAAGAGTGTTCTATTTTTACATTAAGACTGATGAAAAAGAATAGCTATGCCTTTTTTCCAACCTAGAGGGTCTAAACATGTGATTTTAGGGCCTGACCAGTTGGAAAAGTACCTATCTATCTCTGTGGAGTTTTGCAGGTGTAGTTCTTGCATGCAGATTATTGTGTTGTGAGAGGAATGTTCCAGATGATCCATATAATCATTCCAATGTTTTTTGAATTTTATCCCTCTTAAATTCAGGAATAAGAATTCCAGACAGCTTAACATAATCACTAAATATAGTTCTTCGTCCAAAGGGCGTTATCTGAGTTGTGACCGAAAAATCCTTCCAAAATGAAAGTGACCCAATTTAGGTGGGCACTTCCATGGCTGCAACCCCCCGAGTCGGTGCTGCAGTTTGAGGTATTTTATGGGTGCTTCCAAGGACTTGTCCTTGGGGACCTCAAGCACCCTCCTCTCTTCTTGGGAGGAATTGGAGGGGTGGATTCCCTCAGTCCTTTTTTGGCTTTCCTCCGTATTGTTAGTTTCGTCCTCAATATTGATGACCTCAGTAGGGGTTTCCTCCTGCTGGGCTGCTTTTGTTTTGGGAGAAGCCTCCTCTTTGGTTTGTTCTTGTATTTCTTGTGTTACAGGCTCCTGAGTTCTCTTGCCTGGGCAGCTGCGGCAATATGGAGACTCTGTGGGTTGGTCTTTATAGACGATGGTAAAATTGTAAGTTTTACCATCTAGTATCTTGTGTATACGCCTGGGGATTGATTCTCTCAGAATCATTTTGCCGCTCCTCTGACCAGAGAGGAACAGCAAACCCGGCAGGCAGTCATACTTGAAAGACACTATCACCTTTTCAAAATGCTCTAGGATCTTTTCTGGGATGTCACACCCAACAATGAGTGGAAGGCTACGGGACTTGCACCTCTGAGGGTGTAGTTAATTCCGTTTACAGTCAAAGATTTAGTAGACAAGTATTCTGCATTTTAGATGGAGCTGCAGATTCTATTGCTCTGCCATGGCTGTTTATCACAGCTCTGACTCTCTCATTTAAGTTTGCGTCGAGGAGTGCCTTCCAAACATCCAAGCAAGTTACGGATCGGTTATGATGGAAGAAGAGTGAACTCTTCCCCTCGAATTTCCAATTTCTCTTATTTGAAGGGTCCATATCTAATTCCTGTAAGAATTCTCTAAAGGACTTTTCCCCATTATTGCCCTCATAATCCTTTAGAATCAAAGTTTCCGCATTCTCCTGAGGGTTAGCGGTCTCAGTGTAAGATGATGCAGAAGTTGATAGCTGAGGTTCCATCATTTACAGTTTGCACAAATTTTATTTTTAAAAGCAAGAAAACACTAATTTATAATTCGTGTGTGTGTAAGTGTTGTTGTTAAGCAATGCACAACTGGTTTTTCCATTATAGCGATAACTCTCCGGGTTGCGACACTTCTGGAAGATCACTCTTATTCTTCCATTTCTCCCATTGTTGTAGCGTTCTTAGTGGTTTTCTCGTGATTAGCTCTGGTAGGTTTTCTTCTTGTGGTAGTTGGTGTGTTCAGCAGTTTCATCCCCTATACCACATATCCTGCATACTGTCTCTTCCGCTCACCCAATCTTGTTCAACCAATACTTCAGGTACAGGTGGTAGCCACTGCAAAGTCGGCTTAGGGTAACTTGGGCTGCCCGTGGTAGCGCACACTCCTCTACCCTGTTTATGTTTTCTCCTCTGTCTCTGTAGATCCGGTGGAATCTGGGATGCTTCATGGGCTGGCTTCTCATCCTCTGTCGAATTGCCAATTTCGCGGACGCGTATTGCCATGACGTCGAGTTTTGGTCTCCCTTCACTCCCTCTTTCGCTTTTTCATTAGCCAGCTCGTTCCCTTTAACCCCACAATGGCTAAGGCACCACGTGAAGGTTAGATGACATTCTCGGATTCTCAGGGCATGGAGGAGCTCCAGGATCTCCCTTTCATCTTCGTTCTCTAGAGGGATGGAGGTATTGGACCCTCATTAACGCCGCCATGCTGTTGGACACAATTCGCACTCTTAAAAGTTCTCTTTGGCCTCATGGAGAATATGCAGAGCTTGCTTCATCGCTTTGATCTCCGATTGGTAGGAGGAGCACCATCTGCCTGCTGTGATTGTTTCCGACCATCGGACCTCTGGGTTTTCTGGGGGGCCAGTGGTGACAATAATCCCCCCCCCCTCTGCCATCAGAGGTAGATCCGTTGGTAGAGATGGCCAGGTCAAACCAGTGCCAATTCTTTCCGAGGTGTCTGAGCTTCTGCACGGTTGATTTCAGCATTTTTGGATTTCTACCTGTCTAGTTCAAATGTTGGTGATCCTACATCTAACCATAGGGGTAGGAGGTTGGGGAAGCACACCGGGCGGTTGTCACCAAATATTGTGGACCATATGGACTTGGCTGTCTCCTGCCAGCTTTGCTTCTTGATACGTTGCCTGACCTCTGTCGTCGCTGTCTGGTACTGCGGATTGTGTTGGTCGACATGGAGGGGCTTCTCCAGGGCTATCACGCTCAGCTGGATTGCACAGGTCGCTATCGGCGGTAGGTTAGCCTCAGTCAGGATGGCTTCAGCTGGTGTTGTGCGAAGGTGACCTGTAATAGCTCAACCAGCATATCGTTGGCAGGCTTCGAGGCGTTCCATTGTGGAGTCGGAGATCCACGGCATCCAGGAGGCTGCCGCATATTCAATAAGTGAATGCCCTGCCATGATGTACGTCACTCGTAGAGTATCCTTGTCATACCCCCATTCAGTATTGGTGAGTCTACAGAGAGCAGCCGCCTGTCGCTTCACCTTTATTCCGACTGTGTTCACATGTTCCACAAAGTTAAGTTGGCAGTCGTAGGCTACTCCCAGAAATTTTGGTTTTGGGTTGTGTTGAATTGGGTTACCACCAAGACTAAGGGTTGGTCTCCAGCAGGCTTCATGCGAGTTGGTTGAGAAGAAGCGTTCAGACTTCTGTGCTGAGATCGTCATTTTCCATTCTTTACTCCATCTGGTGACATGATCCAGAGATTCCTGCACTGTGATCGTCGCCTCATCGAGACTTTTCGACTGAGCCCAGATGGCTACATCGTCGGTAGACATGCTGACCTGGGTATCTTTCAACTCCTCTGTTAGGTCATCAATGAAGAACAGGAAAAGTAGAGGGGAGAGGACTTATACTTGTGGAACTCTTTGTTTGAAGGTCTTTTTGCTTTTCTCCCTGTCGTACGTTACCCAGTTTACTCCCAGTTGGGTGATCTCCAGGGGGTTCTTTCTTTTCTTCCACTTCTCCCAAATGGCAAGAGCCTCTGGGGGATTTTCTGCAATGGATATCTTCTGTGTTTCATCTCATGGGAGGTGGTGGTGGATACTGGGGCAATTGTTCATTACATGTTCTGTTGTCTCTTCTCCAAGTCCACACTTTTGGCATATCTTGTCCGCTGCCCAGTTTATTTTTATGAGCCAGTATTTTAGGTCCAGATGGTGACCACTTCACAGCCAGCTCAGTGTCATCTGTTCTGCTCTGGACATTCTCTTTTCTTCCTTTCTGTTGATTGTTTCTCCCCTTTCACCGTACACCTGTCGGAGTCTGGTATGGCTGATTGTACGACTTCACGTGGCCCTTCTAATTGCTGCCTTCGCTGATTCGTAGTGCCATGACGATTCTTCCTGGTCTGCTGCGGATCAAAGTCAGGCTGTGGTGTCGGCTATTTCGTTACCTTTGACTCCACAGTGGCTCGGACAACAGGTGAAGGTGAGCTTGCAGTTCCTTTTGTGTAGGTGGTGGAGGAGTTCTTGGATGGTCTTCGTTCGATTGTGTTGATGAGTGTACGTTTTCGAGGAGTTGTAAGACTGCTTTACTGTTGGTTACAATTTTTACTCTTGATGTTTCTTCTTTCTCAGCGACTATTTGTAAGGCTTGCTTATGGTTTTCAGCTTGGCTTTGTATGAGGAACAGAATGTCCCAGCAGGGAGGGAGCGTTGTTGATCGATCACGGGATCTCTTGGGTGACCGGTAGTGACTATGCTGCTGCTACTGCCATTTGCAGCCGACCTGTCAGTGTAGATCGTCACATCGTATTTGTTCCATTCCTTTTCCAGCAGGAGCAGGGCATTTTCTTTGTCTGTTTGTGGGTCATTCGTCTTTTGGCCAGAGAGCTCAAATTCGGGCGTGCTTGTTTCGAGCCATGACGGTAATAGGCTTGGGAACGGTTCAGGTTGGGTGCTGCTGAAGATTGCTCTCCAAGTGTTTAGTGATTTCACTCTCCAGCTTGTTTTTTGCATCCGTTGTCTTACTTGCGTTGTTGCTGTTTGATACCTCGGATTTGGGGTATCTGTTCGGAGGGACTTCTCCATGGCTACTGCGGTTAGTTGGGTTGCGCGGGTCTCAATTGGCAGGAGATTAGCTTTGGCCAGTATAGCCTCTGCTGGCGTGGTGCGCAGTAGACCCATTATCGCCCTTCCCGCATAGCGTTGACAGGCCTCGAGTTTCTCCATCACAGTCTTTGATATCCATGGCATCCAGAAGGGAGCCGCATATTCGATGATTGACCTTCCTGTAGCAATGGATGTTGCACGAAGGGTGTCCCTATCGTATCCCCATTCTGTCGAGGTGAGTCTTTGCAGGGCACCAGCTTGTCGCTTTAGTTTATTGCCAACCTGTGTGACGTGCGTGGTGAAGGTCAGTTGTCTATCATACGTGACCCCTAAAAATTTGAGATTAGCATTGCAACGGTTTTCTTGGCCATTTAGTCTAAGAGGAGCACTCCGATTTAGGTGCAGACGTCATCTTCCATCTTGCGCTCCAGGTCGTCAGTTGATTGAGGGATTGCTGAACTGTCTTCTCAGCTTCACATAGGTCACTATCCTGTGCCCAGATTGCCACGTCGTCTGCAAACATGCTGACTTGTGCCGCTCCAAGGCCTTTGCGTAGATCGTTGATGTAATAGAGGAACAGCAGTGGTGACAGTACTGATCCTTGTGGGACTCCTTGCTTGAAGATGGCTTTTCGGCTTTCTTTGCCCTCAAGGGTAACCCAATTTACCCTGTTCGCTAGCCATGCCTGTATCCATCAGACCCTTGCGAGTCATTTTCAGTAGTAGTGCATCACGCCATACCGTCTCGTAGGCCCTTGAATAGTCGATAAAAGGCTATGACGATCCGCTGCATGGGTTTGCTTTGGAAGCCATCACTGTTGGATTGAGAGAGGCGGAGCAGCTGGTCCTCTGTGCTTCGTCATGATCGGAATCTTGCTTGGTTTTGCGACAGTAGTTGTCCTGACTCCGAGAGGTAGCGTAGCCAATTTGTCATGATCCTCTCCATGACCTTGCCAACCACCAACATCAAGGAGATGGATCTGTAGTTCTCCAAGCACTGTAGGTCTTTCCCTGCCTTTGGTACTGGGCGAATGTCCGCGGTTCTCCAGGCTTTAGGGACGTCAGTGTGGAAACGGCAATTGGCCCAAGGTGGTGGAGAAATCTAGGGTGTATTTTATCTGGGCCAGCTGCTTTAGACGGGGCAACGCTTCAAATGGCTGCCTTGACCTCACTGGCGGTGAAGCTCTGACAGACATCAGATGTGCAGTCTTCTTATCGCAGCAGGCTGTTGAGTTGTCGTTTCATTCCTCGGTCTTGTTTTTCAGTTTTGAGGATGCTAACCCTTTTGTATTGTTGGATGAAGGCATTTGCCTTCTGGCGCTTGCTCACAAAAGTCTTCCCTGCTTCGGAGATGGCTGAGTCGTTTCTTAGTGTTGATGTAAGGTTTCTAAGTAACCTCCACACTTCTCACCTGTTTGTCTTTCACGCGACACTGCTCGGATTGAATGCCAAGAGAGGAGCGGATCTTATCTCTTTCTTTTTCTTTGTTCATTATCTCTCATGTTTTCCAGCACTCTCCAGCCATACCCACGGCTTTGAGGCCAATATGCTTGTGTGCCACCTCAAGGATGACATCATATCACATTTTGTAGGTTGTGGAGAGTTTTCGTCTTTCTTTGGGTTTCGCTGCGCTAGTCTGCCCTTGACCTCTGTTGTAAAGGCCGCCAGATTGCTTTTTTTCCAGTCTTATACCAATCTTTTCCTACCTTTTAACGTTTGTGCCGGCAGTGGAGTGTGGTGAGAATTGGTTTATGATCGGATAGAGTATTGAGGGTATTCCAGGTGCATTTTTCTATCAGCATCTCGTGGACAATGCTAGCGTCTGGGATGGAATGGTTGCCAGTTGCTGGGTCCTGTTGCGCTGTGCTGCCATCATTCAAGAAAGCTCCGTTGGCATCCAGGATGGCTTCACTTAATTGCTGTCCTCTACTGTCTGGGTTGGCATTGTCGTCCCACAAAATGTCATGTGTTTAGGTCTGCACATATAATTTCGTTGGGTTCTATTTCAGGTTGGATTGGTTGGCCTTCATAGCCTATGCATTGCAGGTACAGTGAGTTTTCTGGGGGGGGGGAGATACCAGTTGCTCACTATGATAGGGTGTTAGTTTGGAATTGGGATACCCACTGTCAGCGTCTCTAGCCCTTCCCCTTGTGATCGAGTAGGGTAGGGTTTTTCGGACATAGGTGAACAGTCCTCCCCTTGCTTCTTGGTGGGTCCAGTCCTTCCTAATTGCTGTGTAGGATCGCATTTCCCCAAGCTTGTCCCGAGGGATTATCTTTGTCTCTTGTATACTGTTGATGTTGCTTCTCTCCATTAGGTCTTCTAACAGCAGCAGTCTGCGCAGGATACCATTCATGTTCCATTGCAGGTGCAGGATGTGTATTTGTGGCTGTATACTGCCTCGTAAGTGTTTTTCGATCTTCAGTTGTGTTGGCAATGTAGTTGATTCGGCAGCTGTCAAGTTTTTACATTCTCTGCAATACCAGCTGTCCAAATTTGCTTGCATCTGTGCCTGTTGTCTTGTCGAGGTGATGCAGCTAAAGTGGAAGTTGCATTTGCAGGCAGTGCAGATAAGTCTTCTTGCTCCTCTTCTGACCCTACCAAAACATTCAGTGCAAGGTGCTCCTGGTAGTTCAGTTGGATTTGGTTGGGTGTTGTTCTCTAGCTGGTCTCTGTGTTTGGCTTTGTTGGTGTGAAGTGGTGGTGGAGTTGGTGTTTGTGTCGCAGCATATCCATGTTCTGGAGCCAGTCTTCCTTCTGGTGGGTGGCATGCATGACAGATGGCGTGGTGCTAGACACTCATTGCAGATCACTCTGTGATGAGTTCACCGAAAGCCCCTCTTGCATCCATTGCAGACTGTCCTTATCTTCCTCAATCGGTGTATAGAGTGGTGTGCGTGGTAGGGTTGGTAACTGCTGTTTGTGTGTTGTTGGTGGTACAGCAGATCCAGCTTCTTGTGCCCATCTTCAGCTCTTCCCTTTCTTTTCTAGTTAATTGTGTGCATGCTAGATGACTTGGCACGTGGTAGATGTCGCAGATCGCTCTGTTGTGAGTTCGTCTGATGGCTTTCTTGCATATTGAAGTCTCATTTTCACCACGTGGCCTGCAGTTTGGACATACGTAGGAGTTATCGTGTTTTTTCTTCATCTCCGTACTCGTCATTTGGCTGCATTGTTGATGGGATTGGGATCCACATCTTGTACACTTGATTCTTTTCTTGGAGGTTGGCCTCCCGCATATATTGAAGGGTGGCCTTGTTCCTGGGTTACTTTCTATGTAGCTGGCCCTCAGCAGGAGGATCCGAATGGTGTGGGCCAGGGCCCCTCAGTTGTGGAAGACTGCCCTAGTTATGGGTCGCCTGGTACGCAGGGCCTTGATGTCCTAGGCAGACGAAAAAATCCTGAAACCATGTGACTAAGAACATTTTACCTAATATCATGGGAAGGTTCTTCTCTCGTTGGGCTGCTGCTGTAGGGGCTTAGCAGGACAAACCCTTGCTAGAGCTCTAGATGTAGATGGTGGTCAATTTTGCAGCAACTGAATTTAAAGTACTGCTCCTCTGTAGTGTGTCTGTCTTATATCCAGTTTTGCTTTTAGTAGACATTGTAACGAACAAAGCAAATGTTAAATGAGACTAAAACTACTAGTAGGAATACAATGTGTATCCAGTCCACACTTCCATATCTTCCCATAAGAAAAAACAATGACATGGTAATTAGCAACATTAATGTTGAGTTAGGGGGGGGATTATATATTTTTAGTCAAATTTGTTTAAAAGATCACAACTGAAATCCATAAAGTTAATAAAATAGCTTTTATTCAAAATGCTCCCATTACTGTTAGAAGAAACCTTTAACGTAAGGATTTGATTTCATACAATGGAATGTGTGTGTAGGGTCATGACTTCATCACAGCAACACTGGGGTCCCCTCCTATTAACCTGTGTTAACTCTCAGATATCCTTATGTGCATTTAGTTATTTTATTAGTGAGAAGATTAATTCTATTTGAATTATTTTTCTACCACATTTTGGTCTGATGAGTGTTGGTTTTTACCAAATTTCCCATTCAGGACACCATACCTGGAACAAATCTGCAGGTAAGATCTGCTGAATCAAAACAAATGCACGACATTATTTGATGTGATTTAATAATTTATAAGGAATATTACAACAGAGATAAATTGCCATATACAAAAGTACAATAAAAACTTCAAGCTTAGCTCTTTACAAAAGCCAGCCACCACTATTAGTGATGGCTTATTTTTATTTTAATAAATCTACATGCATAATATATTAATCGATTTGATCTGATCGAGGGTTTACAATTTGTTTTAAGTGTATTTTAAACTTCCATGCAACTTTTTTTTGTGAATATCTTAAGTTTATAGTCCACAGTCCTAAATAAACCACCTACAATTTACTATTAATATGCTGCACTGAATTATAAACAGAAATCTGTTATGGTAAGTAAACAACTTTGTGTCACTACCATATTACCTGGAGTAAAAGAATGATTCAAGACAAAAAAATTTTTTATGTGAGCAACATTTCTCTATTTAACTAACAGGTGCTAAATTTAGATATAGTTGAGCTTTGGTATGAAGATTACATTTTTAAACATCTCTGGGAAAAAATATATACATGTATATATTTAAAGATTTTATACTTGATAAATACTACGTATTTCCTTAGACTCATTTGTATATATATATTTTTACAGTAATTTAAAAAAAAAACAGCACACTACTTGGTCGAAGAAAGAATTCAGAAAATAAGATTCTATGCTGAATGAATGAGCTAATCCAATCAGAGTGAAGGATGTCAGATAGGATTTGTATTGTAGTATAAACACACAAAATAGAAAGTAATCAAAGGAGCTGACTCATCTTTGCCCCTTCAGTCAAAAAAGTGCAAGGTTGTAAAATTGAAGACCCCTTTGCAAGACAGTTCAGGATAAACCATTTTCCATGCCAAACAATCTATGCTAAAACAGAAAATCTTCCATAACATTAGGGGGCTCTGTCTGATGATAAGATGACATTACTCGGCTCCAGTATGATGTTCTCACCAGCCTGATTAGAATGATCGCTAAAAATACTGAAAATAAAACAGTTGTCTTAATTAGTGCATTAACACAACAGATCCTGCTTCTGTTGTATATCAGCAAAAACATTTGGGAAGAATCCTATAAACTGACGATATTTCTTATATTATCACATCTATCTAATTAAATTTAAAAAAGGAAGTATTTGGTCAAGCTCCTGACTTTCATGTAGATGGTATATAAATTAAGTAATCCTCAACTGAGCAGTGTAAAATAAAAATAGATAAAGTATCACCTGCTTAAAAATTATAACTTTTAGCTGAATTTTTTTTTTAAATCTAAGACTAGGAAAAAAGCAGCTAAATTTGCCAAGTTGGGAAGCAAATACACCTGTTTTTTTTTTTTTTACAGATATTGAACCCCGACAGTGTTCACCAAAAATAGTATAACAGTGTGGTTAACAAAACATCATAAAATTAGTTTGTGTTTTTTTTTTAAATCCGATTAATATCATGTTTCCTCACAACAAAAATCAAAAGTTTTGTTAGTATTGACTGGTAATGAAACTGCACTCAATCCCCTAATGACAGAGGAACATGACATAATACAATATTAAACTTGCTGCTGCAATAAGATTAATCCTCAAATTATTTCCTTTTTATAATGTTAGGAGGTAAGATATAGCGATAACCCAGTCAACAAGAGACACTGCAGTATGTAAAGATGTCTCTAATGAAAGGGATAAAAAAATTTTTCAAGTGTTCAAACTATCTGAGCAACAATCCAGACCTGCTTCGTGGTTTCCAGAACTCTTAAGTGTTGAACAAAGCGCAACAAACACAACTTGGCAAACTTGTGCACAAGTTAACTCCACACCAGTACTGCTTTCAGGCACAAACACTAACAACTTTACAATATTGTTCAAGATAAATATGAAACACACGTATTCTCTTTTGAAAAAATTATTTCACACACACCTTTCTCTCTCTCAGGATTAAAAAAGAAAAAAATAATCCATTACATTTTCACTGTTTAGAATGCAGATAGTGCTAAATAACTTTAAAAACTTATGGCACATTCAAATACATCACAAGGTTTTATCTATTTTCACAGAAGAAAGAATATGGACAATCAAAATTCGGACACAAATCTAATCTTGGTTTAGTTTTGCTGATACTTACTTCAACATTTACATTACCATACTAGAAACACCACATCTAATGTCCTCTCTTGACAAAATTTAAAAACTACCCAGAAATCAGCAGCATACGTTATTCCACTGGTTAAAAATGAAAACGCAGCTTAGATCCTTGAGAGCTAACAACTATGTCATTCTACCAGTGTTCAGAAGTCTAGATATAAAATAAAATTCGAGAGAGAGAGAGAACTTATTAAAAATCACCGTTTGTTTTTATAGAATGGTCTGAAATACAGTTCATCATACTCGTACTTGCAAACAAACATTAACCTATCAGACTCAGTAGTTTACCTTTAATGCAGCACAGAATATGGTTTAACATAGATCAACTATGAAACTCCAAAACACATTTTTCCCTTTTCTAGATGTAGATGCACAATTTCATCTCAGATGACTGAAACAAGACCGAATTCTCATCACCAGTGATATTCTATGGAAGACATTAAAAAAATAAGAAACTCAATTTAGTGACAAATGAGGTAATACATGACTAAAAATGGCTGTTACTAGGAGGAAATTTCTGTAGGATGCCAGAACATCTTTAAGGGAGAAATGCAAACCAGATGATTTTCAAAACAAGATATTGTAGACCTAATAATATAGTTGTCAAGTGATTGTCAGCACAGTTTAGGCTACATGTGTACTAAAAGTAGACAAATGCAGCCAGAAATCAAGTTAACAAACTTCAGTAAAAGGAGAAAATCATGAAGTGTTCACATCTTTTCTTAGTAGGCTAACAACACAACCACCATTTCTCAATGAATCTTTTACAGACAGACTGCAGAAAACTCTGTAGAGTCTGCACCGTAGAAAATGATTGGGTCTAGTTTCCTGGCACAAACTAAACAGAACTACAAAAAAGCAAAGACCTCATCCCATTCAATCAAACTAGAGAGATTAGTAGAGAAGTCAGTCAAAAGTGTGTCATCAGTAGAATATAGCATCTATAACTTGAGTGAGTTACACATACAATTTCTATCTCAGCATCCTACAGGCACTGTACAGAGCTAGCCAACCAAAATTTAAGGACTACAAAATTAGGAAACATGCCATAATACATTAATTAAAAAAAAAAAATAAAATAACCTAACTTATACAGCTATACTTGATCATAAACATAATTACAGTGCATTGTAATTAAAACAGATAAGTTTCTGGGATTAAATTATCGTAACCTGCCTATACATTATATCTTGTAGTAAAGCCCAGTTCATTTCACTACACAAGAAATTAGTAGGGATTTCCTTAAATGCGCAGTTGTTAAATTTGTTCCAGCATGCTAAGTATGTCGGGTATCAATCGTTCATTGTTTCACTGCTAGAATATTCAATAATCAGACTAGAATATAAAAAAATATTTTTAGTCTACATCACAACTAAAATAGTTGTTTTATACTGGAGGACTGTAGTCATCAGATCTGACCAAGGAATCAACAATATGCCTTATAACTGTTTCCTTTAAATTCTCTGACCCTGTGAAACTCAGGTGGGTTGGGCAATGTTCAATTGAAGATGCATTTACCTGGCATTTAAAAAAAATTAATTTTCTCAAATTGGTCTTGCTTTTTTCTTCTCACATCTAAAAATAAAGGGTTCTAGCAGGAACTTCTGATAGGTTGGTTAGATCGATCAAAGTTGGGGTGAACTGAGTGGTTTGTGCTGGCTGTAGTTTCCACTGCCACACATCCATCTTCCCCATCCGGCTGGTGTTCTGACTGAGTTGAGACCTATGAGAGGTCAAATGCAACAGGGGGTATGACAACAACTGCAGCACCTCCCCACATAGTTACCTGGCGTGGAAGCAAGGCTATAAATAAACGTGTGATTGTTTTAGTAATTGGACTTTTCAAAGTTATTTGCAGATTCAAAGACATTTCAAGACTCTATGAATCCTTATCTTATCTCAGGGAAAAAATTAAAATAAATAAATAAATAAAAAAGATTTAAACATGGTTTCCAGAACTCTTAAGTACACATAACAAAAAGCTAATTTAGATATCCTACTTCAATCATTAGTTCACCAAAAAAAAATAACATTCAAAGTCTGCAAAATTTCCTATTTATATCCCAAAGTAGCCAGGTCACTATCTCATCACTAGACCTACTGATTAAAAAAAGAAATATTAACCTTTGAGAATGATGTCTGACCCCTCTGAAACAAGAGAGAATGGTGCAATCTTTTCAAGTCCCTAAAACTTCTTCAAGCCAAGTCTGCCTACATTCTAAGTTAGCTCATCTGAAGCTCAATCGTTTAGTAACTATTTTTTTTTCATTTTACATATCAACAGTGCACTGCAACTGAACTGGGTTTAGAAAAATCTGCATACACATTCATCATATACACAAAAGCTATTTTAATGCAATATTTAAAAAATGTTCAAGTTATTTTCAAAATTCAAAAAGCTACAACATTTCAATTAGTAACACTACTTCCTACAAGCATGGATTTGTACTAGCATATACCAGGTAACCATCAAGTTATTTCCTAAAACTGGTTATTTATGATGCTCAAACTATAAGTGTACATATGCAAGGATCACGGAGAACACATTACCAGAGTTTGTAAATTTTGCCAAAGAGAGTACCACTTATGCTTTGTGATGTCACCTCTGCCATTTTCTACTCTCTATATAAATTTACAGAGCAGTCAGTTTGCAGTCTGTGAACAGTGCTTCTTTCTAAGATCACACAGCTCATGAGTTATCCACAACAGTGAATGTAATGCAGAGGCATTTCGCAACAATGGTGTTCATCAAAGCTCAGGCGGCCCAAGAGCCTTGCATGATCTCGTCCATAAATGTGATGAGACAGGGTTGGTGGCCGATGCACCACAGTCAGGATGCTCACCTAACACCTATGAAAGTTTTTGACAAAAATCAGGCAAACCAATCCTCGTGGAGAATGTGCCAAGTCTGCTGGCCTGGTGCAGGTGGTGGTGTACTATTTCCACATAAGATGTGAAGACTTGCAGGACCCGCTTCCTGCTGACTCTGAGAAGCTGTTGATCCTCTCCAAACAAATCCTGCAAATTCCAAGAACACACACACGATGTGTGCACATGTTCTTCAATATGTGATAGTTTGGGAAAGAAAATCTTGAGCTGACAGAAATGACATTTCATGTAAGTTTCAATTTTCTTTTAAATTAACAAACAACAGGAAATTCTGCTGTATGTTTAAGTTGTTTACATTATATATAACCCTTTCAAAGCCTTGGTGGAATTATAGGCTAATTTTAGAAAATATCAGTTTCTTTACTTAAGTTCCCTAGCCATTTAAAGTCCAGCACTTAGATGGAAATCAAATCACCATGGTACACAATAACAAATTATTTCACAAAATTGAAGCATGACACAATGTGTAAAATGTTTTCTTATAATTACCAATACATTTAGGAGTTTTAACAAATACAATTTACCATAAAGCTGTTGGTTCCTTATTTATCAGAATTTTAACCTACATCCCCACTTACAAATGAGATCTAAGGCTTCCTCTCAAGAATCATGTCTACCAAAAATGTTTTATGGTTTTTCAATTTGAAGCACTTCGAAGGAAGATAATTAAAAATAATAAACAATTATTTCTATTTTCAAAGAATCTTAATTAAAAAGACAAAAGAATGCTGTATAATGCTATTTGAAATTCTATTAATGGCCCGGAAAATAGTAAAAGAAGAAAACATTAATTTTAAAATTATGACTCAATAAGTGTTCGCAGAAAGTAAAAGCTGAGCCCCCCAAAACACACACACACACACACACACTGTAAGAACACTGACAAGACGGAACTGCGCAAGGCTGGCTAGAAAAAGAAAACTAATAATCAACACAAACCAGAAAACTGCTGAAGTGGTTGGACTGCCCATTGTTTGCAGGTTGGACGCAAGGCCACCAGTTTTAACACAGCCATGAGAAACAACAAGACTAGGAAGAGGCCGCCAGAAAGTCCACCCTAATGCCTTCAGCAGCAGCCTCCTCCCTCAGGTTCCCCTTCCACCAAATGGAAAGTCTCTTTTGGCCGAGCGAACCCATTTTTCACACCGTCCCAGCCTTCCTCCACTGTAATTTTTCCCTCCTCAAGCATCTGGTAAATGTCCCTGGCTACTGACAGGAAGGCTTCCTCCACATTCTGCCCACTCTTGGCTGATGTCTCAAGAAATTTGAGTCCATGAAACTCAGAGAACTGACGCCCCTCTCTTGTGCTGACCTTGCGTTCATCATCTTTGTCAGACTTGTGTCCCACAATGAGATACACGGCCTTATGTGGCTCTATGTGTAATTGTGACTCTTTCAACCAGTCCTCCAAGTGTTCAAAGCTGCTCCGCTTGGTGATGTCATACACTATTAAAGCTCCAACAGAGTTACGGTAATATGACCTTGTTATAGACCTGGAAATTTGAAAAGAAAAAAATTATTCGTTTTTCAACCACCATACATATTTTAGAGTAATTTCTGGGTTTTTTAAAATCACTTAAATCATTCACTTAATTTTGTTTTAAAAAGATATTCAAGACTTTTTTCAATGTCCTTGTTAAAAAAACAAAAAACACAACAGAAACCACTATATTACTGTGTGTCAATTCGAGGAGAATATTTACTACTACTTACAGTGTTCATTACAGGAGCTGACCCAGCTAGAGTATTTAAAAAATTTGTAATTCCACACTGTATAACTAAAAAGATATTAAATTTAACTTCGTGATAAATGGGGACCACAACTGGTCACCACTTAAAAGGTGTGTTACAATTGTATACTGTTGATGTAAATAAATGCAGTATTTTACAGAACTTAATAAACCTCAATTGTGATTATAGGAATTTACATTCTCAAATTAAGAGAAGTTAGGAGATACATAGTAGCTCTTTAAAATAAATTTGCAATTTTAAAATGTCATGTTTGTCATCTAATGAAATTCACAATGCCTGATCTAAACATTAACTTCAGTTTCTCAGGCTGCAAAAGCTTCATTCATTCAAATATTTCATCTCCTGACTTAAAGCCCATCAATCTTTGCTTTCTCACAAAATGAAAAAAAACTACATTTCCCCCCATTCTATACAACAAAATGTTACAGATTAATGAAATCTTACATCAATGGTTAATAAAATAAAATAAAATTTGTACAAAGTGTAGAACTAGGAAAAATTGGAATCAAACCATGGCAGGGTCACACCAGTTTTTATTCTGAATGTTCATTTCCTATTCCATGTACAAATTTAAATTAAAATCTTTAAAATCAGCAAAAATATCTCATCCTTAATCCTTCACCCATAAAATTCCCAATCTAAATTAATTTCCCATCAAAAAACTTAAAGGATAGAGTGTAATAAAATATATAAACTGCATATCTGACAAAGATTATTTACTACAAATGCACATTTTCAGGACCTTTTTAACTCACAGAGGTAATTTAAGAACAATCAAAGCTTGTTTTTCTTCTTCTTTCTCCTCACCCAAAAGTTTACCAGGCTTTAGACCTACAAGTTAACCATAATATAGTTACCGTAGCTATGTGGATAAGGGGAAGAAAAAACATTTGGGTTGTCGAGAGCCATGCAGAAAAGGACTAACAAACAAAAGTTGATGATTCGAAAGCTAAACAACAGATTAAACAAGTTTTAGGAACTGCTAATTTCATGCTTGAGATCTCTTCAGTGTTTATCGAAGTATGGTCTGATTTAATGAATATAGGCTGGACTTCGGAAGAAAAAAAAAAAGCAAAGACAACATTACTGTAAACATATTCAGAAACTCTGTGGAATATTTACTGTTCAGCTTTCACAAAACTGCTGCTGTTAAACCAAATTGTTCTTATTCAAATCAAACGAAATACATAACTAGTCTCACAATGTGAAGACAGCCATTGTACATATCGAGCTCTCATATTTCAGGTGTAATTACTTATTCTTTGTGTAGCCTATAGGAACTGTCAGCGCAGGTCCATTGATGATGCAGGTCTAGTTTTTTGTCTTTGGAGAATTTGTTAGGATTCATATCATCACCTTCACGTTACTTTCTCATTTAAAATCAACTACTTGAACATGGAATTCAGTTAGGTTCAACAAGGACGACGCCTGTCAACCAACATAGCTGAAACCTGTCTAAGCCAATCACTCGATGCTGGGATCCCCCCTTAGAGCATTTATTTCTCAGTTAACGGAATCGCAAACTTCTCTCGCTTGGTCGGGTGCAGTTTGTTAAAATAAGAGCCTAGAAACGGAAGGAATCCAGAATAAGTCGCCTTGCCTCCTTCCCCTAACAGCAGCCCTACTACCTACCTACCTACCTGTCTACAGGCTTCACAACGATTGTTTTAAAACCTGAATGAAAAAAAAAAAAAGCAAACACACAGAAAACAAATGGATTATATTTCACAAACTGCGCACATTCACTTTCAATTATTTGTATTACATTTCTATAGTAATATTGTTAATTTTACATCTGGATATCGATCCCCCCCCCACCGTTTCCTTTAGTTTTTCCAGTCTTACATAATCAGTCCCGACGGATGAGCGCTTATCAGAGAGTCGGTGTCTTCTGTACGGCATCATTTACCACCAGAGCTACCACAGCACAGCCTCAGCCAGGTGGGTGTTCGGCAGGCGGGGAAAACCGGAGGTGTGACACTACCACGGGAGAAATAACGGGGCGGCAGCGGCAGCAGCAGCAGTCGCCGCCATGATGAATAACTTAGCTGGTAATGATGGTGCATCATCGGGTGTCGGTGTCTTTCTCTAAAAATCGTTCTTACCTGAATCTCTCCTGCCCAGCCGTGTCCCACAGCTGGAGCTTCACCCGGATGCCGGGCCGCACCTCGATCAGGCGGGCGTAGAAGTCCACGCCGACCGTGGGGTCGCACACCTCGGCGAACTTGCCGTCCGTGAAGTACTTGAGCAGGGAGGACTTGCCCACCGTACTGTCTCCGATCAGGATCAGCCGGAACTGGTACTCGAAGATTGGCTCCACCATCGTCAAAACCCCCGCCACATAACCCTCACGGCCCCGGTCGTTAGTCAGGAGCGAGCACAACGGGACGGACAAAGATAAAACGAGCGGGAAAATACGATGAGGAGGCGACGTCTTGTCAACAACAGAGGAATCGGACCACCATTCTCGCTTTACTCCACGGTCACGTGAACCCCACCTCTACCCCACCAAGATGTAAGCTCACGTTTCATTGGCTGACTACTGATCACCACCCCACCCCACCCCAATCTCTTCTTCATTTGTTAAAGTCAACGCCAAAAAGTTAATTATGTGATAGAAATTGTAAGTTTTTCTTTTATTTCGTTTTCTTCTGTTCTGTTTCTTGCATTGCACTCCATTCATTTTGTATTTTTATTAGTATTACTAGTATCAGCATAATAAAAACCATACTGAAAAAGATTTTAAAAGAAAACTTACCAGAATTCACTTTACTTAGTTCACATGTATACATACATACACATACACATATATACATATACACATATATATACATATACACATAAACATATACATATATATACATATACATATACACATATATACATAGACACACACAAAATAGATGACGGGTATTTCCGAGCTTACAGAGCTCGCGTGGTACATTGTTCAAACTCGTTCATATTCTGGTTGAAGATGACCTGCATTTTGAGGAAAGAAATCCAAACGTAACATTGTACATCATCTTTTTCAGAACTGATCGATGTTCTTTTCAGTAACAAGTCTAAATGCAGAAACTGGGGAATGGTTTTCTAACCGTGACTTTACCTACCCAACATTAAAGTTGGCTGAAGAACCGATCTTCTCATCATTAGAAGGGGTGCTGGTATCAGATAGATGGATAAGATCATTATATATGTAGTCATTCCGCTGGCAGAGTCACAACTTCATCTGTATAGATAATAACACCCACCTAAACCATCATTCGCATGGTGGATTTTACAAAGGCACATTTTTGCTCAGCATGTCTACCCAGTCTACTGATCAGCTGGAAATAAATCTGGTCTGAAAATGGTGAGAATTTGTCAAAATTTATTCATCACTTTTTGAATAAGTCCATGCTTGTTAGCTATAACTTTTACTCTATGAACACTTATCATACAAGTCCAGACAAATGATCATCTGCCATTGTTCACCTCAGCCATGTTTTAACCCTTCTCATTGTGCTAAACAACCTTTCTGCTGTGCAGGTTGTTACTGATAATATTAGAGCAGTATGAATTTTCTGATGAATTGAAGGGAATAGATTGGTGAACTCTAGCAACTCAATGAGTCCATTCTTTAATTTGCTAATACATTGATTCCCGTTTTTGGACCACATCTCAAACCGGGTGATAGCTCCAGCCTCCAAGGTTTCAATTTCGTACACTTCATTTATTTTTACAATTTGGTTTTTGAACAGGATGAAGGCTAAAAAAAGACACAAGTTTTGTTTATTTACTCCAGCAAACAGGCTCTCTAGTGATGAAATAATTGAGTCCAAATATGGTATGAACAATGTATGATGAAAATATTCCTTCAGTTGAGTTGCCAACATTAGATGGAAATGTCTACTACTGTCTGCAGTCTGGGAACAGATAATTCAATATTCAACTTCTTCAACAGCTGCTAAACTTTAGCAAAATATTCATTTAATTGTTTTTATGCTTTTTGTCACTGTTAACAAAACACACTTATAAGCTCCTGAATATGATCATACACTTTTATGATATCAAATTCAACAGCTTGGAGAGCTTGTGTTACAAACATTGCCAAACAGCTATAAATTATAGTCAGACAAAACATAGATGTCACTATGCTTGAAGCAGATTCAAATTGGTGCGCACCTTGTCATGTTTTGTGTGACACTGTAGTGGTCAGTATGCTTAACTGATCAAGTATGCATTAAAAGTTGTTGGAAAAATTTCCAATACTTTCATGTTTTGCAGTCCATGTTTCAGATAGTAGTGGTACATTTAAGAAAAAGCATCTTTTCTTTGAACTCTGAAAAAAATTTTATAGCTTTGATTGTACCAATTGCATTGTGTATTCTCAGGTACACAAAGTTCACAACTAGATTGATTTTATGAGCAGCACAATGCAAAAACGTAACTTTTGGATACTTGCATTTTATTGTAGCTTGCATATCCCATTCCTTTCCTGCCATTGTAGAGCACTGATCATATTCACCTTGGCTATGTAGTTTTTCTAGATTAAAGCCAAACTTTGTACACTAATCAATCAATGATAGTATTGCCAATGGAAGTAGCATTAGTTCATATAGTCTTTCAAATCCAAGAAATTCCTTTCAGATAACATTTTCAGTGGTCATGTCAATGAAATGTATACCAAGTGACAGTTGCTACTTTCCAGATGTGTCAGCACTTTCATCATGAAAACTCAGTGGAATTGTTTGCCAAAGTGTGGGGAATAGCTAAACCATGATGAATATTGATCTATCCACACAATGGAAACTCCATGCTTCTTTTTAGAATTGTAATTCTCAAGAGATTAGCCACCTTTTACAAGCAGACTGTATTTAAGATTGTCCATTAGCTTTATAGAAGAATTAACATGCAATCCAATGTCATCAGGATTGTCATTAGAATGATTGGGTTAATCACATTTAACTGCTGTTGTTACATAGCTTTGTTCTTAAGTTCTTGCCTTCTCTAGTGTTTCTAATTTCCACTTTGCTAAATACTTTCTGATATCCATTTTTGAAAAAAGAGTATTAACAAAATATCTAAAACAAATACAGATGCATTGAGGGTTGTGTTCCTGAAAAATCTTTTATATCTGGAACACTTAATCAAATGCAAAAAATATGGTTATGTTCCTTGACCCTAATAAACACAACTCTAACCCATGCAGTGGAGAAATCAGGGTTGTTGGTCTGGATGCAGCATCATCAGACACCGGGGTGGATGTTGATGGTCCAGGACGAGGTACCAGAGGGTCTGTGGTGGATGTTAAAGATTCAGATGTTTCAACTGGTGGAATAAGACTTGAGGTGGCAGACATTCATCTGAAGAACTGCATCGTGCTTGTCTAACTGTTGCATTTCTGCATAAAGTTCCTTGCAGGGAGCCAGAACATCTTGCAGCCCATGTTTAAACTTTAAGCTCCTTTCAAAACTAGGATCTGCATCTTCTAATTTTTGCACCAGTGCCTCAGCATCTGAAAAAATTTCTGCCAGCTTCTTCACTGTTAAATCCTTGATTTGAATGACAGAGTTGGTACATTCTTGATCCTCATTGTCCTGCACAGTCATCTATAGGTGGCCTGACACACCAAGTTTTTTGTCATGCAACTCAAGCAGCTCCATAACATCATTCTCTCCCAAGAGTTACGTTTTTAAGTGTCAGAGAATTTTGGATATCCTTTGAAGTCGTGCACAAATTTCTTTCACAATTTTTTCCAGCAGCCATTCATTGATGATGCCCTTACTTCATCCCAGGAAGCCTCAATGTTGTCAATAGCATTCTTGATGTTGAAAGATTTCCACCACTCAGAATTGTTGGCTTGCTATCGGGATTGTCAAAGTTGTCAGTAGCATCAAGCATCTGGGAAACAGCCCTGCATATAAAATATGCCTTGAACGAAGCAATGATGCCCTGGTCTAGAGGCTGTGAGGCAGTGCTGGGTGGAGGAACACTTCGATGTTTTCAAGATACTTTGGATACCAGGAGTGTTGTCAATGAGTAGCACTTTAAAATCCAAGTTAGCCTTCTTACAATAACATTCAGTTTCCACAGCAAATTTATTGGTGAACCAATCTTCAAAAACTTGTCTGGTTACCAAATCCTTTTTATTATCGGTCCAATGCACAGGTAACATGTTCTTACTCAGTCCTTTCAAAGCAGGTGGGTTGAGTGGTACACCAGCATAAGCATGTTCTTTGATGCTTTGAAGCCTGGGGCAACATTCTCTTTACTGATGTAAGTTCATTTTGACATTTTTCTTCCAATACAGCCCTATCCCTTTGCTCCTCTGGGAACATGGTCAGTACTTGCAGACTCCCCAGTCACTTGAAGATTGTGCAGATTCTGTCCGCAAATAAACTCAGCAAGCCAACCTTTGCTAGCAAGGAAAGGCTCTGGATCAGCAATACCTTCCTCACTTACCACACGATCATAGAACTTTAGTGCTTTCATATGCAATAGTGTTATTAAGCTTAGATTTATTCTTGGTCTCATGCTCTATGTACAGAGATAATATCTACTCAACTTTCTCCAGCAGGGGGATCTGGATCCTTGTAGTAATCTTAGCTGACAGATAAATAGCATGAATTACTGCAGAACAAATCTTGTCACTCACATAAATGCAAATTTATCTTGCAGATACCGAATGGTATTAAAAGATTAGTTGCAAAACTTTGAATTCACATATGCAGAGCTCGCATATATTGAGGGTCATCTGTACAAATGTAAACTGTACTAGATTAGACTCACTTGGCTAATGGATGGAGATTTCATAGCCTAATGGGATCTGAAAGTGTCTCCTAGCATTAGTTTGATTAATCAGAAGCACTGCTGGGGTCACTAACTAGTCAAAAAAGTTATACTAATCAATTGGCAACCCCTTCTTAATTAACTCTTCAGCTTGTTTCTCAAAACTAGACACACAAGACAGATGGTTTAGCCATTTACACTCTCTGCCAGTGCTTTATTTTGTATTTTCCTATACTGCTACTTCTCAGCCTTTCGCGGAATGGGGTCAGACTGGTTATTTCTTGCCTAATTAATCAGTGTGGTGAATCGCGCAAAAAATGCCATCATTACACTATCACTATCAACTTTCCCCGGAAAGAGGGCCAGTTGCCTCTTCTTGTGGTCACTCGTCTAAAGGCCTTTTTAATAAGCATTCCACAATGTACATTTTTAGTCAGTCTGGCATCAGTAATTTTTAAAAACTACGAGTCAACCTTATCGTACATTTGAGACTGACTGTTCATGAATGCAAACAATACATTTCAACAAAATTCAGAAGTGTCTAATGACAAACTAAATCCAAAAACATTTGCCAATTCTTAATAAAATGTGAGGTTCAACATTTTCCATTTATTTTATGAACTTATAATTTATCAGTTTACTGTGCATGTTATTTAGATTATTTTTTGTCTGAAATGTTGTGTGAAGTATAGCTGAAGAACATGAATGCAGTAATAATACCAATATGCCATGTGGAATACTAGCAGTCTGTTTTCTTGTTACAGCACTATCTATATATGGAATATGCAGAATTAATGCATCAATTACAAATTTTTAGTTAATCAATCACTACCTAAGTAAAAAAAAAAAAAAAAAGAAGTTAAAATGCCTACCATTTGCACTATACTTAATATATCGGTGTCAACATTAAGCAAGCAAAACTAATCATATGACTGGTTAATTCAAGACATATAACAGCAATAGTAAATATGGAGGCATAAATCAGATGAAATTGGTGTCATGCCCATATTGAGGCCTGTCACCTGACCAGATTCCCCTTTAATTAACCCACCCTTCATCATTTCCACATCACAAATCTTGAAGCAAAAATTGTTCAGAAACCAATCATTCACAAAATGCACACACCTAATTAATTTCAAATTTATAATTTTACTGCAAATCCTTGAAGTCTGTTTCACATTTGAATTTCTTTTTTTCAGCTAAACAAAAAAAAAAAACCCCAAAGTTAAGTTGGCATGAAATGAGTAAGTTCTGCAATAACAGTACTGTTCGTCCTTTGTAATAACCCTTTTATTTCACAAGGTGCTGCTAGACATCATGAGATTCTAACATTTATATTTAAAAAATTCAGTATAAAAACCTGGCCTAAAATTATGAATAAATTTGTTATAAAATTCTTGAAATGGAAAATGACGATATTTTAAAACAATCTAAGGTTACTTGTTTACAAATTTTCAAAGATATTTATTATTAAACATTTTACTTATAAGATAGTTTTGAGAATGAAAAATTTTCACTTGAGAAATTTTATTACAAATGGTTTTCATAATTTGTGAAGCCAAACATTTATCTTGTGGATGATGGTATAAATATTAGCAATATAAAGTCATAAGTTAATAAGATTCTGGAGAATTATTTTTCCTGCTTAAATCTAAGATTTATGTATTTCTCGTAAATAGATTTTTAATTACAGCAATTCTCCAACAATTTCATCATTAAAAAATTGCATGAATTATGATTAGCCCATTTGACACAGGAAATGCATACTACAGGCTTGGAAAATTTTTCACTTTTGCCAAGATCACTTATATAATTAATTTTAACTCATTTCGCACCAAGATTGATAAAACTTCACAGAAGCTATTAGGTCGCTAAAAAGGTTTTGTCAGTTTTTAATTGCTAATTTGGGGTTCATTTTTTTGCATGCTTGTGGTGTCTATAGATAAATTATATATAGTTTTGTAGCATATATTTTGGCTACATTATGCAAAACCTACATTTTTAAAAATCACAAAATGGATATTTGTTTCAGGGTTCTGAGTGAAGCATGGATAGCAATGCTATTCATGCCATTTTGCTTCATGAGGTCAAACCAGGCCTCAAAGCGAGCGAGGCAACTCGTAACATTAAGCAAGTATGGGGCAAGGAAAAGCAAATGAGCTCACAGTACAACGATGGTTTGCAAAGTTTTGGTCAGGTGATCTGAGTCTCAAAGTTAAGGAACATAGCAGACATCCTTCCTGCTGTGATGACTGGCTGAAAGCATCAGTTGTAGCCAAATGAAGAAAAACAGTGCAAGAAATTGCTAGAGAGCTTGATGTAAGCACTGAAACTGTTTCACAGCATCTTGACACAATCAGCAAGGTGAAAAGGCTTGACAAGTGGGTGCCATGAGTTGAATGAACAACAAAATTGTCAATTGGAGATCTGCTCTTCACTTGTCATAACAAACAAAAACCACCCATTTCTGGACTGAATTAGTGAGAGAGATGAAAAATGGATCCTTTACAAAAATTGCAAACAATCAGCAGTGGCTCAACAGAGACAAGGCGCCTAACCACATTCCAAAACCCAGTCTCCACCCAAAGGCCATAGTCAGTCTGGTGGACTGCAACCAGGTGAAACCATCACAGCTGAAAGGTACTGTCATGAATTAAACATTCATCAGAAACTCCCCCAATGACAGCTGGCATTGGTGAATCGAAGAGGCCCAATCTTGCTCCATAACAATGCTCATCCTAATGTTGCAAAAGTGACTCTTCAGAAACTGAACACTTTGGGGTACAAAGTTCTCCCTCACCCAGCGTATTTACCAGACCTTTCTCCCACACACTACCACCTTTTCAAACACCTCGACAGCTTCCTTTGTATGAAATCCTTCTCCAATAAGCAGCAATTGAAACTGCCTTCCAACAGTTTATTGACTCCAGAAATTGAGTTTTTTTTTCTTTCAAAATGGTATAAATACACTTGTAACTTGTTGGCAGAGGTGTATTGATTGTAATGGAACTTACTTTGATTAATAAACTTCACATTCAGCAACGATATGAAGTCTCATTTTGCAGTAAAATAAACCAACAAAACTTTTGCAACCTGTTAGTCAGTTTACTTTATATTACTTAATGTATTAAAATCTGCTTATTTTATTTAAATTCCTGACTGATGAATAGCCATATACATAAATAGAAAGGAAGAAATGTAACACATTAAATAGCACCCATGCCATGTACAGCTATAGTGAAGCTACATAGAAGAAATGAACAATTTGTCTACATCAACATGAGTGATACTGTGATTCGGAGGTCAAAAAAACTGAGCTTCTACAATTGTTTATTAAATCTGAGTTGAAAGAGTTTTTTTTTTTCAAATTTTGAAATATCTATCTCCTGCTTGAATATCTAATTTTGTCTTTTTATAAAGTAAACATAAATACCCCAGGCACATTTAAACTATGTTTAATAGAGACTAAATTCTAACACAGTGGCAATGTAAACACTGGAACTTCAGGAAAGTTAGATAAAACTGATATCTACTAAATTAGTCTGGAAAAAAGAAAAACAAAATTAAAATTTCATATGTACATATCTTTTAAGCATTTTTCATCCTGAATTGAATGAGTAGGTAAATATCATCTGCTAGTCCTATATAATAAAGGATGAAACTGTAGTTTCATTCAAATACTGCTCTCTTTCAGACTAAGTTCCCTGATCAATCCTGAGATATTCATTCCTCTTATCAAAAGGTTTTGTGTGCTATTTCGATAAAGGATCAAACAACTGATAACAGCATTACAAAACAAAACTACATAATCCTCATCAGGCCAACTATATCAAGTAAAAACCTTTGAAAACATGCTCTTGTATATAGTGTCAATATTTAAAATTCGTTTTATTTGCAATAAAGTCAATTTTAGTTGTATGCTACATTGCCAACCAAGTCACAAAAATCTGTAACTAATTTCGCAGTAGCTGATATTTACACAAACAAGTTAAATGGTATTTTATATCCAGAATTTAAATCATTCATATTGAATGAGGAATGTAATTTCTCCATTAATCTGCTAATTTTTCAAACAAACATGCATGCTCTTATTCAAAAAAAAAATTAAAAACCAGATTTTAAAACTAAAGTAATCTAAGTATAAGATTCACCTGTAAAAAAGTACCTTTCCTGTTTCCTTTAATATCTTGCAGGATTAATGTTTTACATAAAACTGTCTTGAGCCACTGTTTAGTGACAAAATCTTGGCCATTTTTTAAATTTTAGAAAGATATCTACTTAACCATTCACTTGTCTTATCAAAAACAGCTTGCACCACTCAATTTCAGTGATTCAAAGAAATCAGTGTTTATACAATTTATATCTCATAGTTTTAAAAAATTTAGATTCTCCCCCTACTTTTCTATGGTATAGTTGTATCAGTTGTTGATTACAACCAATGAAGAATTTGAAATATTGCTGTATTTCTGATGCACTAAAGCTTTCCATTATGAATAACATTAAGTTAGATTCAGTACTAATCGGTCACTAACTAATACTCTTTTACTTAGTCTAAATAACATACAAAAGTCACAATGGAGTCAAACAAGGTCAGACTACTGTGATTATTAATTCTTTGGCAACAGCAATCCTTTTTTATTATAGATATTTCATTATGCTACAAAGCAAAACAAAGCATATCTTGTATAGTTTAACATATTAACAAGTTTTGAGTGCTGTTTTGAGGTATCATCTTTCATTCTAGAGTAAAACAAGAGCAAGATATGCTGGGTTTTGTGTTGAGTAAAAACTAAATATAAAATAAATGAAGTCAGTGAAAACAAAATACTATACAACATCAAAAAACAGTAGCTTTATGACATTATCAATCTGCATAGAAGCAGACAATCCAAATTAAAATCCAACATAAGGAACAGACAGACAGCAATTTTAGGTCCATGATAGTCTATGATCTTTCATCACATTTTCAAATTGGCACCTGAATAAAAACCTGAATCAGGAAAGCACAAATTTTGAATGATACTGGACGCTTCCCATACTCCAACCATTGCAGGAAAGTGGGAAGGAGGGTAGGATTTTAGGTCTACTGTCTTCATCTGTTAATGTTCCTCCCTAACATGAGTGTGAGCTTGTCCCATCTCTCATGACTTAATGGCTGCCGACTCATTGCTTTGCTGAGCCTTTGCCTTGTTCAGTGATTGCAGGGCCTTCTCTCGCAGCAGCCGTTCCAGCTCTTCAGTGGTTTCCTGCTCTCCTCCACTCTCAGAAGCCTACAAAAAGAAATTAAGTGATCACAAAATGGTTTTAAAGAAAACCCGTATTACCAGCTATAGTTAGGGAGGAAAAAAAAACAAATAAAACTCCTAAAAGGCTTTCTTTCAGGAAAACAAATGAAGACTACATCAAAAACATGTAAAAACTTTAACAGTTTAATTTGAATTTAAAGTTATGACACCATCCAGGTGTGAAACAATAGCACATTCATTGGTTCAGCAGTATCACTATAGCACAAAATTTAAAAAAAAAAAAAAAAAAAAAATGTTTTCAGCCATCCACTGTGTCCATCTTTTCAGATAGACTCTTCTGAAAATTATTAAATGCACCATGTTTATATACTTTGACTAAAGTTACATCTACTAAAAAACTGTTACCTGGGCTTATTCTGAACACAGCAATTCAAAAAAAATACTTGCAGTACACATTATACAATACAAACTGGATCTGCTGTCTACCTCTTCTCCTTTAGATTCTTTCTTGTGCTTGTGTTTCTTGTGTTTCTTATGCTTCTTGTGCTTTTTCTTGTTTTTCTTCTTTTTCTTCACAGCTGATTCACTGTCTGACCCCTGAAAAAAAAAATACAATAGTAGTCATAAATTCAAGGACAATTCATGTATTTTCTAACTTCTAAAATACTCATACTCATGCCATTATGCAACAATTTAAGGTTATCACACCCTAACAACAATAAGACATTAGCAACTTTATTTCCAAATGTCTTTGTAGCCACTGCTGGAACATCAAAATGTTTCTAGCTTCATATCTTCCTAACTAGTATTTAAATTCAGCAAACAAGCAAAATTCTCTAACTCTCAAATTTCACTATTAGTCCTCTGAAGGATTAGTATTAAAATCATTTTTCACTAAAAATTAAGTCACGTTTTCATTGTACTTGGAGAATAAGCCTATAGAGAACAGAATTTACTGGTATATCAGTGTTCTATTGTGCTTTTCTCCAAAGAAATATACTTTTTGAATTTTAAAATAAAGCATTTAAATGAAATTAAAGCAAGTGGAGTGGGCAATGCATACTAAAAATAATAATGATAGGTAATGAATAGAAAATGCAGCATATAGTTTGAAATACAGACCAACTACTTGCTTCGGTTAAAAAAAAAAAAAACAGACAAAGTAACATCTTAAACAGTAACATGTGGCAAATAATTCAAGCTGTAAAATAAAAAGGAGGCCTTTCCACTTTTGAGAAGTATGAAAATCTGTTCAGATGGCAATAAGAGTAAAAAAATAATGTTTGATGATTATTTGAAAAAAGTTAGTACCACTTCCAAAAAATACAGAACTTACTCCAGATGGACTCTGTGATGCAGTCGTTTTTTTAGATTTCTTCTTATCTCCCTTTTCAGGGCTATCTAACTTGGATTTCTTCTTAGGTGCTTCAGGATCTTGTTTCATTGTTACCACTCGTTGATACACTGTATCTTCTAGTGCCAATTCACCAGAAGATTTCATAATATCTTCAAATTTATAGGGTTTGCTTAACAGCTCAGGGCTCTTTGCCTTCACACGTATTTCTGGGCTTGATGAAACTGGCTTCTCTTTCATGACTTTGGCCCTTTTTGGAGACAGCGGGTCACAGAATTTTTCCATTTCAGGACTACTTTTACTTTTCCTAATCAGTGGTGATCCCAAGTTTTTACTTCGTCGAGATGTGGTGGCGGTGGCAGTAGGTGGTGGAGAGGCATCTGACGAAGAAGGACTTTCCGAGTGACTTCTTTTTCTCATCTGTCTGCTAGGCACTGAAGCCATGAGTTGTGGTGACTCATCTCTGGGTTTTCTCAAGCGATGGGATGCTGCAGCTGCTGCAGCTGCTGGTGAAAGTGATTCTGAATGCTTCTCTCTTGGAACTGATTTCAACTTTCTTTCTATCAGAGCAGGTGGACTGTCTGACTTTCGAGTTGGCTTTGGCGATGATGAAGCAGATGAGGATGACAACTTACGATTCTGGTATCTATCAGTGGAAGTGGGTGCTGATGGAGACCGATGCCTTCTACCAAGGGGTGGTGATCCTGATGGCAGTCTCTGTCTGGTAGGTGGTGGAGATTCTGAGTCACTTCTAGTTGGCTGAGCCCTTAATGGCAATGCTTTCTTAACTCTGGGTGGTGACTCTGATGATGATCGATCAATTTTACCAGGTGAAGGTGACTCTGACTCAGAGACAGGTTTTCTTTGCTGCCGGGAGGGTGGTGGTGGAGGAGATAGAGACTGCCTAACTCTCCTTGGTGGCTGTGGAGGAGAATCATAAGGTGAATGTTGAAGTCGTCTTGAAGGGCTCTCCGGAGAAATCTTCCTTCTCTTTCTTCTAAGTGTTTCTGGTGATTGAGATGGAGGAATTCTTCTTTTCATAGGTGGAGACAAAGATTGTGAAAACTCCCTCTGTCTCAAATTCCGTGGTCTTTCCCTGCTTCGGCTACCAGGAGGAGATCTCCGGCTTCTTGGAGGAGGACTTCTATCAACAAAAAGAAAAATAGCAGCTTTTAAATTTAATTACTAATACATAAATCACACATGGATACTGGCAAATCATAAAACCTTTCTCAAAATAAAATACTATTAAGTTTGGTACATGAAAAGTAATTTTAATAATGAGAATGGAAAAATGGGGCAATATCCATAATCTTTTCTTATCACATAACCTCATTTATGATGTTTATTGTCACAAAATAGAATAATCTCATGACCAATTTACAAAATAAAAAATTGTTTTAAAGATTTTTTAAAAACAAAGGTAAGAAAAATGTAATAGATTGTTTTTAAATTAACAATAATGTATTTGATTACTGAACTTTTTTCTGAAATTGACAATCTAAATTTGCATTATTTAATATATACAGTAAAATTACTGGTAGTTTGGCATCTTCTAACAGGTTTGAGAACTAAAATGAGCAACAGATAAAATACAAAGGAACCTGATGAGGCCAGAAATGTAAAAATAATTTATATATTGCAATGCAAAGTTCTCACAGGCTTGCTTGACCAAAAACCAAAGTAGCCCTCCGTATTTTTAATATAAAGGAAAAGATATAGTCACCTGAACTCAACTGAAGATGACCGAGCTGACCTTCTAGGTCTAGGTGGTGAATAACGTGGAGGTGATCGCCGATACAAAGGTGATCTCCCTCTAGGAGGATAACTAAAATGACAAACAAGCATAGGCAGGCCTTTTAATTCTGTAAGTAGTTTTTTTCTGATTCCTAATATTGTTTTTAAAACAATTCCACTGTTTAATACTGTTAGTCCCGTCACACAAAAACATCCATAGGTAAAAACCGTAACTGTTAATGGTAAGTTAGATTTTCAAGCATATTAAATATATCAAGATCCCAATATACTGCAGTTACACCAGAAATATTCCATACCATTTATTTCACATATTACAAGTACTATTGCAGTGACATTAATAAAGAACACACAAGATCAAAATTTTAGAGAAAGTATTATATCGTTTTCCTATCTGCAATGATATACATACTAAAATAAGCACCTCTTAAAACAATAGTTTGCTACAATTTTCTTTGAAGCTGTTTATATAAAAGCAGGCAGAACATAGATGAGATCATTTTTTAGACACATGCCAAGGACAGCTGGCAGGGCATATTTTTTATGATTTACAAAATGTTATGTAAATGGGAATTACCAAATTGTGACAAAGAATTTGTAGATCTCACAACTGTTTAAAACCAATGACAGAGTAATGGCGTGTTATTCTCAATAAATTTGGATAACAAAAACCTGGTTACAAAAGTCAATGTGCAACACAAAAGGGAAAAGATTGATTTGTCTGCTGGCTCCTTTGAATCATGTCACAATAAATGTTACCTATTTTGAATATTTTTATGTACAGCAAGGCAATGTATATAATTAATAGGTAAAAAAAAACATTTTAAATTGATTATTACATTTAAGTCACTTCAGAAAATTCTTGCGTTTATTTTCTGATGCTTGAGCTTATCTTTCTATAAAAAATAAAAGTAATATTTTATACTGGTCTCTTTTTTACACAGATGAAACACAGCATAAAAAAAAAACAAAACAAAACAAATTAATTCTCAAGAGAATAAGTTTCGAGTCAGGTCTTGATTGGTAAGATGCCATAAATAAACTTTACTATAAACTATTCTTAGAATCTGATGATCTGTGATGAGATAACTAGAATTCAATACCAATAATTGCTTTACAGGCAATTTCATCATCAATTTGATTTGTATTACAAAATTTTGAACACTGAAAAATTATTTTCTTCTGTAAAAGTGACTAGAAACAGTACAATATAAAAATTACAATTTGTTAGAAATGAAGGTTGGTAAATGGTATACCTTATTATTCTAAAGCAGTTTTCACAATCTTTTTCAAATGTTAATGACTATTACAGACTTTTCCATTAGGCAAATAGAAATTGTTAATTAGTTTTGCAATCATTAAACATTTTATTAACACATAACCAACTCTTTTCTGGATATATTTTATAAATCTGCTAACTAAAGGTGCAGTAATTTAATTTTATTTTTTAGAAATAATGCACTGATAAAAAAAAATAAAGATCATAAATATTTTGAAGCCATTCAATAGAACAAACAAAGTAATATTATCTGATTGAAATCAACCTGTGATAGCAAAAAATAGGGTTCTTTTAATTTTCTATAAATAAGAAATATGAAGCTTCAGAGCATGTTTTAAACTATCTAAATAATTAGTTATTCTTACTTACGGTGATCGCCTCACTGGACTGGGAGATTTTCGTCGATGTCCACGAGAACCGAAATCACGCAGGTCTCTTCTTGACATTGAATATCTATCCCTAGATCTTGGTGAGGCTGATAATCTCCGCCTGTTCCTGAAAGGGGAATCAGACCTCCTAGCTCTTCCTTGGCGACGCATTCCTTTTTATTAAAAAAGAAAATTTTAAAAAATAAACAAATAGTTTACATACATATTAATTTTTTTAGTTTAACTTATATCTAACTTTAAATCAGAGAGAGTTTTAAAACTCAGAGGAACAAATAAGAGTCTGGAGTCTTACTGTCTCTCATTTCATCTTCATCTGATGACGATGATGATGATGAGCTTTCAACTGTGTCTTCATGTGTTCTGTAGTGTCGGCGTTGCTGGATTCCAAGTTTTATTGGAGAAACTTTACCGGAATGATTCTGAGCAGGCTTTGAATCCTAGAAAGACAGACAGACATTGCATTATTTTCAAATATTGTTTAACTTATGGGGGAAAAAAAATTTATTCCATTTAAAAATAATTTTAGTGAATTTTTCATATTTTATGTCCATGAAGAGCTGATAGAAAAAAACAACAAATGATGAAAAATTTATTACTATTATCCTATATCATTACAGATAAACTTGCTTCAGTCATGTATCCCTTAAAATATAAAATGAGTTAGTCAAAATTGAGACTACATAGATCTAAGACATTTCTACAATCATGCTGTATATATGACATAGAGAGACTGCTGCTGCTCTGATGCAAAATGCTCACACTGAAAAAATTCAGATTGATTTCCAGTACACATCAACAAAAAAACTGTACTATACTTGGTTTATTATGCAGAATAAACACATAACTACCCCTCCCTACCACTTAGTAAACCACTATACCTCCCAACTTCACTCAGGGTATAAGAAATAAGGTTTCAAAGGCATGACTTTTATATAAAGAATATTTTGACATTCAAGTTTCCTAAAACCAATATGGTTATTCATCTTGAAATATTAACTCATCAATTCTCAAAAGGTTTATTTATAAACTAAAGAAACTAATAAATTACTGTCAAAACTAGTTTTATATTAAGTATTAGTGATATACCAGAGTAACCCAATACCTGAAATAAACTAGAGGAATTTACATGCTGCCTCAGTAAATACAAAAAGCATGCATTGTTTAGCAGTTATTTTTGGCTGCATAAATTGTTTTTTACGGTTTTACTATAATTTTTAGTGTTGGTTTTCCTCTTGTTTAATTATGAACAGGAAAACAACTAAGATTAATCAGAAAGAACTTCTTTTAATAGTTAACTTCTCACCATTTAATCCAATAACAAGCAAGTTAAAAACACTGTGCACATCTGCTCTTAAAAGCTAATTTTTTTTTAAAGGCTACTGTGAAGATGTCTTGTCAATATAAAAACTAAACAGCACAAGAGGCAAATAAACTGTTTTTAATTCATTTCCTTTGATTCATAATGTATGTAATGATAATTGGTGTCATCTACTCTTCAAAACCAACTGCTGAAATGAGAAAAGTTATCTGCTTTTCTATTTTCTCCTTCTCTTCTTTGTTAAAATGCCGGCTCTGAAACCTCATCCTTGTAGCTGCTGATTCTAATCTCATTCTTCAGTCGAATCCAACTTCATCAAACTGTATGTAGTTCACAATGGCATTAGTTATTTCATATCAGTATTTTTTCCCATTTTTGGCCATGTTTTATTACTTAATAATTCAGATATATTCTTCTTGTGTGAAAGATAATAATCTGTGGACATGTTTCGGGCTGTCTCATCTTCCATTCGGCAGCAGTCTTAGCCATCTGGACAATTATGGACTGACAAAGAAAAATATTTATACAGTGGGAATGTATTAATATGAAAACAATTGTGGGAAAATAAATATAGATTAAAAAGTCTTAAATGCCAATATTCATATCTTCACAAAAGCTAACATTACAATGACTTTTCTTGTGTCCATGTGTGTGCTGCATGATATTCCATAATTATTCCACACTGCAATTTTTCAGTATTTAGCATCTATGAAGGGTTTAAAAAGTACATACTGTTAATTTACTATTCAATGACCAAAATAAACATGATGCAACAATCATCACAGCAATATGGGATATTGAGTATCAAATTAACCTACATGCACAAGCCAGAAAACTCATTATGCTGCCATAACTAATCAAACTTTACATGATTGCATGACATTTTGTCTTGCTGCAATTGGTATGATAAAATTATTCTAGCAGTTTGTCTGATGAAGTAAACTCTTTCAATTCTGCAGGAATAATCTCAACATTTTTACAGATAGTTTTCATTTCAGCAAATGACAATTTACTAAAATTGTAAAAATAAAATAATTTTTTTTAGTAATTGATGTGCATGTGTTATAGTGAAAACAATAACTATATTTGCAGATCATAATGTATTAACTGCTGTAAATATTTACACTTTAATAAGCAATTGCTTCATATATTCTGATGGCTGTTCAAAATGATAAAGTAATTTTATATAATTAACAAAAACACAAAAACTGTTGCATCCTGTTGTGTTGTTTTTTAAGGCAATAAATTAACAGTATTTTTTTAACATCTTCATACTAGATCTGCTAACAGGTTATGAGCTTGTCAGATGAACTTATCAAAGTGAAAGAAAAAACATCAAATTATAAATGCTAAGCCTGTATATTTGTGAAACAGACAACTTTAAATTCTTCTCCACCTGTATCAGTCAAATGCTCAGCTGACTACTTTCTTCAATTTCAAAAAATGCATTAAATATTTGTAGCCAATACTGAACAAGAATTAGTTTGTTTATTATCTATAAGTCTCATAAGAGAAGAATTTTAAAAAATCAGAATAATTTAAAACAAGTGAAATACCAACAGCAAAAATATGAATCATGCATGTAAACAGCAAATATAGTAATACTTAAAAAGATAAAATAATTTGGGAATTTAAATTCTGCTTTAAGTTAAAGATATAATTGCACGAACTAGTAAAAAATAATTTTAAAAAGCTGCGAAAAAATTACTTTTGCTTTTACAAGACAAACCCATAATCTGGCCACAAAAAGATTAAAGATAATTTGAAAAAAAAAATTTTTTTTTTACAAAGTTCAGTAATATCTAGATTTACTAATGACTGAAATTATTTCCTTGCATGTCTATGTACCAAACAGATTATTTTGTTTCCACTGAAATTCTTTAAAAATTTATTACATTTTTTACGCAGACACATACTAATACAATTTGTGAACACAATGCTTAAACTAAAATTTAAACTTAAAAAAAAAAATTATTAAATATCAATATATTTAGGATCAAATAGAATGTAAAAGAATAGTAAAGATACATTTTTTAATTAGTTATAGACATTTAAAATAATTTTCAACAACTGCTTTTTAGACCATATAAAAGTCTAAAAGCATTGATAAACTTTTGTTAAATAAATAAATTTGTTTCATGAAAAAGGCAGGCAATATTACTTATTTTATGATTTCTGAAAATACATGTATATAAAAGAAATTTTTTAAATACAACTTACCTTGAATAAAACTATTACATTTTGTCTTTTTGTTTCCAACGCTGTATATTTTTAAAAAAATACAATGCTTGATGCAAGTCCCTCGAACAAGTTGTCTGTAAATGCTGGCAAACTGTTCGCAGACGGGAGATGATTCAAACAGGAAGTGCTTCCAAAAATAGAATAACTTCATGGTATCAGTGTTGAACTTGTCAGTTCTCCAGTTAGGCTAAAAATTATTTTGGGTGATTCTTATTAATTTACTTGGACAACTAAACTTAAATGTTATATGGTAGATAGTTGAATAGCTATGTGATATAATGATCTATATATGACTTGCAAGACAAATGAATTGTGTAAATATAAGACAAAATAATTGCATAAAACTACTAAGTTTATAGTAACCGAATTCCAGTCTTATCACTAAAGTTGTAAACTACTTCTAGTCCAAACTAAATGGGAATTAAATTGGCAATGATTAAGAAAAATTTGCTCATCTCAGCATGGTTAATGATGGCAAAGCTGGCTAACCTTAAATTCACCCATCAAATATTTAATGGCTTATGCCTTTACAAATACAATGAAACAGTTCAACTTTAAAATATTTATTCACCAGTGAAAAGTTAATGAATAATTTACACCTTCAAAAATGGCTTAAATACCAAATCAAAAGTCTTTTATACATTGTTGTTGTTGTACCCAAGATGAGTTTTACAAATGTCATAGTTTATTCAGTGATGCAAAGAAATGAGGAGAAAAAAATGTAAGAAAAAAGCTGCATACCATTTTGATTGACTTCAATACATACAGGGATTCCTCAATAAGTGATGTCATTTGTAAGTATGAATATAAAATGCTCGAGCCAGTATTATGATGATACAAATACTGACAGAAATGATTGTCTTTAATGAATATAACTAACTAGGGAGCAACGTTTCCATCAGAATGTTTTAAAACCTTGTACATAACTCCCTATGAGAATAAATAAGAACCTCAAAAGTGTCACAAAACACATGCATGCATGCACACACACACACACACACAGGGCAAATTTGTTACAAAAATATATTGATGCTTTTGCAAACATTGATGCAACAATTAAAGATTTAACAAGGTAACTTATTCTAACGTGGCTGATGTATTAAATACTAATATTTAAAAATAAAGTAAAAACAGATTTTTTTGCAACCAGTATTTAACAGATATTTATAGCAACAAATATCTTTGTATTTTAGTACACAGAAACTAGTTAACATTTATTTTATCATTTTTTCAAATTAATGACAATTTCTTTGTACTTAGTGAAAAGTGTATATTGTACATTCTGATTAAACATTAATTTAAAATATTGCCAAAATAAGCTTGACTAAATCTGTGAAAGAGAAGCAAACTTAGAGATGGATATATTATGCTAAGAAAATGATAATAAAAAATTCCCATTTTACACCTTTATATCAATAAACCTATAAAAGTGGCTTGCTGTTTTAAATAGTTTAAGCCAAATAAATTAACTTGAAGATTTACAGGTTGTTCCCATCTACAATTTTGAAGATATTACCCCCCCAAAAAAACAACCTTTTGTAACTGCTATATTTGGAAATTTAAATGAAATGTTTTTATAACTTAAATGTAAATCTATGGCAAAAACATCTCAGTGTAAGATGATTGTCTGGAAGAATTTGGCCACTTTAATATGGAAATGAGTCAATCATTAAAACCACTGCAAATAACTAATGCAACTGACAATTTTTAATAGAAATAATATTAAATTGCATTAAGTGTATATATTTCAGACCACTTTGCAATTGAAAAACAAGTACATGTAGTAAAAGCTTAATAATAGTTCTATTTGAAGAAATAAGCATGCAAGTATGTGAAGTCAGAGGGAAAAAAATGCGCACACAGTCCAAATCTAAAATGCCATTGAAAAGTTTACATTTATTAACATTCCACTATATGCCAGATATATTCATATATTTATACTGTATTGTCAATGATAAACTCTTAATACTGTTTTTTGTAGACTACAGAAGCAATTATGTTGTGCTGACTACATCTAAAGTCTACAGAAGAACCACATTTACATCATATGTAAGAGTTAAAACTCAAGATTTTGCTTCGGAGTTAGATTTAACAATTGATTATGCATGATATAAAGTGCCACATAATCTTACCACTAAGAAAGAAATGTATATTTTTTTCACTCATTGAAAAAAAAAAAAAAAACCCTCAGGGGTCCATTATATTTCTTGAAAATGTGTGACTATAAAATGTCTTGAGGCAGACATGACATACAGGAATCCTGCTAATTTAGATGCAAAATCAAATAAAGACTGTTTCAAAAAAAAAAAAAAACTTTTTTTTTTAAATGTTCACAATTTTTCACATTAGTTCAAATTTGTAATAAAAGCAATAAGTATGATTGAACATTAAATGCAAAAACAGCAATGTCTTTGGTTTTTCTTTCCCTCCTTTTTGCAGAAATTATGCTAAAATTCGATCAGCATTCATAGCACTGAAGTCTGCTACATTTAACAGAAAAACTTAATTTCATTAATTTGAAAAAAAGACTAACCGGACTTCATAAATATTTGTCAAGTTATAAAAAGTTGTTTTAAACTATTCAGTTTTTATTTCTTTAAAAAAATTCTTACCACCAAAACTACAACTGGAAGTTGAAATTTAACTTGGCAATTTCTCAAAATTTGTGAAAATTGTATTAAAATTATAAGTACATCAATACTCCATTAGGAAATTTGCACATAACTAGTTTAAACCACTTTAGACACAATATAAATCTGAATGTTTAATTTATGAAGAGAAAAATAAATACACCACATAATAAAATGCAGATATAAAAACATCTATCTAAATGTGGTATTCAGTTTGTCACTAGCTGCATTTCTTAAAGAAGTTACCTGAACTTCTTTTCTGCTGCACAAGCTGTCTTACCTTTTACAACAGTAACAATCTGCCATGTCAGAAAATCATAGGCTGAGAACTTTCAAAACAGGTCAGCTAAAAACACTGATATAAAAACTACTGTCAAAAGAAGCACAAATAATTTTGGTCAATCATCTATGCCACTTAATTTCTATATTCTAGATACAGATGAGCAAGAAAATCAAAAACAGTATTTGCCTAATTCTCAATGCTTACATAAAGGGTAAAAATATAATGAATGAGGAAAAGAACACGACTACATATTATGATACCACTAGAATATGCACTTATTTTGCCTTTACTTACCCTTTTAGAGGACTGCACTGCCCTCCTAGATTTTGGTGGAGTGCTAGACCCAGAACTAGAACCTGAAGAACTACTTGATTCAGAACTTGAACTAGGAGACCTAAAAAAATATAATTAAAAGTTTTATTGTTGTTGTTGCACAAACTTTTAATGAAATCCAATACAGGTATACCTCTGGAAATGAAGCTTCTTTATTATGAAGTTTGTTTTTTGCTTAAAATTTTGAAAAAAATAAAAAACATAGAAACTAACAGAATCCAACAAGAACACATTGCCAGTCTTTTATTTTGATTTCAACCAATCAGAACAAAGTGTGCCATCAGTTAAAATCTAACACCCGGCATATACTTTATCCCAGCAAAATTCCTTTAACTCTAGCAACTGCTTAAGCACATCAAAAGTTGAGTGTTATCAGGTCTCTTTAAGTTTCAGTTTTTGTCAATAACCATACATCTGAATTCTGGGTTTTGCCAATGGAATGGACTAGATATTATCTCATCATTTCCCTTTTTTTATTAAAAATATTCATTATTAGTTACCCCTATACCAACCAAGTGATACTGATGCATGTGTGCCTAAAAAGAAGTGGCAGTCTATCTCACTGGATGTAAAAATGCAGGTCATACAATGATATGAGGCAGGGTAAAAGTGCATTGTGGCTCACTTGCTAGGTATGGCTCAGTCCACAAATGAAAACTATCTTAAACCGAGCAGACAGCATAAAAGCTTCAGTTAAAATGGCAGCTGTATCAACTGTTAAGTAATTAACTCGCATGAGCAGCAGCATAAGGAAAATTAAAAAAATTTTTGGAAATCTTATAACATAATGAAAGTGATTGATAACATCAGAGATGCCTATCAAGAGGTGGCAAGCAAGTGCATGAATGGGGTATGGTATAAGTTGTGGGCAGACATTGTCAGTGACCTGGCTTTGAGACCAAGATAACAGCAATTAAAAATGTTAAGCTAACAAAGGATGAATGAAATAGACATCGATGATCTGCAAAAGCTCAACTCTTGAGTTACTACTTACCAACGAAGATTTGCAAGAATACAACAGGAACAGCCGATGAGAGATGAACAAAATCCAGTTGCCAATGAGATGCCAGAAAAAATGTTAACTACAAAATTTTTGAATGAAAATACTGCAAAGATTATGGATGCAATGGAGGCCTTCTCAAATGATGACCCAGACTGGAAAGGCAGCAGAGCTGTGAAGAAAGCCATTGTTGAAAGAAATCTCCTGCTATTGAGAGATTTTAAGAGGAAGGCAAGACAGTCAACACTTAATGCATTCATCAAAAAGTCCCCTGTTCAGCAACTAAAAGAACCAGAGCCAGGCCCATCAAACCGGGATCCTGACAGCTCACCACACAATTAACAACACTTATCCAACATTGCCAGGTCGGAGCAAAGGTTAGCAACAGTGGTAAACATAGTGATGCAAGCTACGTCAAGCCACTGGTGAAAGTAATTTTTTTTTTTTTTTTGTTTTACTGAAAGTGTATCTACTAATGTTATATTTATTGGGCTTGTACAGTATGCAAAATACAAAATAATGAAGGACTGGACCCTACTTCCATTAGCCTCATGTTGAACTAACTCTGACACCAAAGTTTCTGAGAATGAAGTGGATTTCATGAACATATCCACTGTACTTTCATAAATGATGAAACAATTTTAAAACAGATTTTTTTCAACAGTAATTTGAATTTAAAAACTATTTTACTGTGATGCTTTACATAAAATAAATGCATTACCTTTTTCTTCCTGGACGCCGAGTAACAGGACTACGACGTGGAGACCTTTTAGAAGGTGGAGGACTTGGGGAAGATGATCTGTGCCACTTTCTATGCATAGATGTATTTTGTTTTCTATGAGGTGAAGGACTGCCCCTTCGTCTATGAGCTGATCCACTCCTCCTCCTCCTAGGTGATGTACTTCTTCTTTTACGAGGTGAAGGGCTCCTCCGCCTGTGGGGTGAAGGGCTCCTCCGCCTCCGGGGCGAAGGGCTCCTCCTCTTTCGGGGCGAAGGGCTCCGCCTCTTCCGGGGCGAAGGGCTCCTCCTCTTCCGGGGCGATGGACTCCTCCTCTTCCGGGGCGATGGACTCCTCCTCTTCCGTGGCGATGGACTCCTCCTCTTCCGGGGCGATGGACTCCTCCTCTTCCGGGGCGATGGACTCCTCCTCTTCCGGGGCGATTGACTCCGCCTCTTCCGGGGCGATGGACTACGCCTCTTCCGGGGCGATGGACTCCGCCTCTTTCGTGGGGAAGGAGTATGATGCCTTGGGGAGCTATACTTACGTCCTCTTGGTGAATGAGATCTGTGTCTTGAACAAGATCGATGACGCGACCTTTAACATTAAAGAATTCAATGTTTTTATCGATAGATGACAAGTAACACCAATAAATAAAGTACACTATCAACATGAAATATAATACATAACAACAACTGAGCTATCTAAATAACAATTAAATTACTGAACAATTTTTATAAGGTAATGTTGTGAAATATGATTACATCATCAATGAGCACTCTCAAATATACACATAACCAGAAATTTAAATAAGCATTAATTCTTTGTTTCCTGACACTTAAAAAAAAAATCAGAGTAAAAGCTGATAAGTGACAGTTTCATTTATGGATTTTTTTTTGTTTTTCTAGCAGATACACTTTCTAACTAGAAGTAATTTTTAAGCCGGTACACACCTACTTCTGCTGGTAGATCTTTGCCTGTATTTTGGAGTCTTAGATCTACTTTTTTTCCTTTTTTCTGGAGTCAGCGACCTTGACTTCTTATCCCTTTTTATTGGTTCTTTTATCTTTGAGTCTGTCTTACCCTCAGAGGTTTCCATGTCATCAGTTTTCTTCCTGTTTTCCAGCTCTTTTTTGTTTTCTTTATCATCCTCCTCAATGTTTTCATTTTTTCTGAAAATATGAATTATTTCAGTATAGTATTAGATTTAGCAACATCACCAACAAGATCATATTTTAGTTACCTTTCAAAGATCATTACCAATGAAACAAGATAGATTTATTTCATCTTCTGCATGAAACACTACTATTTGTTTACTGGAAAAGACCAGTTAAACTCCTCCCCCATTAAAAAGGCGTCGATAGTTAACCTGCCAGAAGTGATAGTAATTAGGTAAACAGGAATTGTTTCAAAGGAATCCTGAAAGAATTATAAAACGAAAGAATAATTAAGATGTGCAATATCAAAATATACTATTACAAACAGAATTTACCACATATTAATACATCTAATAATATTCGGTCATTAAAGATATTTGTAATGAAAAAAAGAAAAAGAACAGCAGCTTGAAACTTTTTTTTTTAAAAGCCATAAAATTTTGCCTATTGATTAGCATACAGAAAGTATACATTACAATTTGCAGAGCTAGGAAAATGAGAGTCGGATCTGCGAGAACCTGAAATGTATTTTTGAGCTAGGCATTATGCAGATAATTTACATCCATGAATGTACAAGATGTCAAGCAGCTTTTTGTTTATTTAAGCAGAAAAAAGAATCAGTGTGAACAGACATTTGTTGTTTTGAAGTCCTCACTAAACAAACTGAAAAACTTACAATTCATTTGTCTCTTTCATTTCAGGCAATTTATTTTCCTCCTTTGTTTCCAACTCTGGTGTCTTTGACATCTCCTTTTCTGGAGATGGAGAATCACTGTGCGCACTCGAATGGCGAGATTTTGAATGACTTCTTTCTGAAGACTGACTCCTTGACCTTGAGCAAGATCGTGACCTTGACCGTCTGCAAAAATAATTCAAAACTAAAACTAAGCAACTTCCAGTGGTTATATTAACTGGAAACAATGTACTACTGTATCACCATATTTTTTTTAATTTTCCACTATTCCATTAGCCCTGTGATTACAAAAAACACAAAGCAAATAATTGCACATAATAAAATTATATTAACCTTGGTGTCATTATCATCAAAAAAAAAAATTGTTAGTTTCCTAAAAATTGTGTTTTTGACCAGCTAAATAGTATTTCCTACATTAAAGACAAAAGTAATCAGCGAAAATTAACAACATTCACAGCAAAATGTCCTAAAATGGAAGTATTTAAAACATGTAAAGAATTAATATTTTTTATTCACATATACAATGTTAATGCCAGTTGTGCATGCATATTTGCCCAACAGATTAAGTTGGGATGGCAATAAAACCTTGTAGAATGACATGACATATATTCTAAGATACTGGATGTATTTAAGTGAGAGTTTGCAGATTAATGGGAAGATAACATACATGCTAATTGGGGTCAGTAGATCACAAAACATTTTTTTGTCACTGTGCAGATGTCATCTTATGCTATAAACAATATTAGAGAAGTGTTAAGATTTGCTGGTTTAGATAAATGGTAAAACATTCAAATGTCATCTCTGCAGCTAAAGGCTAATGCCACTAATAATAAAGGTGTTTGCTAAGTACTATAATATCTCCAAAAACTTCAATGTCAAAACTTCTTATCAAAAACAACATGGCAAAGTATAAAGTCTGTTTATTCTAGATCATATCCAATGATAGTTGATAATCTGCTGTAGAATGCAAAAGTCATTGTAAATCAAAATTTCATGCAATTTATAAATACTGATGGATACCCTTTTTGCATCAAACCAGAACATTCTACTGCTCTTTTGAACTATATCTGCACTGGTATGCTGAGAAAGCATTCTGATTGTTTCTGTGATTTTAAAGATGGCCTACTGATGTCATAACAGTATTACAATGATCTAACTGTTAAGTAACATGCTACTGATGAGTTTTCTTGACTCAAACAGAATTTTAATTTTTCTTACAAAGAACAACAATGTCAGCTTTTGTGCTATACTATTAAAAACATGTAATAATCGTGATTAAAAAGTAAAGTACAAACTATTTTTGGCTAAATGAAATATCTTATCCAAATTACAAATGCTATGCAAACTGCTAAAGTTTACATATCTTAATACCAACCTTCTCTCAGATGATCGCCTGCTTTCTTTCTTTTCACTTTCTCTCCTTTCCTTACTAATGGCTTCTTTAATCTGTTCCTCCTGTCTCTTGATGTTAGCTTGAATGCGCTCTTGCTCTGCCTAAAACGTTATGCAAAATTCTATCATCAAAAACACTTCATATATTACTTTTCATATAAATTGTCAAAAATAAGTGTATAATAAAATTGCATTTTCACAAGTACAGATGAACATCCAAAGTCCAAAAACCATACATTTTTAAAAATATTTCACTTAAAAGTAAAATGTAATCCAGACTTTTTTCCCTAAAAACCACACAAAAATCCTTATTTGCTGCTTTGTTTCTATTAAATGCTCTTGACTACAGATGGTCCCCATGCTTGAAGCAGTCAACATAACCCAGGCCAAACCTGGTGCTTGACCTAAACCAATCAGCCTGACCTCTGACCCAAGCCATGTTAGTGCTTTGAGTAACAACCATTGCCTTTTGGTTGCTCTTGTGCTCATTGATGTTTTGTGATTTTTGTTTGTTCACTTTTATTTGGAAGCAGATACAGGAAATCTTTGTTAAGTGCAAAAAAAAAACATTATTTATTCCTTTTCATACTTTGTTTCATGAACAGAAGCTACAGATTTGTCCATAAACTGAGAAAATCCAAAATCTGGTACAGTTTCAGTCTTGAGGTTACCAAATTCGAGACATTCAAATGTATATAATAATGACAAAATAATCACTCATCAGCAGTATTACTGTTGGTATTTTTTTAAAGAGTTAGTCAGGTATCAAATAAAATATAATAGTAATAAGAAACATGCAAAAGCAATTTATGTAAAAACTTAATTTTAATAATTACGAGGTCTGTCGAAAAAGTATCCAACTTTATTTTTTCCTATGGGAAGTAATGACATTAGGGAGGCAAAAGTGTGCATAGTGCAGCTGCACGCCTTCATGCATCAGTCGCTGTCAGGCAGCCAGCGTGTGAGCTGCTGTACTTCTTACTCATCACAGGTGAAATGAAAATGCGACGACGGAACGTGTAACAACAATCATGCATCAAGTTTCGCCAAAAGCTTGGAGATACCCAAGCGGAAACAATTCACAAAATTCAACAGGCTTTTGGTGACAATGACATGGGTGTTACCCAAATTAAAAAATGGTACAACAGGTTCAAAGATGGCCGCACATCGGTGGAGAGTGACCAGCATTCCGGGAGGCCATCAACAAGCCGCAATGCAATCGTTATCGAGAAAGTGCAGACCTTGATAATGGAGAATCGTCGTTTGACAGTGCGGGGAATTGGTGACGAGGTTGGGATCGGTAAAGATTCTGCACATGCAATTTTAAAGGAAGATTTGGGTTCGTGCACAGAGTGGCAGCGAAATTTGTGCCAAAGCTGCTTTCTCAGGAACAACAACAATTTCGTCTTGAGGTTGCCCAGGATCTGCTGGATACTGCCAACAGGGATCCTGAGTTCTAGAATACCGTGATAACTGGAGATGAGACGTGGATGTACGGGTATGACACGAAAACCAAAGCCCAGTCATCACAGTGGAAGCACCCAATGTTGCCAATGTCCGGAGAAAAATCAAGGTGATGCTGTTTTTTTTCAACTACTGAGGCGTTGTGCATCACGAATACCCACCAGAAGGACAAGCAGTTACAAAGGAGTACTATCAGGAAGTCCTCTGATGTCTTCATGATGCAGTTTGGCACAAGAGACCGGATCTGTGGGCCTTGCAAAACTGGGAGTAGCATCATGACAACACCCCGGCTCATTCATCGCAGCTGATCCAAGGTTTCTTGGCAAAGAAAGGCGTTTTGCTCAGTTGCCAGGCTCCCTACTCTCCAGACATGGCTCCTTCTGACTTCTGGCTGTTCCCAAAAAATGAAGATGCCACTGAAAGGCAGCTGAGAGGACATCATGCGGAATGCGACAGCAGAGCTGAGAGCCATTCCGGAAGAAGCATTCCAGACATGCTTTGAACAGTGGAAGGATCACTGGACTAAGTGTGTGGAGGCCCAAGGGGTCTACTTCAATGGGGATTAGCAATTGAACCCCACCAAGTACATAATTTTTTTCTCTCCCAGCCTAAGGTCAGATACTTTTTCGACAGACCTTGTATGTAATGTAGCTGTACATCTATTAGTCAAATATTTTACCTTTTCATGTTCTTTAAAATTATGGAGTAGAACTTCAACTTAATAGCTGTTTGACTGACATGAAGTAAAAGATTGATTTTTTCTCTGAAAACTTGAGAGTATTACGTAGAAAGTCTTAAAATAAAAAAAATAAAAGAAATCACTGTACATATGTTATTCAATCTAAATAGTTGTTGCACGTTTTCTCATTTGATATTTTGCTGAGAACAAAAAAAAAAAACTGCAAAAGATTAGTACTTCCACCAGGATATCAGAGTGTATGTGAATCACAAAAGCATTTTGAAAATCTGTTTTCAAAATGTAAATTACAAAATGTTAGTATTATATCATCTCTTGGTAATAAAAAAATATTGAACACTACTTGAGCTAAACAAGTAACAATGCATGACAGGGCTTTACTGAAAACCAATGGATTATTTATTTTTACTGAGAAATTATTTAATAATGTGAAATAATGACAAAATCTTCCATCCACAAGGTGGCAGTAGAAAAATACATGGTTTGTCTGCCATGCTCAAGCCAATACTAATCACATAAACACAACATTAGTACTAAAAATACATAAAAGGAAACAATAATAGTTTAAGATATAAAAATTGTAGAAACATTTTTTAAAATTATTGTAGTTAACTGTTTTTATCCATAAAATAATAAGAACTAACCCATTTATTTTGCATGCTATATTTAATTTGAAAAAAAAAGGAGAGAAAAACAAAAAATTTTCAGTCATGTCATTCACCGTAATAGCTTTATGGATTAAATTGCAGGAAATGTAATCAATATTTCCAGCCATTGAAAAAAGAATAAATTTAAATAGTTATTTCCATAGAGAGACTGGTCGTTTTTATGCTTTTATGTACGTCTCCTTTTGCTTAAAAATGAATATCTCCCCATACTCTGTATCTACACTTTCTCAGTAAACTATCCACCATGGCATAACATTTTAAGCAGATACTACACAATAAATACTTCTATCAGTTCTGTAAATCTAAAACTATTTTTCTCTTTCAAAAAAAAAATATCCTAAAAGTGTGCAATAACTTCATTTTACAAAAGTTGTTGTTTTTGTTTTTTCTGTTTATTTTCCAATCATTTCCAACCAATATCAGCTTACAAAAACTTACTTGTCGTTTCTTGATTTCTTCTTTCTTTTGTTCAAGAAACTTAGTTGGGATACCACTCACATTATCTTGAGCACTACAGAGAAGTTCCCACAGTTCTTGCATAAAAATCCGTGCATTCTTGGGGTTTAAAAATCCAGTAAGGTTTATCTGCATCTCTTTTGGATCTGGATTCTAGAAAAACACAAGATACATTTTCTCCTTCTTCTGGACAAACTATTGGCAGAAAATAAAATAAAATTTAAAAAAAAAAATTTTTTTCCAGGTCTTCTCCAACTTAAAGCATCCTATTATGCATGCATACCTGGCTGAAAAAAAAAAAACCAACCTCTTCCTAGTCTCCACTTGACATTAGCTTCACTTTTTGCCATGCCAAAATAATTAATTGTAGAGAAAGTTTAAAAAAAAACTAATGCTAATGATTATATGAGAGAGAGAAAAGACGGTAAATAACAAATAACTAAAAAAGATTTCCCTACAACCATACTTGTAAGACTTGACTATAATCCATATTTAACCCATAGCTTGTTGAATCTAAATGATAGAAAGCAAAATAACTAACATTTTTTTTTTAGTTTTTTAAATGTCAAGTAGCATTGGAACTAACTGCACTATATCTTGCCCTTGGATAAAACTTTTTCATTCTAAAAATCCTAAATAGCTGAGAAAACTCATTCTGAATTGATGCACATTTGTTTATTTTCAGACAGACAGACATACAGCAACAGAACAGGGTAACAGTATGTTCTAATTTAGATATATAAAATGCATGCAAATTTCCATCATCACTACTAAAGTTGTAAAAGCTATCAATGAAAATGTATTTATTCCACCATAGATTGAATAAATACTGATTGAGAAAGCTAATAGCCACTAGGCTAATGTGAGCAAATCACCAAGCCATGTAAGAGTTGTGCTAGGCTGTGAATACTGGTTCAATTCCACATTAGGTAGGTAGGTAGGTAGGTTTGTGTATAATTTAATCTAAATTTAGACACACGTGAAACAAATTCTTTTAATTTAATAAAATTAGAAATATAACACCAGTCAAATGCATTCTTTTGGACATGCCTAAAACTAACCTTGGTAGAGTTTGTAACAAGCTATGGGTTACAATCCCAACCCTTTTTCTTCAAAAAAAAAAAAGGCACTGTAATACAGATCAGTTAAGTCTACAGAATAGTTTCCACAAAAGGTGATATCAAAGGACAAGAGAAGCACATACCACAGAGAATGTCATTAAATCCTGTGTGGCTAAAAACCATGAGAGTTCTTGTTCATCGTTTGCATCATTGCGTCCCGCTGAGATTTTAGTTACAACTTAAGTGAGCAGCCCTGCCTGGATTCAGATTTCAGGGGGAGGCGATTATAATTTGATCATCGCTAATTGTGAGAGGAAACAGCCAAATATAAGTACAAGACCATGACACATTCAGAGTAAAAGATTACATTTTTTTTTTCGTAGAAATGCAGTAACTTCTGCGATATAACATTAAGAAAAAGCACAAACCTGAAGTACTGTGAAATCCTTTCTTAGCTTTATACACGTTTACTCTTTGTTTTCCTGTATGTTTGTTTTTTTTTTCCTTTTAAACCATTGCACATGAAAACAGTTACACTACAATTAACAAGTTTGCAACAATTCATAAAAAACAAATGCACATTTATTTATGAATATTATAATGTGCATCATATTCAACAATCAGTTATGTTTTTGGTTTATTTAGTAGTAATTTACTGGTTTTAGGAAATGACAAAAGGAACCCACAAGCATCATGCCAAATACTTACTCTTTCTTCCAATTGATTATATACAAATTCGACAATTACATCATCCTCAATCTGTAATAATTCTGTAATCCTGCTTGCAATCCAAGACTTCAGAGAGTCCACATTAATTTTACTCATATCAACCTATGAAAAAAAAAAAGAAGAAGAAAAAGTAAAGTTTCAAAAGCCTAACATTTAATTTACATTTTACCATATTTTTTTTTTGTAAATTACAAAAAAGTTAATTTCTTTGCTTAGTCACAGATTCCATCAATAAGATTTGGCCATATTTGACTGACTACACCAAAATTCAATTTGAGAAAAAGAGGAAAAAAAACCTATCTTAATAAATTGTCATAAAAACCAACCGTAGGTGACTAACAAAATCAGTAATTAAGTAAATCCAGATATTTTACTGTTACACAGGAAAATAAATATTTTAGTGTTATGTGATACTTAGAAGTCAATCTTTTCTTTAAGTATGGTTTAATTCAATCAGCTGAACCACATTAGCAAAATGCAGCAGTAAACACTGGGTTTCCAATTAACAGCAGCAGCTAGAAGCAGAACCTGTGGATAGCCCAAACAAGTCAAGCCACCACCACTACCACTTTCTCAAAGAACACACAAAACATTGCATTAGGGAGTTAAAGAAAAACTTTGATACAGCATCATTATTAATTAATGTTGAATTGTATTGTTTTGTTTCACATTTTATTACACATAACTGAAATTCAAAATAGATAAATATAATTCATACCCTCTTTTCCAGTCCATCTGCAAATTTCATGGACTTTAAAAGTTTCTTCTTTTTGTCAGCAAATCTGTTGTCTTGCTCTGCACTTGTTCCCTACAAAAGAAAATTATAAGTACAAAACATTTAATTTATTTATATTGCTTAACAGCTGAAAGTAGGCTGAAAAATTATACATTTCATGATCAACCACTAGTCAACAACAATAATTTTAAGTAGGTAATTTAACATGTAAACTTTAATCAGTTTTAAATTTTGTCATGCAAATATTAAACTAATTTTTAAATAAAGAATTTTTAATAACTATTATTACTACCACTATTATGAAGGGTTTCATAGTAACTCAAATTCCATCATTTAAAATTTTTTATCTAAAGTCCAACAGCAGCATTATTTTGAATATTTCACATGATGTATGGTAAATAAACTATTACTACTATAATTACATTTAAAATGTCAAAAAGATATGTAAAACTATATAGTCACTAAGAGAATGTAAAGTCATTTATTGTATAGGGAATTTTAAAATTCTTTAAGTTGTCTTCAAACCCAACCTTTTCCACAAGTTTTGAGAGTAGACTCTCTCATAAAAATTAATGCTTTAGTACTTCCCCAGTGTTGTGTCTGTCTGTCTGTCTACTGTGCATGTATTTCAATACTTTTTGGATAACCAACCCTTTTCCAATAATTATATAATATGGGTAAAATGCAGAGCAAATGATTTTTTTATTTGCAGATCTTCAAATTAACTAACATTTTCTATTAGTTGAACTTAAAAATAAATAAATGGCTAAAAGAGAGAGAAAAAACTATTCAAAATTAATTTCTAAACTTGTAAAAGATTATCAATTTTTCTTGAATATCACCAAACAAAATGTATACAAACATGAGACCAGCTACTTTATTTTTTAAATTTCCCTTAAGATTACAAAAAAAAAAAGATCAAAACATTTTATAACAGAATCCTCATAGCCAATGCAAAATTAGTTTAATAAAACAACAACAAAAAACTATATATTATGGCATATCAACAGAATAAACATAGCGTTTACTAGATGTTTTGCTACAGAACTAACTGCAATATCTGTAAATGAGTTAGTACTTTTTGTCACAAGTATGATGATGTGTTGAATATTTTTTTTTTCAGTATCTTGAGATACTGAAAACAAAAACATATATACAATAGTGTTTACTGTTTGAAAATGTAGCAACTTTTTTTTTTATATTACTGGCTTCAGGGGTTTTTATAGCATCACTAAATTCAAATTTGAGTCAGTTTTTCCTGGATATATGATTAGGTATCCAACAATGTCCTGGCAGATCAAATAAAACTTTAGATAGAATTCCAACTATTGTTTTTGACATGTATTCCCAAAATCTCTTGAAATTCATTCACAGAAGATAAATTAATTTTTGCAATAACCACAATTTCTGTCAATCTTGTATTATTAAATTTTTCTTATTACATGAAGAATGGCTTTTAACATGTCAATATCAACTGCAAGAAGCATACCATTAGTGTATTTATTTTTCTTTTAAATAATCTATAGTTGCCATTTATATTTGCATGCAGATCTTTTGGTTAATGAGCTAAACAGGTTTTCTTTTTAAGTCAAATGTAATACTGCCAATTTTATTTTAAATTTTGTGCATGTCAATAATACAAGAATTATATCTGATGCATTATCTGAGCTTTTAGTTAGATTCCAAAACATTTTACTTACAAATAACCTACATTAATTTTGTATTTATTTATTTCATCCAAAACATTTTAAACCGTAATTTTAACTTTTAACTTATTAAAACAAATATTATGAGGATAATGTTAAAGGTAAACTTAACTAATGGGAATTAGACCATATTCTAATGTTTGTTGGTAACTATTAAATTATTAATTATTTTGAAGAGATTTTATCGCTGTTTTTCACAATTGATAGCAATATTCAGTGTAATTATTCCATCTACAAATTTACCCATTTATCATCTAGAAATATATTGTAAAATGTAATTTCTTCATACAATAAAACTTAAATTTTAATAAGATTTTTCATAGTCCAACAGTTGTGAAGCTTTCAAATGCTGTTGATTTATGATACATATATTATTTTCTGCAGTATAATCTACACCAGTGTATTGCCCATACAACACCAACCTTCCACTGACACCTCAAGGTGTTTATTTTGTGGCATAAAATACAAAAATTGCCTTATTTAATTTTTTTTTAAATATTCCAGGAATGAGTTTCCTAAAACCACACTTTTATAGCCTGTCCTAATTCTGCTGAAAAGTTGGTTGGGGGGGGTCACGCTCAGAGAAAGATTGGAACTGCAGCCATAGTTCTAATTTTTCAATCAACCACTAAGCAGTCAATGAAATAGACCACATTATTTCAGCCACTTTTTTTCAAGAGCCTAAACTAAACAGCATAATTTAATGACTACAATTAGTCCATTTACATTAGGATCATCCTTCTGTTTTATTTTTAGTTTTAACCTTTTGTACGATTAATGGATTTCCCCCCAATAATGAAAACTATTGTAAGCAACGGTTCAAAGTATGGGTAACTTAATCAAATGTTTGATGCATTTCAATAAACTACTCCCACCGACCTTTATTTTTTCTAAGAAAAGAAAAGCTAGACTAAAAATAGTAAAAAAAAAAAAAAAAACAATCACAAGACTTATATTAAACCCAGCCTACCAACTTTCTTCCACAGTAAAAAATTTTTTCTAAATATTTTGTGAAAATACACATGAAAACAATCTTTTAATTTAAAAAATACTCAAGAGAACACAAATCTATTTTTTGATATCAACTACAGTCAACCCTTGTTATACGCAGAGGTGGCATTCCTGAGGATCACCACACATATCAAATCCATGTAAAATAGTAAATTTATAACATCTAATAATAGGGATTGCGGCAGTTTTACTACTTCATGCACCGTCAGATCAACATCGCTCACAGGCTCATGTCTGCTGGGTTCATGACTTGTTGCCACTTTTCAGTCTCTACATATGGCATGCCGAACATATTAAACCCATCTAGAAATTTCCTTTCTCTTAATCTTTTTGCAAGTCTGTTTGGTTGTGCGCATCTCCAATACCAATTTGAGAGCATCCCAACCAATTTGATCATCCATGTTTATCCATTACCATTATTTGTATTTCTTATTGTAAATAAAGGCCCCACAGGAGGTAATTTCTGTTCAGTTCCAAACCTCTCCCATAGTGACCAATCTATTACAATCAACTCCACTTTACATCCCAGGCACCCACAGATAGGGATAGTGAATCTTATGATACTGGAATAAAACCGCAATATGCAAAAAAACAGATAACAAGGATCAACTGTATTTAGAAAGTAAAAATCTTGAATTTCAATAAACAAGATGTCAATGAAGTAATAGTGAAAAGCTAATGAAAATATTATGAATATTTTGATATATTAACAATAGTTATATATATAAGTTATTAACTGCATATTTTTCATGGTTTAGATAATATATGCACTTGGCTTTTCAAGCCTGTCTTAAAATGACCCTTTATATTTTTAAAAAATCCAACCAACATCTGTTCACTTAAAATGCAGGTCAATCACTTTAAAGAAGTTTAGCTAGGATAAACCAAGTTTAAAGAACATATTTTCACATTTTTCAAAATCACTTTTGTTCAACTTACTGCCAACTAAATAAACGATTACACAGATATTGCTGTTCTTGTTTGATGATTTAATATTTTCTGTCAATGAATACATTAAGTGACAGGAGATCATTTATTTGCTTCATTTAAGTAATTTAAAAAAAAAAAACTATTATTAAAACTCAACTTTTATTATCTAAGTTTATTTTGATCATGAAGGGTATCTAAAACAAGAATTTACAACTAGTTTTTAAAATAGCTTTTAAATTTTACTTCATACATCATATATTATCTGTACAATGATTAGGCTGCCTTAACGAACTTACAAAGATTTTATATTTGTGAGTGAATGAATGGCAAAAGAATACAAATAGGAAAAAAATTGCTTTAATGCTGATCAAATGGGAATACTGAAATAAAAGCAAAAAGTTAATTACTTAGAACATCAGATAAGAATGAATTTAAACCTAGTCACACTACTGCTACTTAGTGCATTATGCACACATGAAATATTGTAATTGATATGGTGCTCTGACCGGTATCAGTTCTTAATCATGAATACATGATAAAATTTGCTAAAATTTAGCAAACTTAAGAACCAAATTAAACATTAGTATTTAATAAAGAATAAACTTAAAATCTTCTTTCGCATTTTTTGCCACATTATAAACGTGAAATTTTTTGAAAATTTGAATTTTAATGAATAAAAAAATTAAATAAAATGAAGTAAATCATGTTAATAATTTATAGAAATGTAAATTTGAAATATTAACAAAAATGTAATACTTTTATGACATATAGCAAACAAATTTGCTACTTCATTAGTTATAAAATTAAAATCTTTGTAAACAAGGCAGTTTAAACATTAACTTTAAAAAATTTAAAAATAAGTCTAACTTCATAAATTTAGTTTTTAAACTCTTTTTCTGGGCATTTCTCCAATGATTAATAGGATTTTATTTATAAACATTAAAATTTGATAGAAGTAACCCTATCAATATTTAGAGTCAAGTGGATGGGCATAGACCTGAAGATATTAATATATTTATTCAAAAGCTCTATATAAAATATTTATACTGGTTTATTTATTAAACCAGGATGATATCTTACCATAATATATCAACATGTACAGGTCTCAGGTGCACAAAATACCTATGTAGGAAAATTTGTTTAAAGTTGTATCATCTGCAGACTACAGAAACTTGTATCATTATATAGCAGCAGTAACAAGAATTCTAATATACATAAAAAATTAATCTTTTATATTCTTTTTTTTTTTTAAATATCATCACTGAAACTTATCAACTGAGGAAAATTTAAAAGCCTGCTGCATAAAATAAAAATGCTTCAAGATCTGTCAGCCCACCACCCTACATTAAATTTGCAGAATACTTACTAAAGGCATTTTGTGGACCTATGTGTGTACGTCTTTTATAGAAGTTTCATGTCTTTAGGCTTCAAAGCTGAAAAAAAATCAAAATTACACTTGTTATCTACTATTTTTTTCTTTTATCTATTTAGTTTATTTTTTCATTACTACAAAGAAATTTAGTAATATTTCTGAAGGTAACTACTTTGAATTTTGCTTGGTAGGGTGGTGAGCTGAATTAAATTAAAAAATAAAATAAAAATAAAATTAAAATAAATAGATATATAAATTTTTAAAAATAAGCTTTTAATTTATTTTTATATTTCTAGTTTCATATCTACAGATTTATTAGTTTTAAACCTGATCTCATAAATTTTTTAACTTATGATAAACTTGGCAAGTCTTTATTATTTGTAAACCAATCAAAAATGTTTTATGCTTAGCATCACAATACTTGCAAAGGTTTTACTAAAAAATATATGCATGTTTCTCTCTCTCTCTCTCTCAAAATTTATACAAATCTACATAAATTTTAGGATGCATACATAAACAATGATAAAAAATTTCATTTAAATATTTTCTTCTATAATGTAAACTTAAAGCAAGCACCTACAACAAGGAGACAATATAAATTGTAGTTCAACCTACCTATCTCCACATGAAAACTAAACCAGATAAATAAGAGGCATATCTATCTGTCAGTTAAAGATAGGAATATATCTATTAAGCAGATTGACTTGAATAAGCAAAAAATATAATGCATAAGAACAAGATGAATTTATTGGATATTCTCCACTCTAAAAGAAAAAAATCAAAATGTATAATTGAATTACTATTTGCTTTCTGACTTATCTAACACAGCAAGGTTCCCATGTTTTAATGCTAAACAAAAGCTATTTTGTTTATTGCTTTTAATGGCAGAAAATCACATTATTATATCAACTTAGCTACCATAACAATGAACAAGCAGGTCTCTCTTCATCTTCACAGCTACAAGCAGTAATATATAATATGCAGATGTTACAATGTCTTCTTTTTCACACTAAAAGAACAAACATGTCCATCCAGTGGTTAGCTTTCCACCGGCCTAGAAGTCTGGTAGTATTTTGTGTTTAAAACATAATTGCTAAAATTTCATAATTCAACACGTTTGTGTCTATATATTCATCAGAGGTTGTCTCATATACAGTATACGAGCAAGGTATACCAGTTACCTTCAGTAAAGGTATTTTTTTAACATTATTTTAGAGATATTTTATAGAAAAACACTATTTTCATAATTAAAGATTTTTAAAACATTAAATACTATGCATTTTAAAATTAAAAAAAACCCACTTTAATGAAATATAATTATTCTTATTGACATTTACAGTGTTACACTGTTTTTCAACTTGTGATTATTTTAAAATGCATAAACTTCCTTTTAAAAAAGGTTTCTTCCATCTATTATCTAAAATAAAGGGTGACATTTGTTTGAGAGCTTATAAATAATCACCAATAATTTTTACACATCCCAACAGCCTATCTATTAAACCCCTAATGCTGATATTATTAGGATTATTTAAACTCAAATTTCCTATGAATCTAATCTGAATACCAAAAAAAATACTTAACGTTTTATAAAATTTTTCAAGCAAGCCTAAAAGTAGTTTTTGATGAATCCATAAAGTCAAAGTTTAGATATCAGCTTCATTCCATAACAACAACAAAAAAAACAACAAACAAACGTCAACGCAGATAAAGATGATTGCTTACATTTACTTTGGATTATCTACAATCTATTCTGTTTTGTATATTTGTTGGTTTTGATAAAATCAACTACATTAGTAGTACTACATAAAGAAAACAAGTAGAAAAAATGTTAAAAAATAATAAATTTATTTACCAGAGTTAAAAAAGCATCATTACTGCAAATAAGAAAAAAAAAAAAACAAATTATTTTTAAAATACCACATTAAAAAAAAAATGCAAAGGTTAACAGAGATTCCTGATAGAATTATACCATTTTTTAAAGGTTTTGTATTTAGTAATAGTATTTTTGCATTAGAATTAGAAACATGCCTGCACTTTGAAAATCAGCAGACTGCATGAATCTAAGTTATCTGCTACATTAAGGTTAGTTACTCATGTTTATGAAAAGATTACAAACCAACCATATCTAACAAAAAAACTAACATAAAAAATGAATAAAGTTTTAAATTAGTTTTTAATGCCAGCATACACACAAAAAAGCACATGCTGCTGTGACAAATGGTTAATGTTAACTTTTAGCATTTTTCCAGAATTTATCAATATCATGAAATTATAATTAGTATAAAAACATTTATGTTCAAATTTATAAAAAAAAAGTTAATAAGTAGTCTGTTTCCAGACATGAAAGAAAAAACACTAATAATGTTTGACTTATCATACTGAGATAACACATACATGACAAAGATATACTTCGATTTAAAAAAAATTTTAACAAATATAATTGTTTAAATGAAAAAAAAAGAGAAGAAAATCTTGTTTTAATTTTATACTTAATCGGGTTAGCTGATCATACTTTATTCGTTATCAATGAAGGGAGATACACACTTTTAGACTGAAAAATCTAAGAAATAAAATTCAAAGTTTTGGGTAGGCAGTATCACGTGACACATTCTGCAATAAAGTAATGAAGTATTCTAGCATTAATACAAAGAATATGATGTAGAAGCAGATAAAAAAAAATTATTAGTGTCAGCCGTTATTTTGAAATTAATTAAATAATGGTTATATATGTATAATCAGGTGAACATTTTCATTGTGCCTTAGACCAAAAAAAAAGCATTGATTTAGAAATTTTTAATTTACCATCCACTTTCAAAATATAAATTTTTCATAGCGTTTAGCTCACTTACAGTGAAAACTATGATTTAAATAATCTTAGATAAGCTTATGTGATTTGTTAAAAAGAATTCAATTCCAATCATCTGCAGTTGTATAACATTAATTCTTTAAAAAATACCATGATGAATGTTTTCTCAATATAAAAAATTTAAAAAAAGCTATTTTATTGTTGACTTTGCTGTGGAAAAATAAAAATTGAACTTTGGTTAAATTTTTAAAAAGACATTTGATATTAAGACTTTGGTCCTTTCTTCTTTTTCCTTCTCAGTCGTTGCTGAATTTAATCAAGTTTATTAAGGCTAAAAAGGGCAATCATGTTACTCTAGTTTACGGTAACACTTCCTATGCGATACGCTTCGTTTAATACAAGTCAGCACACGTCTAGATAACCGCAATCGTAAATCAGAAACTGACAAAATTCCACAGGTTACCTTTAGAAAAAAACGCAATCATAATTTTATTTTAAATAAAATGATTCTTCGAGTCAGCTTGAAAACGAATAAGTTTGTAATTTTTTTTTTAAATCGTGTACACATTGATTTATTTAAAATTATAATTAATAAAATTAAAAATTTTTTTTTTTTTTTAAGTAAAAAAAAATAATAATAATAATAATAATAATAATAAATAAAAGTACTGCACAGTAAAACAAAAAAAAAAAAAAAAAATCATTAGACTAATCGTTGTTAGTTGCATGATAATAGAAGTAACAACTGCAGAGCCTGCGCGGCTTAGTTAATATGATATCTTATAAAAATTTCCTGTCAATGTATGGCATCTCCAGTCAATTATGTTTGTTGGTCTGGTTCTACTAGAGAGAGAAACAAGGGCAGCCATATTGGAGGATACGGAGAAAAGGGGGAAAACGCTCTGACCCAAATGCGCGGATTTCACTGATTCTTGCAGTAAAATTGCAAAGCTAAACACATTTGTACAAAGAATATTAACCTGGAGGCAATCATTTTTTAATTTTATAAGGTTGAAACTTTATACTACCTTGAAAAATCCGGCATCAGTCATGGCTACCAATATTTCCCACCATACGACGCTCTAGATATCCCAGAATTCCAGAGAAGAAAAGGAAGTAACTTCGGTTTAGTCCGGTAGCTGGCGTTGGTATAGTTTTCGGGGAAAGTTGGTTGACGCGGACCAAAGTTATCAGTGCTGCGCTATGAGATCCGATACTGCTGTGAAGCGGAAGATTAAATTTAATCTACTTTAATCCTGACTGATTTTATTGGCTCTGCCTAAACTTTCGGTCGGGCGAGAGGTCAACAAAATCATTCGCGGTCGATAGGCGTAGTCAGTCTTTTCCTATACCCTGACATTTTGATATAATTAGTCGTCATCGTGTACACCCTGGTGCTGTATTATTATTATTATTCGCGGCTTGCATGTAGAAAATGCATCGATCCTGTCATAATGACCGAATAAACGGCAAGCTAGACCATGACCATACAACAGTGACTAGTAGTGAAAATGACACTTAGCTTCATTCTCTTCAGGTGATAATTTCTTGTATATAAGTGCATTCAGTCCAGTCGAGGGTTGACTGTAATTCTTATTTCCTTAAAAACGCATAAACAAGTTTTCGTTTTTTAAAAATAAAAAACTTTTTTTCCCCAGTATTCAGACAAATAGATTCTATTCACCTATATTCACGCGTACTTGTATAATACATATTTTCAGGAATTTTCTTTTGCGTTTGTTTGTTACTCTTTCACGGCCGGACCGTAGCGCTAAGAGGTACGTTGGCCCCGAAGCCTCAGCTAGCTATTTACTAAGTGGAAAGTAAGTCCGGCGAGAATAATTAAAACGAGGTTGATTTTTTTCTAATTTTTCTCGTCAAGCTTTTTATCAGTAACAGATTAAAAGGTTTCGAAAATTTAAGATTTATCCCGATCACCATCATCCGGTTCGCGATGGACCGTCCTTACTGTGCAAGTCTATGTGTGTGTGGTGTGTGTACGTGCGTGCGTGCAGGTGCGTCTGTCGTTACCCTTATTTTTAATTCGCTAAAAAAAAAAAAAAAAAGAATCAAGTTTTTTTTTTTATTGAGTGACCAAACTGTGATGATTCACCGAAATCGCTTTAATTGATATTTTTAAAGTCCTCCGACCACCTCACACAGCTCTTTTGTTTGGTATGTATAATAAAATATGCAGCATTAGGCTACGACTTAAATTAGGATTTATGAGTTCCGTAAATGCGTATGATGTCCAGTGTAGGTGACTGTAGAGAATAATAGTAATAAAAAGAAAACATTGCCCTGGCGGGATACTTTTATAATTTGCTTTAAGTCTTGTTTCTGAAATTTCATGTAAACCTGCTTAGATCAAATTGGATCCCCAGCCCGCAGAATTATGTCATATTCAATACGCTTTAAACGTGTTGACTTGTATTTTTATTCATTCAGGGCCTGGAGCAGATCCGAAAATAAATAGAATAAATGCTATTTCGTTCTGCCCCGATAATTAGAATAGAAAATACGCCGAATTTTTACCGCTGCAGAGTTTCGATTTGGATCCACCACCGTAAACAATTGGGTGGTTATTTCATTTTACTTTTTTAATGTATTAAACTTTTTAGTGTGGCTTCATTGCTAGTAATATACTCATTTCTTATTATTTATTTTGTCGGCCTTTCGTACATGTCTGAATCATGCAGTAGACATATGAGTAAAAAGAAAAAGTTTCATGAAGTTGTGCATGTTTATCATTTTGTTTTTTTTTTTTTAAATCAGATTTTGCATTTTCAAGAGGATAAGTTATATTCTCAGACCTAATAAGTTTACTTCAGTATTATGTTAAAAATTTATTAGAATAAGAACTAAACTAAAAAAGTTAGCGCATACTGCACAAAAGCTCTTGTTTACATATCTGTATTTTTTCCATTGTGAATACTGGGAAGAAAGCCGCCATGTTGGTTGGCTAACTTAAAACGAAGATCGGAATACGGGAATTTTTATTATTTTTTTAGAAAAAAAAAAAGAAAGTTGGGAGACAAACCAGAGTCATTCAGATGATGGAAATAGCATTGTTTTTTTCGGGGGGGGAGGGGAGAAACAAACTTTTAATAAAATTACAGAAAACTTTTATGCCTGTAATAATACTATGAAAGAGGGAATTCGACTAAAAATATCTGACAATCTGATTCCAGGTAAAACAATTTTGTAGATCCATTATAAATAATAGTTTGGGTTTTATGCTTTATTTAGCATTTTAACTTTAGAAAAAATGTTAACATAAGGTTAACGTACATCAAGTTGAGAACTGCTGCACTATTTGACGCCATTATAGATTCTTTAGTGTACACAATATATTTAAGTAATTTATCACTACAGCTCCCATTTTATTTATTTTATTATCCAAAATTACAGCTGATATCTATACCCGGAATTTTAATACAAAATATATATTCAGCTTATATAATGCATTTTAGATCAGTTTGGCAGGAATCTAGCTGCGAAATATTATTTAAAATCTCCGTTAATTAACCGCTTATGCTCTTATTGAAAACAAAAGACAATGTGACGTTACACTAAATACATTCTGTACACAACATTTACTTATATTTGTACACCGCAATCTTCTAACTATGGTAACACAATCTTACACTTTAAGCCAAAAAAAAACAACTAAAAAGTAGAAGTAATTGTTTATCCGTATTTCGAATAAACAGCCTGACAAATTTCTCGTTTATTGTCCGTTTAGTTCACCATACTCGACTAAAACAACAACAACAACAACAACAACGTTGATGAGGGGGGGGGTAACGAGAATGGCTGAAGAAGAAGAAGAAAATTATAACGAGGGAAGGGGATTTTAAAGTTTATTCGAAAATAAACAAAAGACGTGAAATAATCGGGAGCCAAAAAAAAGAAGGCGAATTTCCAACGACAAAAGCCCCGCCGACATTCTCCACCCACGGCGTTCCTGCCATGACGCTCGGATGGCAGGACGAACGCCGCCCGGGTCGGTGGACGGAGTAAGTGGCGGAAAATGAATTCCCTCCCGTCCGTCTGCAGAGAATTAACGACCGTTTTGCGCGCGCGTGTGTGTGTGGGTGCGCGGCCCCCCTCCCCTCCTCCGTTTTTAGTTGTGTGTGGGGGGAGGGGGGAGGGGGGAGGCCGGCCGGCCGCTGTGTTGGAGATTATCGGAGTGACGTCGACGGCAGCCGGACGGACGGACGGACGGCCCGACAAAGAACAGTCGCCGGTCCTGCTCCACAGTAACAGCCATGAACCACCACCGCTCCAGCCGGTAGTTCGCTCGTTATCGTTTCGCGTTCGGTCCCCGGGGAAAAATTATGTCCAATGTGCTGAAGACGGCAGCAGTGAACCGGAGCAACACGAACAGCGGCGGCAAGGAAGGAGGAGGGGGACAGGGACAGGGCGGCGGCGGCGAGTCGAGCAGCGGCGAGGACACGAACAGCAGCAGCCGAAAACGCTCGAGCCCCACTGACGAGAATGAGGGGCCGGACGGTCAGGACGGCCGCCGAACTAGCCGGCGAAAGAAGCCCAGGGTGAGTCAGCTGGTAAATATAGAGAGTTTTTCCTTACCTTGTTACTGCCGTCGGTTTAAGGTTCCACGTTGTGGTGCGAAATTTCCTTTCTTTTCAGCTCTGCCGCTTGGAGGTGCGGGTCGGGGATCGGTCGGTCGGTCGGCCGGCCTGCCTGCTGATCGATCCATCCATCGATCCATCGGTTTGTTTGACTGGTGTAACATCTAAAGGACGGATCGGCGATAACCTGGCAGGTTTTTTTTTTTTTTTTATTTATTTATTTATTTTTATTTTCTCTACCCCCCCTTTTTTTCTGAAGTCCCACCTTGAAATAATCCTGCTGGATCATCCGGTTGGATTAAAGGGAGAAATAACCCTAACTAACCCTCTTCTCGATCGGTCCATTGGTTTGTGAATTGAGGCAAACGGAGATTTTGAAAAGATAATTTAACTAATCTATTTAACATAGAATTTGAATTTGTCCTTTGTGAAAATGTAATTGAAGAAGAAAACTCTCTGTTCCACTTGGTCGACCGTTCCGAAGACAGAAGAGATGAGGGTAGAACCAGCCAGCAAAACTGTGGGTCCATCTGGGCAGCCAGAAGTCGAGAACATCCATCCCCCAAAGAACGAAGTGTTACTTTAAGCTTTACCGCTCTATTATTAATACGTCTATTTAATTTACAGCTGATGTTTTAAAATCATCACCAGCTGGTTCCTACCATGTCACTCCCTTGATGCTAAATTGTCTTGTTGATTTTGTACCAACTGAGCCCTAGTAATGGCTACAGGGTATAATTGCTGAAACAGGCTTATTGGGTATTCACTTACTGATGATAGAGTGGCTGGTGAAAAGCTTTCGAACAAAAAGCCTATTTGGAGTACAATGAATTTTCACTCAGATATATATTGAAGATTTGCAGACTTATCAGAGGAGTTGGGTGAGATCCACGTTATCAGGTTGGGTCTAGGATATGATGGAGAGCTATTTATTGATGGGTCGCTTGATTCCGGCTGATGACACCAAAAGCATTTCTCTTGACAGGTATATGAACTTTTAGGTGATGATTAGAATTGTTCAGTGCTTGTCTACATTCAAATTGATCTGACAGAAATAAAGTTCTGCAGCCACATGCATTACTACTCACCATCACACATAGGCTTCATTAATGCAAGTTGATGCAGGACTTTGCCACTGCTCAGGCTGGACAATCTCAAGAACTTCCTTGTCACTCATGGTCAACAACAGATGTGATTGACAGTACAATCTTTAGCCAGTGGCACTGGCCATTTGTTGCAGGCTTTAAAGATAAATGAATCGCCCTTCACTTTTCTGATCATTTATAGGCCATAACAGGTGCTAAGCAGTTTTGCTGTTGATTGATTAGAATAATCAGTGAAAGAGCCATGTGACATAGAACTCAATCATGATTTTTGTAATTAGCGACATAATACATTTTTTGCATTTTATTCAGATAAAAGTAATTTTGAAATAAAAAATTTAAAGGAAAACGTTGTCGTCACAAGATCTGGAGAAATCTAATTATTGAATTTGATTTTGTCATGTGGTAAAACTAGTCAAAAGACTGCATCTGTTGTCCCTCAAATATGTTGGAGTGGAAGTAAAAATGTAAACTAATATAACTGATCATTGACCAGTTTGAATGAGTCAGTTATCAAGCTTTGAATCACAACTAATTTCTACAGCAGTTATTGAAGCATGAGGTAAATAAATTGGTGGTAGTGATCATACACCATTTGAGCAGAGACACTTTCAATTTTTTGTTGCTTATTCTTTCACTTTCACTCTGGTTAATACATGGAAATCTATGTTATGGGGGGTTGGAAGAATTTATATACTATTATTAAATGTTAAAGTATATAATAAATGTTGCCTAGAAGTTTGTCATAGATGTATAATAATTGAAATATTTTCTTGGTTGGTTTTCTGTTAAAGATGTGTCTGTCTATATTTGTTCTAGTTTTGGCCATCTGCTGTCTTACCTATTTTTTGTGTGTTTAGGTTGAATATAAGGAAATGGACGAACAGCTGGCAAACTTGTCAGAGGAGGAATATGTCTCGGAAGAGGAGAAGAAAGAAAAGGTAGAGAAGGTAGAAAAGCCAAAAGCACCAGAAGAACCCCCAGAGGTTGAAAGTGAAAATGATGACCCCACAGTTGAGTACTCTTTCATCTACTCACTGATGATCTTTGTTAATAAAGATAATTATGTAATTAAAGCAGAGTTGGCCCCAAATGTAGTTGCTTTCTTTTTTTTTCCTTTTATCTAATCAAATGATGTTATGGATTCAGTTTTTTTTTTTTTCTGCTTTTACAGGTTTGGAAGGTGCTGCATTTCAAAGTCGCCTTCCCTTTGATAAAATGATCTCACAAGAAGCCGCCTGCTTTCCTGATATCCTTCAGGGCCCACCAACTACGCAGAAGGTGTTCCTCTACATCAGGAACAGACTGGCATGTTTTCTTTTTGTTTTGGCAATCTTTTTTCAATAATCTCTGGTTTTATGATGCTAGCTCTGTCTACAGAAGATTTTAAAAAGGAAATGAGTTTTGGCTTTAACTGATTTTTCAAGTAGACTTGTTTCTTTGACCATGCTATGTGCTATAGCAATAAAAACTTAAAATCTGTCTACTTATATGCCTTTTTTTTTTGCTGAGTCTAATCCATGTTGTGTGTAAATGCACATTTAAAGTGTTTTTTTGGATAGATGTGGCTGATTAATTATGTTAAAAAAATTTGTTGAGCCATTTGGAGGTGATACATTTTGCTCTTATAATTTTCATTATGGGAAAGAAATAGGTGTTTTGAATTGGAGTATGCTTATTTATAAAACCATCCATTGCACTTTGTTTTTGCTTTTTTCTTTTTTTTTTCTTTCAATATCTTGCAAAATTAGGTTGAAAAACTGACTTTACAGAAATCTGAGATGGTTCCCAATTAGTTAAGATTTTTTTCACTTTATTGCTTCTGGAGAGGTTTTGATTCATGGTGACTTCACTTGGCCAGTTTAGTGAGTTCTGCTGTAAATTTGTCATGCTAGCAGCAAATTAAAAATTCCATCTGAGCAGTATAGTGTGATATGGAGGTTATGTATTCACATAAGTTAGACTGCGTCCTTACTACATTGTCCTTTCATATTAGTTTGGCAACCTCATGAATGAATATATCTGACAAAAATTTGCATATTTTGTGTGATTATGTACATATTGGTTGTATGGTGGACAAATAATTCATGTGCATGATTGCCATGCTGGAAACAGCAGATTCTGTGTACACGAGGTTATTGTATACAGGTTATTTAGTTTGTGGCCTGACCCGATGAAAAATTGCCAAAGGTCATGAAATTTCTTCTTACAGATCTGTGGCCAGTATTACTCAGTTTGCTGCTGTGTGCAGTGACTTGGAAAGCTTTCAACAGTGAATGCTGCCAATACATTCTCTTACTGATATAGCCTATGCAACAGAAATGAGTCAAAGAATGTTCTAACATCATCCCCACTGACTTATTTTTAAAGAGTGTGTGGCTTATAAGAAACTCCTTTTGTTCATTAGGAATAAAATGGTTTGAAAGGTCTGATTAGAGGATGTCTGGCAAGACTCCTACAATGTTAATCACAACTTTGACACACAATTTTAGGGTGTCAACAGACAACACATTTCTCTCACACTCTAAATAAAATAAAAATCTAATTCTTTTAAATTTAATTAAATTTTATTTACTGCAGTCCATGTGGAAAGTGACACAACCACTGCTGAGATTGGTGCATACACCAGACTCTTGGAGTAATTTCTCAGTTCAGGATATCAGATCCACATATAATTTAAAAATCTGCTTTTATGGGTACAAGCAGATGTGATAATAGAAATGTGGAACCTTTTTAGGGTGAGTTAATTCTGATGAGAGTGTGAAATTCCACCAGCACAAATGTTTTAAATAAGTCTGTATCAATGTGGAATGACTCAAGTGGAGTAAGTTGTAGATAAGCTTCTGGGTAACAGTTAGGTGATGCATTAAGTGATATCTCCATGGAAGCAGTTCTCTAAAGCTTGACCTACATGCACTAGTACTCAGTTGTTTGGCAGTACTTACCAGTATAGGTAGGAAACTATTGAAGAATTTATTAGTTTAAAACATTTTTTGGCATGTGCTTGTATGTAACTTTTTGGGAACAAACCTTGATTATTGTTTTTTTATGACTTTTATCTCTTGTCCACAGTTACAACTCTGGCTGGAGAATCCTAAACAGCAGTTGACTTTTGAAAATGCTCTATCTCAGATTGATCCTCCATATAACAGTGAGTTTTGTTGTAGTTTACTTCATCTGTGTTTTTAACTCTAGAACTGTGCATGTGTGCATGCAGGCTTGGCTTCAGACACTACCTGAGCCAGCGAACTCTAAATGAATCAATTTTCACTACATTAGATACACTGCGAGTAATTTTCCATGAATACCATAACCTGTTTGTTTTGGGCAGGAGAAAGACTGCCACAGCTCCCACTGTATTTTAACTGTTTCACTGCTAAGTTTTCTCAATGTATAGCATATAAAAGTAGTTTTCTACATCACATTACACTGCAAAAGTTGCTATTATCGTATCAAAGTGGCTGTTCTACAACAAATTTGGCAGGCTACAAAGGCTGATGAGGCATTTTGTTAATTTTTTCATCTATGATCCCCATTCAGTTGCAGGATTGTTTAGTGTTGTTTTTTTTCTTTTAAATACATTAGTGAAATTAACCATTATTATCATTAATTATTTTTAATGAAAACTGTAAAAAGATCTGGTTTCCATCTAAGATTACTATAGAAAATGCCTAAACTTGTTATTTTGAAACAAAACAACAAAGAATTAAATAGAAGTTTCTGGTTTTACAAAACATTGCTAAAGAATTGTTAGAGTTATAGATTAAAAACAAAACAAAAAAAAAATTATAAACAGCATTAATTTATCAGTTTTCCATCCCTCCAAAACACTCAGTCAAGAAAAACTGACTTTGTGCCGTTTTACATTTTGATGTTTTGTTTAACAACTTTTTTTTGATTGCCGACTTTTTAAAAACCTATCACAGTTTTTATTGCAGGGATAGGAGAAATGCTAAGGTTTAAAATGGTACAGAAGAATTTTTTTAACTTACTTCAGCACATTAGTTAAAAACAGGCAGACACTTGCAATGAATCAGCAAAATGTTATCCAAGAAAAACACCTTGAAACAAGAACTATCTACGTGTAAGTAATTAATTGACGAGGTGGGTGACAGGCATCCTTACTATAAAAACCACCAATGTAGCACTTTTTTCTTGCTCTTCTGTACCCATCTGTCTGCATGGGTTTTCTCTCTCAGCTAAACAACTTCTAGTAGGGATCATCTTTGTACTGGTGGTAGTGGTTTGACAGGTAACTCCCGACTTTCACATGTTGACCACCACTCATGAGCCTCCAATGATGCCCAGGTAACTTCTTGGTCACCTGATGCCCCCCACTTCCCTCTTTTAGCTCAACTCTATAAGATGTCTTCAAGCACACAGAAAGACGAAGAAAGATTATGAAGGTTGGCACAAAATTTCTTTGATTCCTTTCTCCAGCAACTTGAGTATTATCTTAAATCTCATTTATGTTGGTAACTATCAAGTGACTACAGTGCATGACCTTGACATTTGGTAAAAGAAAAGAAAAGGATTTTCAAACAGCTTGACTACTATTTGTTTAGTTAGATGTACTACAGCTCTGATATTGACATTTTGTATTTACAGGTGATGGCCCTTTGGTGATGAGAGTTCATGCTTATTTGGAGAGATATGGTTACATTAATTTTGGGGTTTACAAACGGCTAAAGCCCCTTCCAGGTAAATGAAGCTAAATTGGGATTTTTTAAAAATGTAATTTTTTTTAAATTGAACACCACAGCTGTCTGTATTCATATAAAGTGTTGATAGCTTTCTGTTTGTTTGTTTGTGCTATGCAATTTAGGAAATCCCACTTTAAAACCTGGACTTTAATCTGGTTGAGTAAATGCTGTAGAAAAGACTTAATAAAAATTTGAAGTTGATATTTGTACTTGTTTCAAGGAGGCTGAATTTGGGAGCCTGCTCTGGCTGGGATTTTCATTTCTGTTAGAGATGTATTTCACAAATGATATCTGCTAAATGGCACAGAAAGAAAATTCTGTTCATCACTGCTGAAAAATGTGGATCTGTTAGTGTAAAGTATCACTAATTTCAAACAAGTTGTTTGTGTTCTTATGTTAATATCTTTTAAAAAGATCCAAATTTTAAACTCCTGAGATGTGCTTCTTGACTAGTTTATTTTATAAACTGTTTCCTGTGTTTAGTGGAAGTTATAAACTACAAAGAGTAATGTGAGTAACTTATTAAATAAATTTTTTTCCAGCTTACAAGCAAAATCAATAATCAATTATTTTCAGTAATTTCTTATTTCAGCTTACCATGAAAAGTGATAATGATATTTGCTTAAAAATCTTCATCTTTAACTAAAAAAAAATAGTTTTAGATTTATGAAAATTGATTTTGATGTAATGTGAATATTTTTTTAAGATTTTTTTTAATAGCTGAAGGTAAAATAATGAAGAAAAAAAACTGCACCTAAACCAATTGGTAAAAATGAAAGGTGGGAATATCAAATGAAAAGAAGCTTATGAATATGCATGAAGCAGAATAAATGTATCCAATCATTACATTAGTCCATTTTTGGTTGTTTAAAATAGTTTGTTCTAACTTCCCTATCTGCTGCCTTCATGCTTAGTTATCAAACTGTAGTTCCTGCAGACTGATTTAATTTAATTTAATTTTTTTTTTTTGGCCAGCTAAGAAACATGGACGAGTGATTATAATTGGGGCTGGTATTGCAGGACTTACTGCAGCAAGACAGCTGATGTCTTTTGGGATGGATGTTGTCATTCTGGAAGCTAGGGTAGGTAGAATGAAACTTAAAACCAGTCAGCAGCTAACATCAGGGAGGTTGGCAGGGGAGAGAGAGAAGACTCCTGAAATGATAAAATATTTCATGTCTGTTCAGTATGCATTTAATGTAGCTGATCACACATTAGCAAAAGAAAATGAAAAAACTTGCATTACTTTGGAACTGTGCTGCTTGGTAGCCATATGCGCATAAGTGATTTAGAAGTTCACAAGTCTTTTACCAAGCACAGAATCTTGGCAATCGTTAGAACCAACAATAAATTGCACAACTCTTAAAGCTCTAGCTATTTAAGCTTAGCACTATGGACAGAAGTAGCACATTGTGAATTCATAACTCTCTCTAGTCTCTCATTCTTCTAGATTGTTTGTAAAGCATGAGTAAGATGACCTTTCGGCTATAAATTACCACTAGAGGGCACTACTGTGTATGAGTAAATACAGTGGTGTAACCAAAACATTTGATGATTATTTTTTTTAACTTAACCAAGAAAAATGAAAGGGGAAATTGCCACTGATAGAGAGGTTGGGGGGGAAGGTTTGTAAGGGGCTATCAAGTTTAATTTTGTGCTGTTTTTTGGTAGTTTACTTTGTTATTAGAAAAACATTTATTTACCCAACAATAAATACAAAACAGTAAAAACGATAGATAATGAATAAATAGCCAACTATCAAATCTTTAAAAAGGGGTGAATAATTCTGCCTGACAATGCTTTATATTTGAAAATGGAGAAGAAAAAAATGCTAAAACTGAAAATGCCATATTGTTAATAGTAAAAATGAAATTCTGGTGGTTGAATGTTCATAAGATATCTGGAGTGAGCAGCTTTTGACCTGTATAAGAACTCACCCACCAAAATAAGCATCATCAACATCCTATTCTTGGTGAAAAAATGACTGAATATGTTTTCTCTTTAAGAAAAGAAACCTCTGTATGAAACTTTAATGTTTACACACTTACCTTTGGTGGTTTATTTTCATCTTCCAGGACAGAGTTGGTGGAAGAGTGGCCACCTTTAGAAAAGGAAACTACGTGGCAGATTTGGGTGCTATGGTTGTTACTGGACTTGGTAAGTGACCATATCTGTCTGTTTGTCTGCTTAACACATGGAGAGCCTGTTGGGGGTGGGGTAAGGTGCTTGTGGTGTTTTAATAACCCATTTTAAACTGAAAAAATGGAATAGGTTAAAATTTGCCTGCCTAATTAACACTTGCAGAGGTACATCTGCATCATTCTGTTGGGTAAAGTTAGTCTTTAAATGTTACTATAGTAGGAAGATTGAAGTGAACAAACATTTCAGCTTAAAAATGTTTGCTATTATTTATTTTATTTTACTTTGTAAACTGTTCTCTGGGATTAAAAATATACTACAAGACTGCTATTATTATAATTATTTTAATGGTGATGTGCATAAACATCAGATTTATAAATTTAAGACAAATATGATGAAATGTGTTGAGTTTTCTTCTATATTACCAATTAAAAAAAATTAATGCTATTTTTGAAAAGTATAAACAAAAGACTGGACTAATAAATTTATGCATTTTGCAACACTACGAATTTATTTGGCATTGACTCAAGATTTTGTATGATGGTTTTGTTTATTTAGGTTTCCCTATGTTTGAGAGCTTCCTTTAATTCAGTCATCTTGGCAGGGCATGGATAAGTTTTCAGCGATGATCTAGGTACTCAATCAGATGCATATCAGTGGGTACCCAGGAAAAAAGTTGAACATTTTGATTTCTCATCTAGACAGGTCACATATGAGGTGTGTTTTGTGGCACCATCCTCTAAAGGACGGAAATCTTGTTAGAATTTTCTTTGGTTATGTTCATCAACAAAAAAAATTTCAATCTTGTTGCTGTTACTTTTAATTGTAGGTGGGAATCCAATGACTGTACTCAGCAAACAAATCAACATGGAGCTTCATAAAATCAAACAAAAGTGTCCACTTTATGAAAGCAATGGTGCAACTGTGAGTATCTGATCAGTTTGTAATTGACTACCAAGATGTTTGTACCATTGAAAATCTAGATTTTCCCAATGTTTTAATGAGTTAGTGAAAGAGAGCTTTTAAAAACGTTTGTACTTCATTACAAAATAAATACTTTGTACCTTCTGTTTTAGTTTTTAAATTCTTTTTATTTAGGAAATTATGTGGATAACTATAAAAAGGAGCTGTTATGCTTGTGTTAATGGTCTATTTTGTCAAGAGACTAATTTTGGTATCTGGTATAAATGTCTAATTTTTAGATTGCTTGCTTGCTTGCTTCTCTCAGGTCCCAAAAGATAAAGATGAGATGGTGGAGCGAGAGTTTAACCGACTGCTGGAGGCAACATCATATCTGTCCCATCAGATGGACTGTAACTACATCAGTGGAAAGCCTGTCTCTCTAGGGCAGTCACTCGAGGCTGTTATCAAGTATGTATTGCTTACCATTGTGATGGGGTGGTTTTTTTTCTTCTTGTGCAGGTAGAGATACAGCCTCAACCAAGAGGATTTTTTATTTTTTTTTTTTGGTTATTCATGTGTTGAAGTTACCTTCGATCCAAAGAGTTAACAAATCAACAACTTTCAAATGCTATTTGTTTGTTTTTTATATTTAATGTACAAAATGTGTGTTTACTCAGTGGTAATGTTGGGGTAAGTATTCATACTTGGAGTAGAACTTTACTTTGGTTGCAGCTGTTTTGCTAATCTGATTTATCCAGTCAACACAGGACAATGGATCATTTGCAGCATGGAAGCTGAAGTCTCCAAAATGGATTCTAATGATTTTGATGATGAAAATGACAAATAAAACTTCCACTAGTGCAGAAATCTCCGTGAAGGATTTATCAGGTCACAGAAAACAAATTTCAATGGGTCCTGCTAAAACCAGCTGGATCTGGAACTTTTTCCCTGAAACAGGATGGCAAAACAAGATGTGCCATTGTCAACTACTCCCAATCACTGTAATGAGCATGAATAAACTTAAGCTAATTACTTGTACAATTGCAATTTATTATCATCAAAGCAATTTCAGAAATCTTAGTGATGCCTAAAAGAAAAATCTTGATTCTTCAAGGAGCTCCAGCCATTTGAAGTTGAGAAGCCCAAAAGAGGGAATCAACTTACGAACCAAACCATGCAGAGAAACTCAAACTTGATGATACTCAGCAATTCTGTTTCTCTAAAGCCTCAGTTTACCAAACTTCTCTCTGATTCAGACTCAAAGTACACCATTATCTAGCAGACCAGAAACTATTTTTGTGACTTAAATCAAAAGAAATTGGAGAATTAAGAGACCACAAAGGAAGTGCTGACTAGAGTTAGGAAAATAGACTTATGGTCATGAAAGGTCAAGATTTTGTCAAATTTTACCATTGGCCAATCATTTTGGCCCACAGTAATTTTCAGTTTTATACACTTAACAAAGGCTTAAGACTGGGTAAAAATGTTTTTGTTTTAGCAAATATTTAAAAATTACAAAAAAAAAAAAAAAGAAAAATCTGGAATTATAACAAGAAAATAAGTTAAAACTACAAAGTCTTGTTTTTTGTTAATATTCTAACCAGGAACATTTGTTTTTAGTGACTACTTTCATTCTACCTGACATTGTTTTATCTAATGTCTTGTAGGTGGTGAAATATTTTTTCAAATAATCTTAATGACTTGCCTTTCTTTATTTTTTGGATGATTTTTTTTTTTGCAGTATTACCTCATCACTGCCCATATGTTATCAATTGGGTTTAAATCAGAATTCCAAAGCTAGTTTTCAAACCAATGAATTTTATTGTTCTTGAATGAAGGGGAAGACTTTCTTTTTGCTTTGTGAAATGATGCCTTTGTGAAAATTGAAGGTTCTCATCAAGATGGAGTTTTTAAAAGATTCAAATATCAGTTTGTATTCATTGGTGTTTCTTTTGATAAGTTGATCAAATTGCTTTGCCATTAGCAGAGAAGAGAAATAGTCCCAGATGTGGATACTTTCCAGATGATTCTGGGTTGGTAAAATATAGTTTGTCTTTCACCCAATTTTCTTCTGACTCAAAACAACACTAACCAAAAAAGATTAAGTGAACTTACATCTGCAAATATCACCTTGTTCCAAGCTACTTGCCAGTTTTGTTATTTATAAAATTTAAATTTCTCTTATCTTTGTTTGGCAAAGAGTCCTGGTTTTTTTTAACTGTGCTTTGTGATTTGAAGCCGAATGTTGCAAAATATCTTCTTGGTAATACTTCCAATTCTCTAACCAATATACCACTTGAGGCAAACCTATCTTCTCTTGAACCTATTTCTTTGTAGACAGGTTTGTTTGTTTTTGTTTGCCCATATACCTTTTTCCTTAGGAGAAAAATGTTAAGTTTTCTTAAACATTCCAATAATTCTGCCAACAGTTTTTACTGGAAGACTAAGTTTCTTCTGTAGTAATCTGCTGTTCATCACAATCACACTCCACACATTTTCACAATTCAGGATTAATCTTTTTTGCTGAAAAACTACTACAACATTAACTGAATATGCTGATACATGGATGGCTATTTCTATACATGGAAAAGTCACGAAGAAATTTACAGAATTTGCTAGATTGAAAGGAATTAAAAAGATTAGGAATCATCTGGAATATTCTGGTTGATGCAAACATTTTTTTATTGTTGCAAATAACGTGTCATTTTTTAAACTGCCATTTCCCATGTATTTGGTGTTAGTTTTGTAAGAAATTATATCATAAAGTGGCAAAGAAGGTTCAATGTCGAACAATTGTGCATTTAGATTGTAAGTTACTAAGTGGGCCAAATTGAGACTGTACAGATAATTGTAGATCTACCATGAGTTTTTTATTCCCACAATGCAGATCTATGCAACTTTCCAGTACTGTAATGTAAAAATGGGGCATTGATGCAGGCAGTTGAAGCTGCAATTATTTTTGTTCTGACATATCATGGAAACTGTTTTGAAGGCATTCAAAGATTGTACTGAACTAAATGATATGTACAAAGAAAATCCAGTTTTAAAAATGCTTTATCCCAGTCTACAACAATAACAAGATGATGATAATCAGATTCACATTGATCAAAGTTATTCTTGTCTTTAAATGCAAGTGACTTGCTTGTGTTGACACCATCTTGGCCAACAATCTGGTGACCTGTTTCTCCAGGAATGAAGCTGCTTCTACATTGTTTAATGCTGTTCTAGTTATTGTGACAGAGCTTCAATCAACAGGCAAGGCATGTGACTTTGGTTGCTGAAGTTGGCAGTAAACTTATTCTTCCAGTTCAGACCAAATAGACTTACAACTTCAACTTTGTGATTGATCACTTCTTGGAGCTGGAATGATCTGTATTCAATATCCTGGGGGGAGAGTATTTTTCTACATTCCATTGAAAGTAAATGAGAGCTTTACATCAGATCTTATCTTCCTATCAGCTGTACATACAGGTGCATCTCAAAAAATTAGAATATTGTGGAAAAGTTCAATATTTTTTGTCAGTTATTTCAGAAAGTGAAAATTGTATATATTCTAGACTCATTACATGTAAACTAAAATGTTTCAAGCATTTTTTTAATTTTAATTTTGATAATTATGGCCTACAGCTAAAAAAAAAAAAGAGAGAAAAAACGTATCTCAAAATATTAGAATATTCCATTTTGAGTTTGAATAAAATCACTATTTATGCAGTATAAATACCATGAATCTCTCAGTCTGGTTCAGTACACACAACCACAATGATGGGGAAGACTGCTGACTTGACAGTTGCCCAGAAGACACACTTTGTAAGCCACAGAAGGTCATTGCTGAAAGGGCTGGCTGTTCGCAGAGTGGTAAGTTGACTGGAAGGGAAAAGTGTGGTAGGAAAAGGTGCACAAGCAAGAGGGATGACCGCAGCCTTGAGAGGATTGTCAAGCAAAGCCGATTCAAGAACTTGGGGGAGCTTCACAAAGAATGGACTGAGGCTGGAGTCAGTGCATCAAGAGCCACCACGCACAGACGTGTCCAGGAAATGGGCTACAAGTGTCACATTTCTAGTGTCAAGCCACTCCTGAACCAGAGACAACATCAGAAGTCTTATTTGGGCTAAGGAGAAAAAGAACTGGACCGTTGTTCAGTGGTCCAAAGTCCTCTTTTCAGATGAAAGTAAATTTTGCATTTCATTTGGAAATCAAGGTCCCACAGTCTGGAGGAAGAGTGGAGAGGCACAGAATCCAAGTTGCTTGAAGTCCAGTGTGAAGTTTCCAGTGTCAATGATGATTTGAGGTGCCATGTCATCTGCACATGTTGGTTCACTGTGTTTTATCAAGTCCAAAGTCAACGCAGCCATCTACCAGGACATTTTAGAGCACTTCATGCTTCCGTCTGCTGACAAGCTTTATGGAGATGCTGATTTCCTTTTCCAGCAGGACTTGGCACCTGCCCACAGTGCCAAAACTACTAGTAACTGGTTTGTTGACCATGGTATTACTGTGCTCGACTGGCCAGCCAACTCGCCTGACCTGAACTCCATAGAGAATCTATGGGGTATTATCAAGAGGAAGATGAGAGGCATCAGACCCAGTGCCACAGGCTGATCACCTCTATGCCACGCCGCATTGATGCAATGATTCGTGCAAAAGGAGCCATGACCAAGTATTGAGTGCATAATGAACATACTTTTCAGAAGTTCAACATTTCTATATTATAAATCTTTTTTTTTTTTAAATTGATCTTATGAAATATTCTAATGTTTTGAGATGGTGGATTTTTGATTTTCCTGAGCTGTAAGCCGTAATCATCAAAATTAAAACAAAAAAGACTTGAAATATTTCACTTTATGTGTAATGAATCTAGAATATATGAAAGTTTCACTGTTTGAATGAAATTAAGGGAAAAAATGAACTCTTCCACGATATTCTAATTTTTTGAGATGCACCTGTATATAAACTTGAAGTCTAGAAGAATCAATGTACAGTTTAGAACTGAAGCTGGAATCATTGCAAAGTCAGCTGATTTAAGACTGTTCTCAATGCTGTTTGGATTTGATGGGACTATCTGCAATGGTGTTTGCATTTTTTTTTTTTTTAAACAAATATTCCAGTTCTCAGATCTTATGCAGGATAGCAACATTGGGAATTTCCTGAGCTTGATGGCATTAAGAACTGAAGTAATGATTTCAGTGAATATGCATTACTTGAAATTTTAGTTCTGAATTTTCAATAAAAATTGTTTTTTTTTTTTTTTTGAGAAAACTTGGACTTAAATTTAACATCTTTCCCCAACACTGCTTGGTGGTAACTAGATTATTTACTGTCCACTTTTTTTACCCATCACCACAATTATTTATTCTCTGACATCTACCAATTAATTTTAGTGAAGCCAACAGTGAAATAATGTTTCGTTGTGTATTAAAAGCTTTTAATTTGCTTGGGGGATTTGATTTTTTAAAAACTGTATTTTTCTGAAAACCCCGTGTTTACATTGTCACAATTTTAGAACAACTCTTTTGCCGATGTAAAAAATCATTGATAAGGATGATAAAAGCAGGTTCAACTGGTTAGGAAAGTTTAATGGAAATAATTCTGTTTTCTTGGTCATATGAATAAAATTGTTGTTCTTGGTGTATGCTTATTCACGCTTTGAGATTAATTCAGCATTACCAATATCGTTTATGATTATGCTGACAAAGCAGAATGCTGGCTCTAGTCTACAACTGGTTACTCATGTGGAGCTGCTTGCAGTATTCACTTTTAATCACTTGGTGAAGGTAGAAAATGAACCGGAGAGATTAGTTAATTTCCTTGATAGCTCGAGCTTCACTCTCTGGCTGGTCATGGCACAGGCGCTGGTTTAACTTATGATTTTTCATTCTGTCCTATTGCCTGGAAATTCAACAATATGGAATTTGTTAAAAGCAGGGTTTTTGGTAAAAATTGCATAAAACTGTTTAGCTTTTACCCCCCACCCCCAAAAAAAAGTTACTACTTTAAACCAGCAGTGTTAGCTAGTGGTAAGTGTTAGCTGACTACAAAGTATTTGTGCATTCTCTTGAAACAGATTTTTATGTATAACAGCTTTAATAAGAATGGCTGCTATTTGTCTGTCTCTGTTGACACTTGCTTTTTTTAAACTAAATCTTGTTTGTATCGCAGGATAACAATATTTCCTTGGTTTCGAGATGATTATCACTTATTTCTGAAACTGAATAGAATAATAAAATTTTGAAACATTCCTGCAATGCTATGAAAGCCAAGAACCTGCTTAGCACATTCAATTTGATGAAAAGTTTGATTGCCCTTTACCTCAATTTGACCTCTGTAATGTTCATTTATGGAAATATTGTCTTGATCGCCTGCAGATAGTTTTCAGTGGGAGCTCATGGAATCTGAAAAAAAAATTGTCTAGTATGACTAGCTATGTGTCTTTTTAAATGTTGTCACCTTTCACAATTTCAGGCTTCAAGAAAAAAATGTGAAAGAAAAACAGTGTGAACATCAGCGGAACATCATTGAGCTGCAAGAGAAATTGAAGAAGAATCAGATTCAGATGGTGGAATGCAAGGAAAGAGTGCAAGAACTTCACAAAACATGGAAAATGGCCTCTGAAGTGAAACCTCCACGTGACATTACTGCAGAATTTCTGGTGAAAAGCAAACTGAGGGATTTGAATGCTGCTTGTAAGGTATGTAACAGTTATAGGGGCAAAAATGTTGCCTGGGTTTTATTAAAAAATTTTTTTCTTTTGAAAAAAAAAAAAAAGCAGTATTCTCAAACAAATAGGGAGTATGAGAAACGAAAGCAACAGATTACTTTATATTAAATTGCAGATATATGGTTATTGGCAGTTAAAAAGTAACATAAATGGTTTACATCTTCTCACTGGTTAATTTGAAATTGCTTTTTATTTTAAGAATAAAGAAATGGTGGTAGATTAGAGCCGAACCTGTTATTGGTAACATGAGCTATGACTCTAGACACAATTTTTCCAGCAGCAATATTTAAAAAAATTACACGTTTTTATACAGTACCTTTCCAGAAATAAATTGGATACTTGTTAAGATATATTAGTCTGTTATGGACCACAGCGAATAAAGACAAGCAATTGAGTGAAATTGTTTGCTAGTACTTTGTTTTTATCATGATCTGGTTCAAGTTACCCCATAACCATATGAGAGTGGCTTTTAATTCCATTATACTGACAGGACATCTTTGCTGACAATCCAGAAAATCTTATAGGAATTCATTTGGATTTACCAGGGTTTTAGGACACCTTATTTCCTCCATGAGAGGTACAGCATGGAGCACTATCCCAAAGAATATGGGCATTGAATCTCAGTATGCTTTGTTGGTACAGATGTAGGTGTCTTTGCTGTTTTAATATGTCCGGCAGAATTTAGATGTTCTCCAACAAACATCAGTTCTGTCTTTCCACCATAACAGGCTGTGACTGGGCTCAGAATGTTGGGATTGAAGGAAGGTCTTTTCCAAATGTAGCTCCCCCCACAGATGTGAATTGGTGAAGCCAGGACTCATTGAAGAAGAGTACATTCCACCAATTCTCAACAGTCTTAGCAGAAATTTCATGTGATCAGACTTTTATTCCAATTACAACCCACACACCATCACTTAGGTGAGTTCATGAGGGTGATAGTGCACTATGGGTGCTGTCAGAAATAGAATCATGAGGATGACTACAGATGTAGTGAGTAATGTGCACATTTTAGTTTCACTGTTGGTCTGCTATGTTGCTTCATTGCACCAATGACATTCACCTCAGTGAATTACTTTTCTGTATTAACTTGGCTATTGCCTTATATAAAATATTAGGAGGGCTATTAATGATGATCACTATACATGGTATTTCAAAGATTAGTCACATAAAAGAAAGATTTTTTTTTTAAATAAAAATAACACTTGTAAACACACAATTATCTTGAATAATAAAAACATTAACTCGAGCAACTCTCCCTCACACACAAAATGCAAATAACACTAAATGAGGTTTGATTCACTTCTATTAAATAAGTCACTGTTTGATAACACTTTAATATTTTACCAAAGCTGTCACAGGGTTGAAAGTTTGTAGAACAAAAATATTGGCTTTTATCTAAGGTAAGCTGATCCCTTGAATTTGTTTTTGGCAGGAATATGATCAGCTTGTTGCACAACAGAAAGAGATTGAGGAGAAACTTCAAGAGCTGGAATCTGTACCACCCAGGTAAACAACAGATGGTGTATTCACTAGCAGCTGGATTCATAGGATGCACTGCCAACTCTTCTGGGCTGTGGTTTTGTTTTTTGATTAATTTGTTATGTAAAAACTGGTCTGCTTCCCCATACAAATACATATCTCTTTCATATTGGTGAGAGTTTATGGTTAATTTTCTGTGTTTTAGTGAAAAGTAGCTGATGGAGGTATTCACAACACTTTTCCTGTTGTTTTTGTTATACATTGGGTGAAGACTGACTACCGAGGTTGTTGAATGCTTTTTTAATTCTCTGTAGATATGGAATAAGCGATAAAATCTTTAGTACTGTAGCTCCCCCCCCCTCAATGAACTTTTATTTACCTCCACACCACACTCACTAAATTCAAATTCCTTTTTTTTTTTTTACTTATAACATTTGTGTTTGTGTCTTGCAAAGTTTTGACAATTTTTTTTCTTTCCCAGTGATGTGTATCTGTCTTCTCGAGATCGACAAATTTTGGACTGGCATTTTGCCAATCTGGAATTTGCTAATGCTACACCTTTGTCTGCTCTGTCACTAAAGCATTGGGACCAAGATGACGGTTTTGAATTTTCAGGCAGTCACTTGACTGGTCAGTATCAGCTTGCATCTTCATGGTAACCTATGTACTATGTATTTGTTCACACATCTGTTTCTGTGTGTTCTGCTACTTAGAATGTTATATGCTGTATATAATGTATATTTTCAGTCACAACTTAGAATAAAACTAACTAGAAACTGCTTGTAACTTGGACATTTTGAGTTTTTTTTTTTGTTTTTTTACCTGTGGGATGATGTTTTTCTATTTGGTTTAATTGGTTCTGTTGGTCAGTAGAAAATAGTACACTTACCAAAAGAAAGAAGAACCTGTCTGCAGTCTGTGAATCATGATTTCAGCTGGCAGGTCTAAAGAATAAAACACTAATCTGCAAAAAAACAAGCAAAGGTTAGAATTAGTAAGCGTCTGTTATTAGGAACATGGCTGGCTGATGCTAGAGAACTAAAATGCTTACAGCAAGCTGTTGTGCCATAGTCGGGAGGGAAGTTTTGTTCTAGGAATAAGGTACTGCTACAGTATGTAACCATTCATTTTTGCACTCATTTCTGTTTTTCATGTTTAGTCCGAAATGGTTACTCCTGTGTACCAATGGCACTTGCTGAAGGATTGGATATCAAACTCATCACAGCTGTCAGACAACTAAGATATTCGGCTTCAGGTAACAATTACCACAAATAAATTTTTGTTTCTGTCAGGGATTTTAAAAATAAATTCCCTGTGATTTATAATTGAAATTTTTTTTCAAAAAGCACTGAAGTCAGTAAATAAGCAATTTTCATTGTAATTAAAATCTTTCTTTAAAAAAAAAAATTACCCATATTAAGGTATTTAAGTAAATCTAAACTTTTGGCACGTTTAAATGTTTGGGTGTTACCTTGGCCCTGCTGTTAAGAAGAATACAGAGTGCACAATGGTTTGGTTTAGTTAGTTGATAGGGACCCTCCCAAGGGAAGAGAAATTACTATCAATATGACTCTTAAATTGACTAATAAGTTTATTATTAACTACAATTTCCAATTATTTATTTTACTGGAAAAATGTCACTGTCAGGTTCTCCGATTTTTGCTCAGAATCAATTAAAAGATAACTATTTACAGTTGTTCACTTGTTTGATGCAGCTTATATTTTCACTGTGTTGTTTAGTGAAGCATTCTTCCTTGTGGATATCAGAAATGGCAATCTGCTTTTGTTGAAATAGTTCTCTCTTTCTCATTAGGTGTTGAAGTTCTGACTACTAATGCTCGTAGCAATGGCAACTCTCAGACATTCAAGGGTGATGCTGTATTGTGTACTTTGCCACTTGGCGTGCTAAAGGAGTGTGTGCGAGGAAACAGTGTGAACAGTGTCCAGTTCATGCCACCTCTACCAGAGTGGAAGACAGCAGCCATACAGAGGATGGGATTTGGAAACCTTAACAAGGTAACTAGAGAAGGACCACTTTCTTCATTTATTAATCTATTCTCTCAATATAAAATAATATCCACAAAAGGTCTGATTTTTCATAGAAATCTACATTGGATTTTTAGTTTCTGACTAAGATAAAATTGGTGATTTATTATTTACAGGTGGGAGCACAAAGCCTCTACTTAATGACTGTTTCACACAGGTTGGGATAACAATTGTTGGTGGGGAAGTTGTCTCCATCAGCAAGTTCAAACATTGTTTGATTTTTTTTTCAAACTTTGATCATTAAAATTACATCATTGGTTCTAATTTCCACTGGAGAATTTATTGAAATGCATCAAAATTCAGAAGTGGTGGGTGGGCAGTTATTGGGGTAAAAAATGTCAATTTGTTAAAAACTGAAAATAAAACTCAAATTCCTACAGTCAGCAACAGATAACTGTATATGAGAGTAGCTACAAATGACAGTACAAGGTAAGTAACAATGAACATACTTTACAGATGGATGGACAGCATAGATCTACATGAAAGAAAGAAAAACTTGGAAGTAATTTCACTCACTGATCAGTGACACAGGAAGAAAACAATTATAAAATGATCTGAAAAGTGAACTGTCCTGGAAAAATGTTTCTCTTGGAATGAAGGGAGAAAATGTGAATGGACATAAATCATCAACTGCAGTTAGATATAGTGATAAAACAATAACTTTTTTGATATTGTAGATGACATTGTGGCACTATTGTTTTAGCTCTTAATCCTCAATGTTATGTCTAGTCACTTGCAATGTGCCTGACTTGAATCTTGGAATCTAAATTATTGTCATCTTAATCAAAACACACATTCTACACTGTTATTGTCCTCTTGCTGTCTAGAGCATTAGCTAATAACATTAGGAGACAGAATTCCATGCTCCATGACCCACTGAAGGAGCTGTACCCATGGCTTTCTGATGTGCTCACCCATTGTATACATGTACTCTTCACTTACCATCTAGTTCTTCCATTTATCTTGGCAGTTTTGCTTGAATCATTCAGCTGGTTGCACTAAACTAGTGTAACTAGCCAGAATTATTGCTGTATCTGTATATGCTTGTTCACTGTCTCACTTCCTCAGTCCTTGTGCTATAAACATGTCCCAAACAAGAAGTCCCTTTGTTGAGCTTGATGTGCCCGCACATTTTGCAACCAACAGAGAAGAACAATGTCTTCATTCAGCCAACCATTTTGGCTTATTTTGACTAAAACTTTTGTAGGAGATGAAGATGATCTCTCATCAAAACAATGGGGGGGATATAGCTTTTGCCCATTAACCATTGCACTGAGCTTGACTGGCACTTTGCTTTTTTTTTCATGTCTGGTGCAGAAGTGCATTGCCTGATATGTCAAGTACATCTTTTCCTTCTGGTGTTAGAGTATACTTCTTGCACAACTGTTTGTTTTTTTTTTCTTTTTCCTCAGACACTACAGCCGCTCATTGTTTGTGATGCCATAGAAATCTTGCTGGTTCTTGGAAATAAAAATTCATTTTGTCTCAAGTTTTGTGTGATACAGTTTTCAGTCATCTCCAGGTGGAGCCACTTTTTTTTTTTTATCTTGGACAGGTCCATAACTGGTTTTCCCTCATCAGCTTGTATCTGCTCTCAAATTCTTTTGTCCACCAAATTTTTTTTTTGCCACCTCACTAATTGCTGTGGATTATGCATAGTTTAAGGCATCTAGCTTTAACTTCAATTTGATCGTGTAGTTTGCTGCCGACTGGACTTATGGTAACTTAGTAAAAGTCAGAAGGCTTTTATATTATTTGATGTAATTTCTTTTAAAGTACAATTTTGCTGAATAATATTAGTTTGTTTGTGAAGCCGTCCCATCAACATGATGCTGTTGGTCATTGAGTATTTTAAACAGCTGATTAGGCAGGAACAATTTGAAAGAAGAAAATCTTGCAGTGACACCATTTTTTGGCTTGAAAGATTTTTAGATCCTGCCAAATACGACTGACTATGGTAACATTTTGTACACAGCTTTTGCTGCCTTTTTTTTTTTAAGGTGGTACTGTGCTTTGATCGGATGTTTTGGGACCCCAATGCCAACCTGTTTGGCCATGTTGGCAGTACGACAGCCAGTCGTGGAGAGTTGTTTCTGTTCTGGAATCTCTATAAGGCTCCTGTCTTGCTCGCGCTAGTGGCTGGCGAAGCAGCTGCCATCATGGAAAACGTCACTGATGATGTCATTATTGGTCGGTCTATTGCAGTGTTGAAGGGCATATTTGGAAACAATGCTGTACCACAGGTAACGATGCAGTTTCATTGATTTAATTTTCGTTATTTTAGAGTTAAATAGAATACAAAAATATAATTTAAATCACCAGGCATGGATTGTTTCTCTTGGCTAGCTAGCTGCTTTCATTCGTTTAGAAGCAAGATGTCTTTGAGACTTGCTGTTGTTAAGGTGGCTTGATGATGACAACTTAATTGCATATTATCTATATTTAGGGTTAAACCTCTAAAGTTGTTGGTGCTGGTATGCTGTTTCTCAGAATTTTTTAAAACATAATATCTATAATGTAGTATTTACAAGGTTTGCCTAATTCACACTATTACTTTTTTATTGTGTAAGACTTGGAAAACAGTGCCAGTTTGCTTAGAATGGCATATTGCAGCTATGATTGAGATTTGTAATTTTTGTCCTTTGAATTTTGTAAGTTATTGATTAAATTTGCAAAATTCTGCTTTTTAAAGAACTTTGATATATTTGCATTTAAAAAATATATTCAGTAAAGGTGCTGGAGTGGTGTTGAAATTTATAACATTCCCATTGTGGACTTCATGGCCCATCCAAACTTCAGTTTCAATGTATTTTTTTGAAATCACAAAAAATTTTAAGAAACAAAACTACAAATTCTTTTTGCACATAATTACAGGAAAAACATTTTGGTATTTAAAACAGCTTCTATAAAGACTTTTTTGTTAAATTCATTTATTTTTCCTTTGTTGCTTCTGCACTTGTATCAAGGGCTTGGTGATGAATCTGGTTTTTAAACATTCACTAAGATGGGCCATTTAATTTGCTAAAAGATTTGAAATTATTTTAATGGAAAGAGCTTTTAGAGTTTTAATTATCAAATTTATTTGACTAATCTGCACTCACATTCAGCCACTGAAATTGAAATGGTACAAATTCCTTTTTAAAATTTTGAAGATTTTCATCTTTGACTTTATCCCGGTGTCTTTTGATCTCTTGAAATGAGCAGATGATTTGCTGAGTTTCAAGACAATCAGTTGCAAAGCAAGGTCACTTACTCTTCATAACTAATAGGGGGACTTCATCTGGCCAAAATTCCTTGTGAAGAACTTTAACTTCTGCAAATAAAAAAGTTGTTCTTTTCTGGTGTTTAAACTGAGTGTTGTTCTCTTTCTGTTGATGATCTGGTTGACAGAAGGTGACTATTTAGATTTTTTGTAAGTTTCTGAAAAAACATTTTAAAATCAATTTCAATATCACATGTCCTTATTTCATGGAGTTTTACATAAAAAATTCTACCCTTTCAGCTTCAAAAGACTTTTTACTTATTGCACTGGGTTTACCTATCAATCATACCTTCAAATATCTTTATTTGACAGCAGACGAAATAGTGATCATCCACTGAGACCTTTTGTTGTTTGAGTTCCATATGCAGTTCATTCGTTTTCTGAAGAACATCTTACATAATACAAAAATTTTTCATGTATTGCACTGAAGAGAATTGTAATTTCAATCCATAAAATGTCTCCATTTGTTTGGAGTCGCTTAAGGTATCTTCTGAGCTTCAGAAAAATCCTTGTGTATTGCAGCATAAGAATTCCAGACAGCGTCATTCATGGCATTGAAACTGGAAACCACCCACCTTGTTCTGAGCACTCTTCCTACTTTTAAAATCTGAACTTCTAATGCTCTGGAAACATTCTGAAAGCACTCTGATTTTTTTTGGAGAAGTATGCTAAGTGCTATACAATTTGTCCATAAATATTTTGAAATATTTTATTCCAGAAACTACAATGGTGTTGCCAACAGAAAGTTCTAATCTGTAACAAGATTTAGAAATTTTTTGTGTAGTAAAGTTGCCACTCCAGATTTACATTCAGCATATCAGAAGTGCCATCTGTACAAATAACTATGAGTCTATGTTCAAGAACAGCTTCATCGAAACTCTACAATTTTGAACATTTTAGCAATGAAGAAAGTATTTCCATGCTTGCTAGTTTTACTAAATCCAGAAAGATATAATTTGGTTCTGTATTTTCAGACATTGAAACTAGTAAATAAATGATGATGAATTAGCACTCAAAGATGCCAATTCATCTAGCATAACTGAAATCTCGTAGTTGAATCTGTTTCTTGGTTAGCTGCTTTTTCATCTTTGCTGTATGATCACAAATATTTGTGTAGAAAATTCTTAAGTGCAAAATTTGACTCATATTACAGCCATTTGTTTGTTTACAGATTTTCCTATTGATATCAAACTTCGATTCAATTTCATAGTTTTGTAGACCATTTGAAAAATTCTGAATATTTCTTCATGCTTTACTTGGCAAGTCAATGCTGCCAAACCTTGCAACGACTGTCTCTGCGTTTCTAGAATTTGTGCACATGACTTGTGTGCATTTGATGTTCAAAATTAGTTTTTTTTTTCATTGATTGCTGCTGTTGAAGAATTGTTTGTTCATAAAATATCACAAAAAAATCATGTTGATCTGGCAGATATGGATGTACCCATTCTTCTGCTCTTAGTCGACCTAGCTTAGAGCACATCACAGCTGAGTTTCACATCTTTCTACCTGAGTCGTTTGTTTTCGGTTTTGAAATAATTCAGCTATTGTGCAGATCAACAAGATAAATTAATTTCATGTTTTGTTTTTTTTTTAACTCAGAATGCTCTGTATCTTCGAGTTAATTCATTTGACTTATTTTCTATTTCTACTGTTGGAGTTGACAGCCTGGTACTTGTACTTCTTTTTTTCTGATGGACTTTCGTCTGGTTTAAGTTTCTTAGGCTATTGTGGGTGGACAGTCTGTTATATGTATATAACTTAAATAGTTTAAACATTTCCAGTAAAAACTAATATGTAATTAAATGACCATGTTAAATGAAAATCAGTGGCACTCACTCAAATATCAGTACTAAGTGAATGCTACTGATATTTAGGCTAACTTATTCCTATATAATAATAAACCAGAAATACTATGAGCTCTCAGCAGAGTGTTTTGTTTTCCTGTGACATACTATATCAAAGCCTTTATAAGGAAAAAATAAATAAGGCTTTAAGTTTATTTCAGAGTGAATCTTTTATTTGTATCCAGATCAATCTGATCTAGGCTAATAAGCCCTACTTCGCTTAGGCCTATACTTAATAGGACTTAAATTATAATAAAATGTATATGTATATATTAGCATTTTTTATTTAAAATATAGCAACTTTGACAATAGGTAGTTAATTTGTGCACCATTAAAATAGTTCAATATAGCTTAGACCCATTGGCATACTTGTACAAAGTTAAATATGAAGTTGGTATAAACACTGATATTACATTTGATTGTAATGACTTATATTGAAATGCATAATAGGATTAGAGTGTAATAATGTCAAACTTAAATTTATCTAGTTTGTGCTTTTATAGATGTTTTATTAGAAATAGATACAACCAACTAGATGTTTAGCTTTAACGAGAAGAGAAATTACATTAAAATTAGGCAGTTTCAGTTGTTTTTGAAGTTCGCAAAAAATGTACTTGACATGATCTGTTGCATCCGATGTCACTGTCAGGAGTTAACAGTGGTTTGTAAGAATAAGTGAGATGGAGTGATGTACACTCAGTTCTCCATTAGTGTCAGTGCTGGTATTGCATTCTGCAAGTGTTTCACCCCTGTGTATTTCTGTAGTCAGTTTATCGATTTAAAAAAAAAAAAAAACTGGACACTGTAGCATTAATCCTTAACTCAATTTATGGAAAATGTATGTGGCTACATCATGGAGAATTTAAAACTGATAGAAGATTGAGATTGTATTCGAGTTGAGCAGAAAGATGAGTCTCTTCTCAGCATTGCTGTGTTTGATATATTTGTTAGGTTAGTGTCTTTGTCCAGACATTTTGGCCACCTTTTAGTCAGCATCACTTATCACTGACACAGTTATTGGGGTAAATTGTTCTAATTAAAATTTGTTTTTTGTTGTTGTTTTTTTAAAGAGATACTAATAAAGCAATTAAGCAACTCTCTTTGTCTCTCTGACAGCCAAAGGAAACACTTGTCACCAGATGGCGTGCTGATCCCTGGGCACGTGGCTCCTACTCGTACGTTGCAGCAGGATCCTCAGGTAGAGTATTTTACCACTATTTTTTTTTCATGGCATCAGCAGTGATACAGCAATATTGAAAGGAGGGTGAGATTAACATTTTCCTTCAGCAGCATTTGTGCAACAGACATTTATTTTTAAATCCCAAAGACTTCCTGTTTCACTGTTGAGAGAGTAACAGAATTAAAAAGAAAATTGAACTCAAAATAAGAGTTGAAAAAAATAAATAACACATTTAGATGGATAGTTCTTGATCTTCACTTGTGATTATTTGTTTGTTTTTAATGCCCAATGTAATTTCAGAGTCAGCCAGCTTTTTGTTAAAAAGATAATTTACAATCACTTTTGAAGTTTGTGTCCATCTTTCACATTAATGTTTTGCCTTTTCCTTTACAGGAAATGACTATGACCTAATGGCCACACCTGTATGTCCCAACCCAGCTGTAACAGCTGGTCCACCACAGCCTGGAAATCTGCCTAGGCTTTTCTTTGCTGGTGAACATACCATCCGCAATTACCCAGCCACTGTCCATGGGGCTCTTCTCAGTGGCTTTAGGGAAGCTGGCCGTATTTCTGACCAGTTTCTTGGGGCCCCTTATGCTCTTCCTTCTCGGCCACCTGTAACAGCTCATGTTTCTTAACGGAAGCCAGTCTCAGTGGTGCTCTTGTGGTTTTTGTCTGTGAAAAAACATCTGATTTCCTCTTCCTCCCCTCTTCTGTGTCTGTAGCAACCACAACCAATAGAATCAGACTCTGGGTCACCAGTAGTTAGTGTGTAGCCAGTGATAGATATTTCTTGGCTAATAATACATCAGATCTGGTTCTGTTGGTCCTAGGCCTACCAACAACAGGACAGGTTGAATGCACATCAGATGCTAGGTTTTATTTGTGGCAAGTCTTGCAGCAAGAGAATACGGAATTATCAGTGTGGTGTTTGACTGCAGTATTAAAAAGTGCTATTTGCTGGTCCCACACAGCAGCTCTGTGAAATTAAGTGATCCAAGGGAGGAGAAAATAAACTTGTCGGTCCGCATTCTTCCGCTAGGTATAGAAACTGCAACAATAATAATGCACTTCAGCTTGAAGTTTCAAATTTATTAATGTGGATGGAAATGAAAATATTTTTTTCTAGATCCATTGAACAGATACCTAACTAAAGAATAAAAGCAGGATTTGTTGATTAGGCAATATGGTATAATTAACAGACAGATCAGTCTGCTATCTGCCGAAGCTGACTTAATCACGTGTAGCACAGAAATCAGTCTTGAGTTATGTCCATATCATTGTGTACTTAAATGCCAACTAATTTATTACTATATATCAATATATAGTTGTCAAAGTAACAAATAAGTTTATATTTGTTCATTCTGTTAAGCACATATCAGATAAAGAGGAAATTCACTGATTTAGATCCATATTCTTCTGAAAATTTTTTTAAAATTGAAACCAGCAAGTCTTCAGTTCTGAGGTAATTTTTCCAAGACAGTTAACGATTGACTAAGGTGGTTGTCTCAATCATCTTTAATGTATAGTGCACTCTACCTAATGATGAGGTGAGTGAAGGAGGGAAGGAAGAAAGGAAAATTTTATGCAAAAAATGGAACATTATTCATCTTATTATTTCTGGTTAATCCTTTACTTAAAATTCGGACACAAGTATTTCTTCCTTTAACATTATTACAATTAACCCATTCACCACTGGGGTGTAATATTGAGTGGTCAAAGATATACACATCTACATAATAAATAAATTCATTGATGAATATCAAATATATTTTTTGGTATTAGTGGACATCAGAAGAGCAGTGGTGCTGGCAGCTACATATATTTCAGCAAAGGCATGAACAATTTTTTAAAATGTTAAAAATTCACTTGCCTTTAAATATTCTCTCATTTTATTGGTTCTTAAAGATGCATGCTTGGGATAGTTTAACGTAAAAGGATGATAGCGTATGGGCCCACCCTTACAAAACTTCTTTTTCGTTTATAAACCATTTTTTAAATGTTGACTGTTCTAATGTACATAATCTACCCCCCCCCCCGATTTCTTTGGTTAAGTAAATTATCCCAGTATTTTTACTGTCCTTGTTGGTTGATACCAACTGTAAAGTGGTGTATTTCAAATGGAAAACTTTGACTTTTAAATATTCTTGTTGAACACAGACAAAATTGGAGCCATTGGAATCAGCAAATTAATCCTTTTTTGTTTTGATTGACTGTGGTCAATTATCACATTGGTTTCAGCGTTCTCCTGCGACAAATCTTCAAAAACATGTAGCTGGTGTGTTTTCATAGATTGGAAGAGGAACTGTTCATGGGGTCTGAAAAGATTGCCGAGTGTGTTATACCAGAAGATCTGATGCCACTACCCCCCTCTATTCTCATTAGTGCATCTTGATGAAACTTTGCTTTAATTATATACAAAATATCATTTTCATTAAATTGCATTATAATGCATTCCATTTGTATTGTTTGCAAAAGCAAAGTATTTATTAATGAATAAACATTGTTTTGTCCAATCTGTTTATGCTGTTTTTATTACAGTTTTAGCACTGGACCACTGATAGGATTGGTTGAGTTGCTAAATTCTAAACTGCTAGCTTAATCATTTTTGAATAGGCTTAAACAAATGCCACTGTGTCAAAATTTCTTCCTTCATTTCTGCAGAAAGCTGATGCCTCTGAACTTTACCCTATATACTTAATTATTTTTTACTCATTAGCATAATCCAGTAGCAATGTTGTTTGCTGTCTAAAAGGGATGTGAGGGAGTGCAGTGCTATGGTTGTCTGCCAGAAAGCATTACCAATCACATGGGACCTGGCACTTTAAACTTTGGTAGGGAAATCATTTTTAGGTGTGGGAGATAGTAGAATTGGAGTTTGTTGGCTTTTAATCCCAAAATCTAGTGTAATTTATTAAATCCTATTACTGACCATGTCATCGTATAGCATTTTATTATTTGTTTTCTTCATATAAAAACTAGTATGTTAAAATTAAATATGCATACATAGCCTAAAAATATTTGATGTAAATAGTAGCTAGCTAAAAACTTTAGTGATCGTTATTTAAGTAAATAATTTTTGTTAAAATTCTAAGTCTGAAATAATACCTGTAACTTTGCATTGTTTGAGTTTCAATGACAAAAATTCTAACTTTTGACCAGTAGTCTCCACTTGTTGCTTTGTGACCTATGAGAGAGAATCATTTTTAGGCTCTTGGTCCTGGTTGTGGATTAATGAAGAAATGGCTTCCTCAAGGTTCAGGTGGCTGTCAGTTGATGCTGTTCTGGAAATAATCTTACTATAACTGATGCACCAGCTTAACCTTTTGATATGTCTCCATTCTTTTTTCCATGCCCTTCATGGTTTCAGCTTCCTCACTGGCAGTATTTCCAAAAAAAAAGTTTTGCCTGTTGCTTCAGGTAAATAACAATTTTTCACATTTAGGTAGAACTGCAGATGGACTGCTAGTTTTGCCACACATTTTTTTTTTTTTTAATATGATTTAAAGTTTACATATTGCACTTCTGATTTTTCAGTCTCCATTTTTTTAAAAAAAGGACACTGCAACTTCCAAGCATTTCTGGAAAGGATGTGATTTTTTTTACTCCTTTTCACATGTTAACAGGCTTTTCTGCCCTTAACAGAAAGATGGTCTACTTTTTCGACAGACCTCGTATCTGACCTTAGTCTTGGAAAAAAAAAATTACGTATGTGATGGGGTTCAATTGCTAATCCCCTTTGAAGTGGGCCCCTTGTGCCTCCACACATTTAACCCAGCGATCCTTCTATTGTTCGAAGCACGTCTGGAATGCTTTTTCCTGAATGGCTCTCAGCTCCGCCGTCACATTCTGCATGATGTCCTCACGGCTCAAAGCGGGAGCCTTCCAGTGGCATCTTCATCTTTGGGAAAGACCAGGAGCCTGGTGAATGAGCAAAATACCTTTTTTTGCAAAGAAACCTTGGATCAGCTGCGACAAATGAGCCGGGGTGTTGTCATGATGCAGCTCCCATTTTTGCAAGGCCCACAGATCCGGTCTCTTACGCTGAACTGCATCACAAAGACAACGGAGGACTTCCTGATAGGACTCCTTTGTAACTGTTTGTCCTTCTGGTGCGTATTCGTGATGCACAACGCCTCAGTAGTTGAAGAAAACAGTCAGCATCACCTTGATTTTGCTCCAGACCTGATGTTGTGGGGGTGTTTCTGCGATGACTGGGCTTTGGTTTTCAGGTTGTACCCATACACTCGTGTCTCATCTCCAGTTATCACGGTATTCTAGAACTCGGGATCCCTGTTGGCAGTATCCAGCAGGTACTGCACAACCTCAAGGCAAAGTTGTTGTTCCTGAGAAAGTAGCTTGGGCACAAATTTCGTTGCCACACTGTGCAAGCCCAAATCCTCCTTTAAAATTGCATGTGCAGAATCTTTACTGATCTCAAGCTCATCACCAATTTCCCGCACTGTCAAATGACAATCCTACATTATCAAGGTCTGCACTTTCTCGATAACAACTGCATTGTGGCTTGTTGGCCTCCCGGAACGCTGGTCCCTCTCCATCAATGTGCGGCCATCTTTGAACCTGTTGTACCATTCTTTTATTTGGGTAACACCCATGGCATTGTCACCTAAAGCCTGTTGAATTTTGCAAATTGTTTCCGCTTGGGTATCAAGCTTTTGGCGAAACTTGATGCAAGATCATTGCTCCACAAGTTCCGTCGTCATTGGCGAAATGAAAAAGCAACGAGTTAGTACAGCAGCTCACACGCTGACTGCCTGACAGCAACTGACGCATCCAGCAAGCCCGCCAAAAACCACGCATGCGGCTCCACTATGCACACTTTTGCCTTCCTAATGTCATTACTTTCCAGTCGGATACTTTTTCGACAGACCTCGTATGTAGCACTTTTGTGAACTCTACATGGTTCAGCAGTTGAATAATTAGTTTGTGGAACCAATATCTTACTGAAATATCTATGTACTAGTTCTGACATTGGTTAGCCATCCCAACCATGTCAGTAGCAAAAGTGTTTAGGCTATTAACGTATTATATTCCTTCCTTCCAAGGTTGTGTGACATTTAGTTTCTATTTGTCACAACCCAAAATTTAATAATTAGCATCTTAGTGCAACCATGTGCCTTTACAGCTTTCTCCTCTTAAGATATGTTTACAAAATTGTTTTATTCCCGTTTAAGAAAAAGTAAATTTTTCTTAAGAATTGCACCAAAATTTCACCTGTTAGATACTGTCATCAAACTTCTAGAAGTTACCTGAACAATGTTTCCAAGGTAGGCTGAATGGGTAATCCACTTGGAAAAATCTAACCTCCAAGTGTACAAGTACTGGTGAATTTGTATCCAGCTGAATGAAATGCATGTTTATATGTTATCGATGTCTGATATATTTCCAATTCAGTTTTTTTTTGAGAGAATCTGCCTAAATTCCATACATAAAAAGGCCTGTGTTGACCAGCCCAATTGCTGATCCCACTGACCACTGTCTGAAATTTGCTTATTGGATCATTTGGGGCTGAAATAAAAATTTTTTTTATTTTTTAAACATTTTTAACAGTGAAGGAAATGAGGTAAGGATTTGGTGTTACTGTTATCTTTTTCCAGTGAATTACCTAAATAGGGTATTTTAAGGTATTTATCATTTTCTGGCTTTTAACTTGGTCACACGGTATTAGGAAATTTCTGTTTGTAAATTTAACGTAAATGTTAAATTTTGTGATTTCCAATATTTAAATGTTTTAAAAATAAAACAGGTGAAAATAAGCAAAATTCATAATTTCATTTCATTTTAAGATTTCTGTGTATAGTTAATGAACTTTTAAAGTTACCATGGTAATTGTACAAATAAAAAGTTGCAAAACTACATATCTTATACATGAGTTTTATTTCTAGGTTGGTTTGAGATGCCAAATTTGAGTTTTTCCTCTGAAGGCCTCTTAATTGACCGCCCTGTACCAATCTCCAATGCACTGGACAACAAAATGAAACTTTTTTTTGTCTGCCACTGAGCAAAAGGTAGGTGATCTTAGCTAAATTTTGGGTGCTGATTTCAAATCTGAAGTCAGAACTTGGCTAGGATGTCAGGTTTTTGAGATATGCAAAGTTAGGAATTCCACCACTAACGCTATATTATGACTTATGTTATATGAACTATAAAAAGCTTGAACAGCAATATTTGGTATTCAAATGTTTAATGTGAAATATATTTGCCATGATCAGACAACTGATGCATGAGAAAGACTGATAAAAGCAGTATGGAAGATATGGAATGCATTTAACTTACATAGTAGGTACATTCCAAATGTTCAAAAATGTTTCAGACACTTGTTCTTGTGCTTATGAGAGGTATCAGTCACCCTTTGGAGGAACCAATAGTAATCACCCATGCATCACCTTTGTGTCTTGGTGGAACCTTTCACCATGCTCATCACTGACAACCCCTAGATTGGTTGGAAAAAAATCAAGATGCGAATGCAGAAAATCCATCGTTAGAGACATCCTGGCTCCCATTCACTGATATGCCATTAGCATGTTTTCAACGTACTCAGCATAGTGCTCAGCTCTATATTTGCTGAGAAAGTTCTGTACAACTAAAATGTTTCTCATGCTGCAGACTCCAGTGGGTTCAGCTTATTTTTTGAACCAGTCATCATGCATGACCTCGAATTTTGGGCCCCACAAAATTCCTTTGAGTTTAGCTTCACTTTTGTCAGCACCAAACTTCTCTCTTAGGTTCTTGAGGTCATCAGTCTTTATTCATGGCTTTGACAAAGTTTTTCATAAGGCTGAGTTTGATATGAAATGATGGAAGGCAGACATACTGAGGGTTTACCAATGGCATATGTTGCACATTCTACCTGCCAACTATAGGTTCCTGTTGCATGGGCCAGTCTTTTTGTGTAATGGTTGGCATCATCATGGCTGTTCCAAAGACAAGAAACACGTGCTTTGTGTACCTTAGCTGCAATCCAAGGAGAGAAATAACTTTGAAATCACCACAAATTTTCCATTTATGATCCGAATAACTTGTCACTTTTGAAAGGAGTTCCATCGACTCGTTTGTCTCTTTCAAACCAACTGCATGAGCTATAGGAACCAAAGGTTTTTGGTTACCATGATGTAACAGCACAGCTTTAAGGCTTAGTTCGCTACAGTCTATGAATAACCTCCATTCATCAGTCACATGCCATAACTAAAAAACATGATGTTTTAGAGCAAAACTTTCAGATTTGAAATCAGTGTGCGAAATACTACAAAGTAAGCATGATAGTGTTGTGGTGGCAAAATCATTGTTGTCCAGTGATATCTAACTAGGCCCTTTCAAGAAGTGATCATGAATAGCTGAAGGAATCAATTTTTACAAAAATATTGAATTATTTGCTTTAAGTTTATTAATAAATGGTTTTACTTATTTGCTTGCTGAATTTTTCTGATGGATCAGAAATGCACATACATGCCTAAATTTAGATGAACTGAAATTTATAAGAGAATTAGTTACCTTGCAAATTGAAGATGAAAAATATTTGGTTTGATGGACTGTCCCTCCCTGTATTTAATATTTGGCTGTCCTTGAGAAAATTGATTTCTTTTCATATTGCACAACTGTTAGTTTCTTTGCTACTTTGCTTACATAAGTAGCACCATTAATTTTCTAAAATATTGTTTACAGTCAAACTATATATTGATCTGCATGCATGCACTAAATGTCTTATTTTTACATGCTATTGCTAATGTTCTTCACAATTGTGCAATTTATATTGACCTATCATGTTTCTACATGCATCTATGGTAATTGTGGCTTCTCTGTTCTGAACCTGAATTTGTCCTTTTTAGACTGTCTGATACTGAAATGATGACAAAATAGCCAACTGCGATTTAATTAAGTGTTAGGTTTCTTAACAGTAAATGGAAGACATTTTTGTTAGTGAGAAAGACCTGTAATATTGTTGGTTTAATATGGAAAGCAATCTGGCTTGAAGTTGGAGGGAGGGGCCAGTGTTAGTAAATCCCATTTGGCATTCATTTAATCAATACCTCACCATCCAATACAATCTATATACGAGGTTTATTTCAGAAAGTAAAGGCAACTTAGGAACAGTGACTAGGTATTTATTGGACTGCATCACTTCAGTATATAGTCAGACTCGCAAATTTTTTATAGAAGTTTCTTGATTGCTGTGAGAGCCACAACTGCACTGCCTGTTGGACCTCAGAGCATCTTTCAGTGGGCCAAACAGGTGAAAATTTGATGGGGCCAGATCCAGACTATATAGAGGTTCAAAGTTCCAGTGATCACCTATGCTGCACCTTGAATCAGTCTTCCATGCAGTTTTGTTCAAATAGGCACCTTCAGGTGGTTCTCTAGTACATTTGAGTATGTTGTACTTGTGATTGTGAATCCACACTATGAAGTAGGCAAAGATTGATCCCTGGGGATCCAAAAACAAAAAAGACATGACTTTACCAGATGGTTTCTCAAATTTTTGGGGCAGTAGTGGCACTGCTGGGGTGTTCTGGTCATTTTTAAACCTGTCCGCAGAACACCTTTGGCCCAAATAAAACTAATTACAGAGCACTGTGCTTCTCTGTAGTTGTCAGTGTCCACCAATGTTGCTTGGCATTAACTGATTTTCTGTATATAGAAAGCACTAATGTAAATATTACCTTTATTTGCTGATAGCAACTCTTTACCACTTTCTGGATTGTGGTGGTTTCTTGTTGACACTAACACACACACACAAACTCTCTCCATTTCAAAAGTTGGCACTGGTAGACTATTTTATGTATTTATTTTCCACTATAACAAAAGATCCTCATGCCTGGGCATTAGGAGAAAGTTAAGATATTCCTTGTTCATCTTTTCTGTTCAGTTCGTGAGAATCTGCTTTCCTTTAGAATAAACTGGCAACTTGTTCTCTTTTCCTGTTGCCATTTTTTCACATTAGTCCCAAAGTTCAGGAACTGTTACGAATAATTCAGCAGCTGAAGTTTGTGGTATTTGGCTCATCAAGACTTATATTGGAATCTGATTGTCTTTCTCCTGTGGCTTTACTTTATCTGTCTTCCACTTTTCTATAAACCATTGCATGTGGAAATAGTGTTTCTTATTTGTCAAATGCTTATGTAAACAAACATCTTTGCAATTGTTCTACCTGATCCATGTGCCAAGATTCTTTTGATAGTAGTATTAATGGTAGCTTTGTCTAGAAAGAGTTCTATTGCTAAAATTGACAAATCATAATGGAAGTTCTTGCATTCCTCTGAAGAGGTCACAAAAAAATGGTAGTCAAAAAGGGCTTTAAAAGGCAAATAAGTTCAGTTAAGCTTCAATGATACCAAGTTAGATTTGGAATATTATAGCCTATTGCATATGCCACAATTGGGTGTTTTTGTTCAGTGTTAATTTTTAGCATGTTAAATGAACTGTCCCAGTGGGTGGATACTTCCTGTAGAAGCCTATTTGTGGACCCTAAATTGTTTCTGAATGTCACTTAGCTTTTATTGAGGCAAGAGGAAAATGGTGGAAATGACATTGCTGACAAGCAATGTATATGATATCATTAATGCATAGTTGTAGAGTATGAATGAAACAAGATGCTGATGGTAGTTCGGTTTCAGAAGTCGACAAAACTGTCCCTAAGGATCAAATGGCTGACATACCACTGGATAATTTTTCTTCAAACAAGCCCTAATTTGCTCACTTATGATTTTGGAAATGGAACCAGTTAGGATGGCTCGTGCCTTTCAATGACAAGTCATACCAAATGGTTTTTTCATCTGTGCAGTTGTGTGTCCTAAATGTCATACTTGTTGCTTATTATAGCAACTTTGTTAAAATACTGCACTGTTTTTGGTTAGACAATGATGCACATGTATATTATAGTTAGAAAGCTACTAAATCTGGTGTGTGCTACAAATGAGTTGTAAGCATGTTTCACCATTAAATGGATTAGTTTGTTGGTAGTTGTAAATGTCTTCACAGTTTTTTACCTTCAGCTAGTATTTAGCTTTGATGGAATCCTGAATTACAAAATAATGCCATGCAAAGCTTTTAGAAGACATCTATGCTTAGGCTTATCTGGAAATGGATAGTATGTCAGAAATCTGTCTCTGAAAAAAACTGACCAGCCACAATACAGGTTTTATGAAACTTATGATAATTTGAGTATAGTAGTGTGACCAATATAGGACACTGTAATTATTAACTTTAGCTACAGTAAAAACAGTAATGTTTACCTTTCCTAGGCAGAGACCATGTGGCTCTTATCACAGCACACTCCCAATAATCATTCCTGGGTTAGGTATTATACATAAGAGAAACAGTATCAGTAGCAGCTTAATATTTTAAAGAAAAATTAATTGGTGTTTTGCTACAGGCTTCACTGGAATATCTGTAACTGAGTTAGTGCATTTTGTCACAAGTATAAAGTTTTCAGCATCTCAAAATACTGAAAAAACATACAATTACTTGACTTAACAATTCTTGATCAGTCAACATAAGTAATATTACTAAGAATACCTAATTATTCATTGTTACACATGTACCTTCCCAGCTCCATCAAGGAATATCATTTCATGCTGCTTGCTTCCTCTTCATATTTCATACTACAGCAAGGTTTTATCAAATCACTAATAAAGGAACATTTCATCCTTTTAAACATACCAGATTTCTTCTATTATTTTTTTTTTTTTTTTTTAACTCTGGACACTATTAAATTGTACATACTAATCAGTATCACCACCCTACCTTATATTACTGACATTCTGAATTTTACATTTGAAATGAAACCTTATGTATGCATGTTTGGTTTGGCTATAGGAGGGGGAATAAAATTTTAATGATTTGTCTTGGCTAAAACTGGTCACCATATCTAAATGCCAAATATTTCCATTTTAGTGTAAAGTCATGTTTGTTTTTTTTTTATTGGCTACATATCTAAACAAGTGTCATTAATATCTAAGACAAGTGTTCAGGTAGCTTTTTGATTTTGATCAATGACTTCTATCAGACTTCAGTGTATTTTAACCTCACATACTTATCAGTTTTTCCACAGCATTTGGTCTCAATGAGAACACCCGTGTTGATATGTTGGAAGGTTAGCTCCTCAGGAGAATTTTGCCTTCATGTTTCATATGCTCATCCACATCTGCAACTTGACATTTGAAATTTTTTCTGCTTGTGCTTCCCTCTGGTATAAAACATGACAATTTATGGAAGACCCAGGGGAAGATAAAAAGTCAACAAATGTTTGAGCAAGTTGAGTTGAAAATGGCAGATTTAAATGCATAAAGAATCAGGTTCATCTCTTAATCTGACACATCAACCCCACCAAAATATGAGTAGATTGTCGTCAACTTTTAAAACCAGTGATATTTAAGCTAAAACTATTGTCATGACAGAATATGAGCTTCATAAATACAAGCTTTGTCCAGCTTTTGGGCTTTATTAAACTTGCTTCCTTCAGACCGTTCTGTAATTTTTTAGTGCAACATGCAAACAACTATGTGATTCAATGAGTATAGATTTTCTTCCACCAGGCAGTAAATGTGCTAGTCAGGCTATAGATAGCAACAACTCGTGTATTTTGGACACGAACTTAGCATGGGAAGAAAAAGTTTGTGTCTACAGTGTGTCTTCCAGCTACAGGAAAAGTGCTTACGTCACACATGCCATTTAATCTGAACCTGTTCCACCTTTCACAGTTAACAAATTCTGATTTATTTCTTACAAGATTTGAACCAACCAGTTGCGCATTTCAGTTGACTGATAATAATTGTCATCTAAGTACCAATAATACCTATTTTAAAAAAGGTAAGAAAACTGCTCCTTCAGGGGATTTTTTTCTTCTTCAAATGCAATCTCTTCCCTTCTCCCAGGTATTTTCAATAACTTTAATGAATTTGAAATGTCCTTTAACTGATACATGAAATGTTTATTTACATCATAGAAATGGACTATAACAGTTCACTGTTTCTGCATATGGACTGATGATCTTGCACAGATCATTCACAACACAATAATAAACAAAAATAAAATTAAAATTTTAAAAAAAATTACTTGTTTATAATAATTTAATATTGATGTGACTGTGGTAAACAAAACACCTGGTCCAGCAAGCATCCACAGCTAATTACTACTACATGTAGCCTAATTTTCTGGTGTTTGTTCTTCTGCTGCAGTAGCAGCAGCTGTCTCATACTGATGGAGCTGCAAGTGGAAGGACATACCTGTAATTAATTCACTAAAGCTAAATGAATATGCACAATATTTTTAAACACCAGATTACCATTAAAAAGGTTTTAGTAACAGAAGTGAGCATTTACATTATTTGATGCTAAATTACTATTTTCATAGCAACAAGATGACCAATAATTATACTCTACAAAGAAAAAAACTTATGCAACAACAGTGTCTCCTTTTCATTGGCATTTTCATCCTTGTACTTCACATGCCATGTCATTTACTGCATGTTCTCTATAGTACTCTTGTGGGATCAGAAAAAAAACTCATGTCAAAAGCATCTGTGGATAATGCTGGTATAACATCTTTACCAAGAAACAAAGGATTTGACTTCAGATATAGTGAATCCTATATTCTGCTTTTTGAATAAATGTACATCAAGTTGACTGTTTATGATGTGAAGAGGAATGTCTCATAACTACCACACCAATATTTCACCCCCCTCCCCAGCACACAAAATAGTCAGTGATAGGCACAAAGTTGAGGCCCTATGCCTTCATGGTGAGATATTCTAACAGGACAGACATTGTGCTGCACAGTATCCATCTTGTTCTTTACACATGAAACTCGCTAAATTCATTTTGGGATAAACTTAATCACCACATAATGAATGGTTATTGACATCTATGAGTTACCCACAAGGTAATGGACCCAGAACCACCACCACTCAATATCTTTGACTTGCTATGGCACTGCCATATGAATTCAGCTGTAATTTTGTAACAAGTGACTCACAAAAACTACTAACTGTGTAAATTTATAAGAAAGATGTCAGCAAGTAAATCCATTATAACTAAACATCATTGTTGCATTGATTATTTTGGACAGTTCTCAAAGCTGTTAAAGTAAGGCACATGATATTGAGAAAAATAAGAAAACTTGTAATGTCCAAGTAAATATTTCAAATTCTTACTTTGGCTCTGAGTTCAGTGTTCTCATCTTTAAGCTGCTCTAGCTTTTGTTGAAGTTCAGACACCTCCAGCTTCAAGGCCTCAACATCTGCTGTTTCAGGACCACTGGCTCCCAAGTGGTGCTTAAGAAAACTGGAGGTGAGTCAAGGTGTAATTCTGGTGGCAATTTTCTCCTTTTATTATAATTAGATGCTCCACCAGTAAAGGCCTAAACTGATATCAAAACCATCAGCTTATAAAAGTGAGAATTCAGTGATAATGTGGATACCAGACTCCATGTTTTTTCCAGATTGCAGCTACCATTAGATATGGTGAAAAATTCTTGACATTCTTTTTGCAAAACGATCAGTGAGGCCATTAACTCATATGTAATGGTCTGCAGTGCTCTCACATTAATACCCTGCAAATATGATGCAGAATGCAATTTTAGCCTGACCAGCACAATTGGTTACAGGATTAGATATTTCACTGCAGAAGTGCACAAATTCTCTTATGGTACTTTCTTGGAATACTATGTGCAGAGGTCCCCAAATCATTAAGCAATATTAAAATTACTCCTTTTTCTCTGACAATTTTAGTCCAAAAATTTAAAAAGAAAATTGTTCAGTACTGTTTGCATAGTTTTTTTAATTTTTTTTACCAAGGACAAAAAGAAAACATATAATAAAACATCTTGAAATAATAATCAGTGCATAGGGCAGATCTGATGAATCTGTACATACATGTATAAAGTATATTATTGTACAGTAACCACATCAAAGCATGTACTTAAATAAATTTTATTCATATATATCAAGCAAATCAGTATAAAGTCAGCAAATGCCTTAGAAATTAAAATCTTTAGTAGTAATTAGTGGTGATGTGGACAAGAATGTTTATATCAGCAGTAACAGAAAAGGATACTCAAGAGCATTGTTTGGCTTTTCAGGTTCTTCATAAAGACCAACAAGAACTAAATAAAATCAAATAAAACATCTTTAAAATATAAAAGTCAGTCTACTTAGACCTAGGGTCAGCAATCCTTAAGGGTGGTGGGCCAGCTTGTACTTTGTTCTTCCAATTTAAAGATTAAGCATGCTGGTGGCATTCAGACCAATGACAATATTTGCCAGCAAAAAATACACCTACTTGTTGAATGCACATTAAGTTTAAAGCAATTGTAACAATGTTATTATACAACCACTTCAAAAGTCCTGGTACGCAGTTAGTGGGATCCTTCTTTTCCTGGCCCAAGCTTCCAATGTATGGTGTGTACTTTTAGCTACACACAGGCTGATTAGTTGTCAGTCTGTTGCATGAAGGGAAGACACTTTTACTTATGAAACTTATCTGCTCAAAGATATCATTTTTCAAACAATTTAATTTCTCAGGAAGTGAAACCCAGTTGATCAAAACAGAGACCTGGGATCTCTTCTCTTAGTTTAAAGTTCAGTCCACAGATTTCTAAACTTTGGTGCCCACAAATTTGAGGCTTTAAAATCTGAGTTAGATTTCAAATTGTTCAATGTTTATCCACTGAAACAAAGACATGTCCAGGTCATTTCTGTTTAAAAGTTCAGGCCTGAATGAAAGTAAGAAAAAATATTGATCCAATGTTGGAAATCTTGAAAACCTTTCAGAAAATTAAGATTCCAGTTTTCACATGAACAAGCCAATCTCACTGAATTCAACAGAGCAAAATAATGATAGCTCTTTGAGATGAGGGAAGTAGAAGTCAGATCTGCAAATATCCCTTGAAAATATATTTGTTTTGCAACAAATAAAAAACTGTCCAGACTCTGCTTAGATGAAGGTTAAGCTTGTTTAATGAGATGCAATGTCAGTCAGAAACATGAGCTTCTCTAGCTACTTATCCAGTTTAGGGTAATTTTCTTGGATAAAAACACTTTGATAGCAACAAAGCATATTACAGTGATCCAATACCTTGCCATGGCTAAGCCAGAATTCATTACGATAACCAGGTATGTTTTTGTTTACTTGATGTATGACAACACTTTCAAAGCAGAAAAAAAACTACATGATCCTTCTTGGGTACAAATCAAATTATGTTGTCCATGCAGCTTGAAATAAAATGAACATCTAATTTAACCTTTCTGTGAGCCAAAATTTTAACACTTGTGCACATTGCCTTTTGTCAGGAAGCAGGACAAACATACAGAACAGTGTATTATATGGACAAGATAGATGGAGAATATGAATAAGAGCTTGGTGATGCATTTAGTGGCTTGTATAACTTTTATATACCCTGTAAACTTCTGGTCCAACACCATACTGAATAATTGCATTGAATCTCTGTTATAATTCATTAGTGAGAGATTGTTTTGTGGGGAGAATCATTTTCTCACTTGTCAGTCAGTCATCACATCTCAGTCCCTTTCAGCCCCTGCATAATTGTGTAACATCTGGCATTCAGATGTCAGTCCACGAGTTTTCACACTTGTCAGCATGATACTGTGCACATGGATCATTCATTGCCCCCCCCCCAGTTTTCATCTCAGAATCATTTGATTGGCAGTAGTGAGATGTCACAGAGCAGTGGCAGGCCTTCAAAATGACTATCTGCAAGCTGTAGTTTCTTCATCCCTGGTGTAACATTTCAAAAAGTGATCCTAATTGACCAGGTAATCAAAGTAACATACAAAATCTGCTTGCATGCCACAGGTTACTGACCCCTGACCTAGATAATCAGTTTTCTAAAATTTTATTTGCCACGCTTTGTAAAAATTTTACCTGTGAGGGTGTGTTTTAGTCATTGTCATCTTAGTAATGAAGAATTGGTTAAAGGAAATTTCATGATTCATAGATAAACCTTATACAGAAAAATCTAATGAAGAGCTTAGTTTGTTTTTCTCTGAATATAAAGATAGCCAAATATACCACACTTCTCAATGTCCAGAGCTGCAAAAAACTACTGTTACAAATAAATGTGCTAAAAATTATAGCATTCTATTATTGTCTTGTCTTGTCTAATCATGCACGCAAATATTCAATAAAATATTACCTTTTGTTAAAGCATCAAGAACTCCCGCTTTTTCCAAATATTTTCTAAATTCTTCTCGTTTAGAATCTGCTGGCTGAAAGAAAAATGAATTCAGATAATTAATGATAATAGTTTTTTTTTCTGATTTTTAAAAAGTTTTTCAAAGCAACAAATTAAACACTAACAACATACTGATCTCTGGGCTTAATAATAAAAAAATGCATTAACACTATAACCAAAGGCTTCCAGTTAACTTAATAGCAAGCATGTAACCAAGAAAAACCAATTGGTAACAAATAGCCAAGTAATAATAGCCCTAGGGCTGTTTCAAAAAGTTTGTTTTTTCTTCAGGATTTGTGGAAATGCCCATACAAGAAGTACAAATTATGTAAGCTAATTTTCATGTTTCATCACTGATTAAGTCTTTTATAGTCACTACTACATTTTTTTATCAGTTAGTGCTCCGCAAAGACTGTCGCTTGAAATGAAGGATAATATGGTAGGCTTGGTGAAGGCTAATGACACCCACAGAATGCTCAATATTTTCTGGTGTAATGGATTCAGTCATTGGCCAGGTAATACCCTTGACTTAAGTCCATGTGAAACTCTTAGTGCAATACTGAAATCAAAAGCAGAATTGACTATCACAAATATTCTTGACAAGGAAGTGAGAAATTTGCATTAAACATTGGTCCATGCACTGAGATAGGATTTGTAGAGCGTAGAGCTTTGAAACTGACAAAAATGTGTCTATGAATCTACTAAGATCATTTAAAACTCATATGGATAAATAAGGCTGTTGAAGCAAATTGGTGTATATTATTTTTTCAAGGTTTGTTTGATTATAATTAAAACATTCTTTTAAAATCCCTTGCCAAAAGTCTTTCTAAAACATGTTAAAATTAGCAGTGTGAAAAATGAAAAGTACTAAATAACACATTTGCATATTCTATTGTCAAGACTAATCCTGTATCAGTAGCATAACAAATACCAATACCTGCTGTTCGTTTTGAAATAATTTAATAGCAGCCATGATAAAAAAAACAGGTGTTACTATACATACAAAGGGCAAGGTACTTTTCCCCATATTCAGTATGCAGATACACAAAAGAAAACAAAGGTCCCTTATAATGCAGTGTGTTTTACCCATAGTACAAAAGCTTTCTAGGAAATTTTCTGATCAGAGATAAATTCCACTCATGTGTAGTTATAAATATGCAAACCAATATTTCATGTTTGTTCAAACCCAAGGAGTGTCTATCTGTTTAAATGGCAATTGATTAGTGTAGTAGATTGAAAGTGCATACATACATACACATTAACTGTCATTTTAATATAGCATAATATTCAGTAAGGGTCAGGAAAGTATTATAGTACATCTAATTTAAGTTAAAGTGTAGTTATGTTTCTGTGCAAGATCTAATACAAACATTACAATAAAAAAGATTGTTTATAGTGCATTTAGCTTATTTTCTAGGCTAAGTTAATCCAGAGATGAACATTTACATGTAATTTTCTTACCACAATAAACTATAGGTTTTAAAAGACTAGATTAGAATATTTTTTTTTTACATTTAGAATTCCACAATAAACTGTATTTACTGAAAAACAAAATTTCAAGTAAATATGCACCTTAGCAAGCACTACTGGATTTTCCATAACAAATTTCCTGCAAAACTACTGTACAGTTTAAAATTGATCTAATACAACAGTACAGACATTTTGAAAAAGAAGAGATTGAATGATCACATTTGTTTATTTTCCAGTATTATACAGTTTGTCAAATGCAATGAGGAAAATATAAACTGGCTATTTAAAAAAAATATCAGTAAAGTGCATGGTTAGATGGATCAGTATTTACAGTAAAAATGCCATTAAATGTCTTGGAAGCTCAAATGTGATGATTAATGTCAACCTCTCATTGTGCAGATGATTTTCTCATACCTCCTCACAAGACTGTATCTGTGCAAACTCTGGGTCAGTTCAAAAAACTCTGAACAAGATTCATCATTCCCAGACTTACCTGATTTGATTACACATATTTTATTAGGTTCAGATATAAGCTTAAAGAACATGGTAAGGTCTAGTATTGTCTTCAACAAATAATGCTCCTGTAGCAAGTGGGTGAGCATCAAAATGAGGAACAGTGAGTCTCAAGAATGTTTTGATACTTGTTGACATTTAGGGTTTCAACTAAAGTAACAAGTCTCTGTTTATAAAATACATGCCACACCAGGCTGGATCCGCCACCGCAAACAATAGTTCCAGCATTGTTTTCTTGATAATAAGCTTGAATCTGTGCTGCTAACCTTTCATTCAACGAACAACATTGCAGGAAAAATAAACTTTTATTGGGTCAATATACTTTTGTCAAATTCTACAGGAAACTGACTAGCCCTTGCTTTTTTTTCGATTTAATATCCATTGCCCTATGAAACATCCAAGGCTATGAAAACCAAGATCATTAAGTCTCCTGGGCAGTTTTGGTAGATCAGATTCCTCATATCAGTGACAAAGGCAAAAAAATTGTAGTGCGTTTTATGAATTGCTCCATTTTCTCTAGATGCCATTTTATGAAGATATCCTTATGCTCTATCAACAACACTGTTTAGCAAAATAAATGATGACAGAAATATGTCACATTGCCTCCCTATTCCTCTGCAGGAAAGCCAATAGTTTTTCATTCCACTTATCTACCATTTCTGGACATCTGCTTTATATCATACTTGTTTGTAATGACAGTTTTTAACATGGAACACACCCATTGTTTACTGCTTAGTGCATGTATAATAGATTATGATATCATATTTTATTTTTCTAAGACCAACATCAGTAGGAACTAAAAACAAATTATTCAAATTCAGTTGCTTAAAGTACTACAATTGCATTTTTTAATTATCCAGCATAAAACTTTCACACCCAAACAGCTAAATTTATTCCTTTATTTTTTTAAACTTAGATTTTTTTTTTTTGATCTTAAGACTGTTGCTTTAATTATTTTCACTTAGTGCAATTCATATTGTGAAAAATCAATCAATTTTTTATCAACATTAATTTACTAATAAAACAAATTTTGTTAGATTTAATATTTTCTGATTACAGTATTCTTTTGTTCCAATTTGACACTGTCCACTGCTAACATCTAGAAGTTAATTCTCTTTTAACAATACAAAAAAACTACACTAGTAACCAAGCCCATCTAAAAAAAAACATGCTACATACCAATCATTTATGGTGTGAAGCAAATGTTTAAAGTTTTTTTTTCATCAATGAATGTATAAAGACAATGATTAAAATCAACCAAAAATCAGAATTCATAAAATCTGAATTTAGTAGTTTATGCTAATTTCTGCCATAATTTGACCATCATGTTTTGCACATTCCACAGTGTATGTACAAATCTGCAAAGTCATTTTAAGTATCTGGTAGGTTTATCTCTTGATTTATGTAGACATCTAAGCATGGAATCTATAAAATTATCAATGGTAAATTGGTCAAGGTTTTCCAGTAGTTTTGGTCATCTAACCTTTACTTGTCTATCAAGATGCTCTATGGATTTTCTATGGGGTTAATTTTTAAGATCTGTAGAGATCAAGAAAGCAATCGCAGTCCATTTCACATCTTCCAAACTGAAATGGTTGGTTCTGGATATATGCCATACTACTCCATATTCCTACAGAATATCATAATTACAGTTGCTTATCTTTTGATCAAATAGAGGCAGGAGAACAGTCTGAAGGATAGATATATAATTGACAAAATTTTAATGTGTTAATGAATAGCATTTTAACCCTATACTAAATGCCAGTTCAAAGCATTGTTAACATGCTGAGTTGTGGCGGTAGTGCAAGTTAGATGAAGATCAGCTTCCTTTGTGCATGAGGGATACAATCATAAGATCCTTGATGTTAATATGCTATGGCTACACCTTTGAATTATTCAATCTACAACACCAATAGTAATACACCAAATGGACTAAATATTGGTCAATTAGCCAACCCCAGACAAATGGGGAAATATCATGACTATCAAGCATTTTCAGCATATCAGTTTCTAGTAAGTGTCTATTCAGTGGCCCATTATATAGCAATAAGGATGGCTAGCTGTGTAAATGAATGAATTTACTTTTTTGAGGTATATTTAAATTATTAAGGCAGGGATCTGTAAAATACAAAAAATTAAGTTTGATAGACATTTATAAAACAATGAACATAAAAACTGATGAAATAAAAATGGATATACAGAAACCATCCTCCAGAAAAGCAACAAAAACAGTCTTTTACCTGCTTAAAAAAATAATTTTTTTTTCCATCATTGATACCAAGTCTTATTTAGCACTAGTAAGACTCTCAGACAATTGTCAGTACTAGAATACTAACTTTTCTCTGAACATGCACAATGGTATTAATTAAAAGGTATGAATAAAATAGTTTTAGATTTTTTGTTATATTTTATTCACTATTTCTGTATAAGAGAAAAAATTCTGTTGGATAAGAGAGAAATAAATGATCTATAAACTGACTAAAGAGTTTCTGTGCTTTTACCCGCTCTGTCATCACTTTTCCAGACTTTTTAAAATTTCATGCATGGGTAGGGAGAGGTAGGGAGTAAGTGCTCAGAATTCTTAATCAAGCAGCCAAAACAAAAGAAAAAAATTGGGTACACATAAATAATATGCTACTAAAAAAAAGAGAACCTATAACTTATAAAGTAGTTTTAAATTTTACAAATGCTTTAAACTAATTCTCTTATATTTACTACTATGAATCATAAGGAAGCCTGTTTATAATTTTTTTTTTTTCCTTTGCAAAGAAAATGAATGCAGATACTAATTTATCCTCCCAGACCCACCATAAACATTTCTAGAGAAAAACCCTGCATCTCAAATATTTGAATAAAATCCCTGAAATTTCTTGGTACATATCAGATGAATTCAATGAGTCTGAATCACCCACCATCTTGCAGTGGGAAAAGTCTACTGGCTTTTTTTGTAGTACCAAAATAAAGTTTAGAAAAGGCAATATTTCTCTGAATCAAACACTAATAGTGAGCTGCAGCAGAAGGGTATGCAGTTCATACAAAGCCTCTTAAAGCCCCAAAACGACAAGAAGCATTTCTTATTTTCTCTCCACATTAAATTCTCCCAAGTCTCTGAATGAACTGTCTGAACCTGATTTTTTTATAAACAGAAATTCAGTCTGATGATAATCGTTAATGATTTATTCCACTATCACTCTCCCCACACAATCATTGTTGAACCTATTTTTCAGCAATTTTCAGAAAGGGTCCATGTTCCCTAAACTCAGTGATTAGCCTTAAAAATAAACTCACGTGCTGGTAGTTCAGCAGAGCTAACTAAAAGCAGTACTCTTAATATATGATATTCAACCACCATCCGTTACACTTATTAGCATTTCCGCACCAAAACAGCTTCCCGTATGAACAACAGTAACACTTTACAATGACAAATTTGTCGGCTCCGTGGTGTTCGAGGAATTCTTAGTCCCCGACTCACTAGGTACGCACACACACACACACCACGACGGATTAAGTCTTAGTCCCCGACTCACTAGGTACGCACACACACCACGACGGATTAAGTCTTAGTCCCCGACTCACTAGGTACGCACACACACACCACGACGGATTAAGTCTTAGTCCCCGACTCACTAGGTACGCACACACACACACCACGACGGATTAAGTCTTAGTCCCCGACTCACTAGGTACGCACACACACCACGACGGATTAAGTCTTAGTCCCCGATTCACTAGGTACGAGCACACACACCACGACGGATTAAGTCTTAGTCCCCGACTCACTAGGCACGCACACACACACCACGACGGATTAAGTCTTAGTCCCCGACTCACTAGGTACTCACACACACCACGACGGATTAAGTCTTAGTCCCCGACTCACTAGGTACGCACACACACACACACCACGACGGATTAAGTCTTAGTCCCCGACTCACTAGGTACGCACACACACACACCACGACGGATTAAGTCTTAGTCCCCGACTCACTAGGTACGCACACACACCACGACGGATTAAGTCTTAGTCCCCGACTCACTAGGTACGCACACACACACCACGATGGATTAAGTCTTAGTCCCCGACTCACTAGGTACGCACACACACACCACGACGGATTAAGTCTTAGTCCCCGACTCACTAGGTACGCACACACACACCACGATGGATTAAGTCTTAGTCCCCGACTCACTAGGTACTCACACACACAACGACGGATTAAGTCTTAGTCCCCGACTCACTAGGTACTCACACACACAACGACGGATTAAGTCTTAGTCCCCGACTCACTAGGTACTCACACACACAACGACGGATTAAGTCTTAGTCCCCGACTCACTAGGTACTCACACACACAACGACGGATTAAGTCTTAGTCCCCGACTCACTAGGCACGCACACACACACCACGACGGATTAAGTCTTA